>JAVJGI010000040.1:117642929-117661757 GCA_035590275.1 Ibycter americanus
CGGGCCGGGGGCGGGCGGTGTGTCCCCCCCCACGGGCGCCCAGCCCGGGCTCCGCAGCCGGGAGCTTAATGACCTCGGTGACAGAGACAAAGGGCTGCACATGCAGCGGAGAAGTGGGCTGCTTTGTCAACTTGCTGGGCTAGGCTAGGGCGAATTTATTTTTTCTCATTTAAATAATTTGATCTATTCCATCATTTCCAATCGCTCCCATTTGCCAGCTGTCTGCTAACTACATCGCTGGGAACATCTGAAGAGCAAATCTTTAATTTTCTTACAAACATGCTATTACTCCCTATCTGTTCATCTTTTTAATTTGCCTTGCCCGGCGCTTTCCCCAGCAGCGAGCCCGGCGCTCTGCGCTGCCAGGGGAGCTGGCTGCTGCCCTGCGCCCCAGCCGGGGCCAGCCTCCCTCCGCCTCAGTGTGTGAGCTGGAGGAGGGGACGTGGGTGAATCATTATCGGTCTAAAACTCAAAGAAAAGTTCTGGGGTGTCGCATCTGACAGCAGACAGCAAGCCCACTGCGGTGAGGCAGACCCGCCGGGGGTGGGGGGCCCCGCTGCGTGCCCATCGCAGTGGCGTCTGGTCTCCTGTACTGCAGGAGCAGTGGGGGTTGGCCAGGGTGCCTGATAGCTGTCAGCATCACGGAATGGTAAGGAAAAGCTGGAAGAGTCTCTGGGGGGTCTGCATGGCCGTGGCAGGCCCAGCCCCTCCTGGAGATGCTGGCGGTGCCGTGGCCTGACGTGTGCTGCCTTTGGGGCGACGGGCAGGTGTCCCTGAGTGTGACCTGGCCCCTCAGCCTCCTGGCACCGCGCAGGCGGCTTTTCCTTACTCCCACCTAAGAGCCAGGCCAGAGCGGCAAAGGCGCTGCTCAGCATCTTCAAAGCAGCGTGCAGAAGTTGGGTCTCAGCAGAGATCGGTTGTTACTGTTTACTGTGGGCAGGGCTGAGGCTCCAGCTTCCACCAGGAAATCTTCCCAGCTGTCAAAGGCAGGTACAGAAAAAGGAGTCTCAAGGATATTTTTATCCCTCACGACACCAAAAAGGGTAAGATTTAGCAAAAGGGCATGGAAGAAATGTGCTTTACTTCCTGCTTAAATGAAGGACAGCTGTTTCTGTGAACTTGTTACAAAATTAAATGTCACAACCACAACCTGGTGAATTTTTGCACCTGGAGATAAAAAAAGCCCCACAAACCTATTGGGAGGGAGAGGGCAGAGAGGGCTGTTTCATTTGTGGCTGCTCTTTACTTTTTGCAGACTCTAGTACATAGCAAAGAGATTTGATTTTCGGTAACTTGGGATAAGAGGTTCAGATTTTGCAGACTGTTAAAATGTAGCTAGGATGATATATTTTGTTAGTTTATTAGTGTTGAGATGCTGCTTCTTGCCTTTCTGGTGGTGCTGGGCACTAATAAGGCTCTAACCTTTGCTTCAACCTTTGGATCCTAATGCAGTACCAGCAGAAACAGTTTTTTCTTATTATCTTATTTGAGTAGTGTCTGGTGGGTATATGGAGGTCATGAATAGTCCTTTTCACGTATGTAGGTCAGAGAAGGAAGCCTGTGTGGCTCAGAAGGGCAGGCCAGGAGCAATCATTTATTGGAAGTTCGGCAGCAAACCGAGCCACGCGTGCCTGGGCAGCAGGCAGAGGTGCGCTCTGCAGCTGCAGGTCTCCTTCTTCGGGGTTTCCGTGGCCTTTCCTTGCCAAAGAACCTGAGCATGTGCAGCAGGACAGCAGATCATGGCTGTGTTTCCCTTCCTTCGTATTCCTGCGTTCCTGTGCTGTCCCTTAGCCCTGTCCCTCACACGTGGCTTGGCCATGCTCCTCTCTCCTGGCAGCGTCCTGCTGCCCTCCAGGGGGATCCCTGTTGTGATTAAAAAGAGGGTATTTTTGAAACTACTCTTAGATGTTGCACCATACTTGTCTTAGATTTTTTTTTTTTTTCTCCTCACAAAGACTATGTGACCTTGTATATTCCCTGTGGATGTGCTGCACTGGGGTCCACACCTGCAAGCAATGGCCTTTACCCATTAGGCCAAGCATCTCCATCAGCTGTGGTGGAGCTAGGTCATTAGCATATAATTATAGCAAAGACAAAATGGCTGAAAAAGAAGAGAATGTATCTGCAAGACTAACAGAGCAGCTGGTGGGACCAGAGCTCCATCCCAGTGCAATTACACAGGTAAGCGCTGCCCAGTGCTGCCCTGGGTGGGATGCTGGGCTGGCCCACATGGCCAGCTGGTCCTTGCGATGCTTGGCTTGGGCAGGGGGGAGGGGAGTTAGGTCCTTACTCGGGAACCTGCGGCTGTTGCCTTGCTGAAGGACAACTAAAGGTAGCAGAAGGGTTTTGGTGTTGTTCCGTGATTTGTTACAGCGATGCTAAAAATGTATTTGCCCAGTTCACAACCACCGTGAAAACAGCTTTAATGTGGTAATCCATCATTTTATAGTATATCAATTAGTGCTAATTCTCTGCTGTATTTATAACTCGTGGACATGGTGTACCATTTAGAAGAAGTTGTTTGGTTATTCCTGATTTGTTATGAGGATATTTGGAAGGTTAGGTTTTCATGCTGCCTTCTTTACAGTGAATGCATGTGGTATTTAGAGCTCCATTTATTACACAAGTAGGACTGATAATTGTGTATGGTTTATGGGGTTTTTTATATACATAAAGATCTCAGTTCTCTCACCTACAAATAAAGCTGTAGATTTATGGATGTTCTAAAGACTACGGAGGTAAGACTTTTTATTTTCGAGTATGAAAAGGAACTGCTTACAAAAGTGGAAAAAAACATTGGAATTATTAATGTCTAGGGAAAAATGCTGATTGACGAAGGACCTTTTCAAATTAGATTCGTGCTTCGGAGCAGCAGCAGAAGTATCAGCCTTGCAGAAAGAGACGTAAGCATTTCTATAGCTATGGCATTTTTCCATGCTAATGAAGAAAAAGAGGCTTCTCTTTATTTTTTTAATGGTATCTAAACTGGTTCATTTGAATTAGCTGCATCCACATGCGTTTTGTTTAGATTTATATGCATCAGGTGTAATATAACTACAATCAATGTGAGTTATGAGGCCCAGTGCTCACATTACCGAGATTCATGTGCTAAAATACGGGAGAGTAAATACACCGAGACTGGCAAATGCAGATTTCTGGGACTTGAGTGCCCTCTACTGAAACAGTCCCAGCTAGCCCTTAGCTTTGACACCCAGCAGCTTGATTGATGGGTTGCTAAATTAAATTTAAGCCTGCGGTTCACAGGTTCACCCATGATGAAGAATCCCTCCTTTCTTTCCTCCCCTGTCTGATCATGCACTCGTTTCTTCTCCCTGCTCTTCTTTTAACACTCTGGTTTTAATTCTGACTCCTCCTGCAGCTCTACATATGTCACAGTAGATTTTCTTTTTTTTAAATGGCAAGTTTAGATACAGTAAGGATTCCTTCTGAAATAATCATCTGGGGAGCTGCAATCGTGCCAAGGGCTGCCGTAGGCTGGGCACGGCAGTGCCTGTGGGGAGAAGACCCCTTTGCCCCAGAGGTCTTGGGTCTGGTCAGGGCTTTGTTACTGCGAAGGGCATTAACTCCCTGCGAGCAGCCGGGATGAGGCGGCGGTGCCACCCACCTGCTAGGAGCTCTTGCAAAAGCAAACGGCAAGAAACCACATGTACCCCCACAAACTTATTGTAACTTTGTGTTAGATTTTGCTTGTTGGGGGTGGAAAATTTTCCCCTTCCTATTCAGCGTTTCACCCGCAATGGGGAAAGCGTTGTGTTTCACCCACAGCCCGAGCAGGGGTGTCTCTCGCTGCAGCGATGCTCTGCTTTCAGTGAGGCTCTGGGTGACAACGGAGGCACCAGGCACCTCTGTGTCCCCCACTGCAGGGTGAGGGATGAGGAAAACGCCAGAAACTGTTCGTATCTTGTACAACATGATGCTGGACAGATGATTTGCAAGTCTGGAGACTTCCCACTTGTTAAATTTTTATCAGGTTTATTCCCTCTAAATCATTACCAAATCACAGGCTGGTCGGGGTTGGAAGGGACCTCTGGAGATCGTCTGGTCCAGCCCCCTGCTAGAGCAGCATCACCTCCAGCAGGTTGCGTGGGGGAGCTGCCCAGGGAAGCGTGTTTTGCGGTGTGGGCTGCTCTGTAAGGCCTTGGACGGCGAGGCAGGTGGGGCAGGCGTCGGAGCAGGTAGGGAAATACAGTTTTTTCTGCAATCTGTGTTACAGAGTAATGCTCCTAGAAGAATTGTTGCTGCTCTACACTGCATATATTTGTGTTGGAACATACTGTGGTGTAATAGCTGGTTTGAAATGTATCCAGTTCTGCTGAATATATTATTGTGAAAGTCAGGCAAACGCACTGGGAGAATGCGAGCTCCTGTCAAACCAGAGAGCAGAAACGCTTTGCAGAAACTGTGAAAATGAGAAGGGAGTTGGTACCAACTGCTTCGCTCCTGCTCTTGTACGGGGATGTTTGCAGGGGGCTGTTGCTACAGGCAAACTCGGATCAGAACCATGTGTGGGGCCCGTGAGTCTGAACAGATCAAAAGGCTTCTTCGCTCCCGTCTGTGAAGCAGTTGGCATCGCCCGCCCTTGTGCCTGCCCCCTCCTCGCAGCGAGCGGCTGGTGTGGGCGCAGGAGCCCAGCGCCGGGCTGGGGCCTGGCGGGTCCCGGCTGTTGGCTGGTTTCTGCCAGAGCTGGTGGGAGCAGGTAGGAGGTTTTGTCCCTAATGTCCCCAGGCTGGCAGGAGATGGGAACTGCCTCTTCCTTCACCACCCGAGTGGTATTTGGATCGCCAGTTTCTTTCATTGTCCCCTTTCCAGCTGGGGCAGAGCTGAGGGGTGAGATGAGAACTGCACAGCCCTTAATAAAGCAATGATGACTAGAGAAGTTTGCCAGGCTTTCCTGCCTGGAGCTGTGTTTAACTAGGGCTAATGGAGGCCCTTTGAATGTGAAAATAACAAGGGGGGGTAGGGGGGAAACCTTGTTTTTGTTTTTACTTGCTTACGCTGTGATTTGCCCTGTCTGAGGGTCCCATCCTGGCTCACAGCAGTACCACGCACGCAGCAGGAACCCAGCTGGCACTGGCAGCAGCACCAGCGCTGCCATACGGGGGTACTGCCCCTTGGAGGTCTGGCTGCTTTCACCCGGGAGGGGACAGCAGAAATGCAGGACCCTTGGCTGGTGGGAGGCTGTGGGAGGGGGTTCAGCCACGTCTGCGCTAGCTCTCGCAGCGGGACCCTCGCAGGGCACCTCCCCAGCAGGGACGCCTTTGATCAGCCGCTTCTTTTGAAGTGATCTTGGTTTTGAACCTGGAGATGGGCTGGTACTCGCTCTGAGAGACCAAGCTGTGTGCTTCCCAGCATCCGCACCCACAGTCACCCGAGGCAGCAGAAACTTGGGAGAAGGCGAAAAGCTGCCCAGCCTTTTTGGACGTGATGCAGTGGTGGTGAGCAGGGATGGAGCCGCCTTGGTGCCCAGAGGGTCAAAGCATCCCGCTGGGCACACGGAACGGAGCTGCGCGTGCCCCCGGCTGCTTGTCAGCCTTATACAGCAGCCAGCAGATTTGTACAATTGTAGCATGTCGTATAGGCTGAAAAGGGCAACAGGGAACAAATGAATAAGTAAGACCAGTTTAAATTATTATCTTTATCACACCACATGTTCGTCTCCTGACAGCAGAAGCTGTTTTGGCCAGTCAGCTCCATCAAGTGCTCCTTTTTTGTGCTGCAATATAATCTTTTGAACTAGGCTGAGTGGAAATACATATTTGTGGCAGGCAGCCTTTGCATGTATTTTTCATCCTCTTTCTGCAAAGGTAGGAAATGATCTTTCTTTCGGTTGTTTTTTTTTCTTAAAAAAAAAAAAAAAGCCCTCTATCTTTAGGATTGGTGGGAGAAGCCATTTGCAACTGATGGGTGTAAATTATGCCTGCTTAGTCAGACAAGAAAATTAGAGACTGCAGAATTAGACTCTGCTTGCAATTATCTTTACATGGAACCAGTTTACAAAAAAAATTGGTATGCTCCTCAGCTTTCTGATAAATTCTCATGTGATTTATTTTCAACGTGTTGGCTTTGAAGTGTGGTCCATTGTATAAATCCCAGGAAGGGTATCTCTGCTTTTCTCCTGTACAAGTATACCAACTGGCTGAGCAGAAGGTTGGTCACCTGCCAGCCTGTGAGTGCACAGGGCACTTTACTACCCACATGTCTAATTACCCATGCAAAGATTTGGAATGAGTTGTTAATACCTTTTTTTTCTCTACACATGCAAAGGGCAAGAAAAGAGCACGTTATTTCGAATGCCTGTTAAAATCGGACTTCAGTGGAATTATGCTGGGAATTAATTTGGCCAGCTGCAGCCAGTCTTTTTTTTTTTCCAATCCCCTTGCAAGTTCAGGCCTGTTTCCAATTCACAGCAAATTTCTCGGTTGTTCCAGCACATTCAGAGGAAGTTTAAATGTTGGGCGGGGAAGCTGTGGCTGGGTCTGGCCATACCTAGTCAGAACAAAATAAGGCACGACGAGGCACCGCTTGTGAGTGGAAGACCTGACACAAAGGGGATGAGGAGGTTCCTGCCTCAGGAAGGGCATGGGACAGCTGGGAGAAAACAGCTTCCCCACAGCAGCGGGTATTGGCCACGGGCAAGATGCTGGAAAAGACTGAGGTGTGTGAAATGTGTGGAGGCAAAAATTGGGGGTGGTGGTGTGGAAACGTCCTGGCCCTGAGCTACTGTGTGAGCTCCCCTTTGGGGTGTAGGCGAGAGGGAGGAGGGGGTGGGAGGAGGAGGAGGAGGAGGAGGAGGAGGTACCATGTTGTGCTCTGAGGAGACCTGGGGGGCTGTGATCATCCTTGTATTTATCTGGCACCTGGACTTCTGAACTCTGCGTTTGCTTGGGGAACCCCCCAAACATTGCCATACAATTTCAGCTTAAAACCCCAGGCTTCGTAACATTTGCAAAGCATGCTTTTCCCGCTCTGCTGCTTGGATAACGCATTGGTAATTCATGAGGCCACGTGTGGCCCTGGCCGCATCCTGCCTCTTGCCACCGCGGGCTGTGGCGAGCCCAGTGCCCACCTGCCATGCAGGGCTGGGGCTGCTCGGCAGAGCTGGGGGTGGGCAGCAGCGCTGGGGTCGGTGCAGGAGGTGAGAAACCACTCCCAAATCGTCCTGCTCAGTTTTTCAAAGCTTCTGCATGTGACCAAACTGTTTGCTGGTGAAAACCGTGCTGCCTGTCTCCAAACGCGTCTGCACGGATGGAGGCACCCGGAGAGGGACGACCTCTCCATCGGCTGCCGTCGCCAGCACGTGCCTCCCGGCTCGGGTCGGGAGATGCGAGGAGACCTGCCTGCAGCGAGCCCCTGCAGCGCGGGCTTCCAGTGGGCTTGTTTTAAGCTGATGCAAGACTCCTTTGAAAACTGATGCTAAACTAGACCGTTGCGCTAGTTAAATACTTGTTATTCATGGCTGTCGGTGCCTGGGCACAAGGTTAATTTTGGCGCTTTCCGGCTTAGCAAGCAATGAACAGCTCTGCGTTTTCCCCTGTTGAAGGGGTTTGTGTAACCTGTCGTATTTGTGGATTGAAAGGGGAGTGTGGGAGGCTTCCTGCGTACATTGCAGTCCTATCCGCAGGAAGAGAGAAATGCTGCTTTTTATTATCTTTTTTTTAAGTCTGATGTTTATTTGATATTTTAAAGGTGTTAAGAAAACAGAGAAAATGAATTTCAAAAGATAGAAAACAAACTGGTTTTTGAAATGTGCCTTGTAAGCTGCTCGCTTGCTTTCCCAGTTCATCCAAGCTGTCCCAGTAACTATGGTGATGAACACACTGGCCGGGCTGGCTGTGCTGGTGTCCGGCTGATGCTGACGGAGACACTGGCACAAGCCTTCCAGCGATGGCTGGTGCCAACAAGCAACTTCAGCAACTGCTGACTTCACCATAGAGAAGTTGAAAGCTGACATGCCTCAGGCCATGCTGAGTGTGTCTTTTTTTTGTAAACCATTTTCAGAGGCTTCCTTTGGCTGTGCAGCAGATGCAGGGCTCAACATTCACCCAGGGTTTCCAGATTAATGTGGTTGTTCATGCTGTAAGAGCTGGAGGGATGAGAAAGATACAGCTGGAAACAAAAGTAGTGAGAGACCTGAAACTGGGTGGCCTTCTAGCTGGAAAGGGCTGCTCTTCCTTTAGCCCTTCAGCACGAACCAAGCACAAGGCACGTGACTCTGAATTTATTAATGTTTTATTTCTAAGTCTTTCTTGCACCTGGAAAGAATATAAAATTAATCCCCTTTATGAACCGGTAGTTGCTGGATGCATCCTGTTCAGCGCAGAGGAGAGGGACCAGACTGTGGCATCTTGAAGTGGTGGGGTCCCCATCCCCGGAGGTGTTTAAAAGACGTGCAGGTGTGGCACTCAGGGACAGGGTTTAGTGGTGGGCTTGGCAGAGCCAGGTTAACATTGGACTCAATGATCTTAAAGGCCTTTTTCAACTTAAACGTTTTTATGGTTTTGTGGGTGAGCACTTGCTGGTTTGGTTTTTACCCCCAGTTCAACCAAACGGGCTCCCAAATGCAGGTGGGGCAGGAGAAAGCTACAAACCCATCTGTGAATTTTTGGTCGACTTTACTCTGGGGACACCTTGTCCCTTGGTCTGACGCCCAGCAGCGGCTGAGGAGATGCCTTGTACGGGACTTAGTTATTTTCTTGTCATGACTCTAAATCTGACTCTGAAATACCTTATTTAAGTTTCATCGCTGTTATTTCTATGCATCTCTTCTGTTTGGTGATGAGACAGAAAAATAATATTTTAAAGCCACATCAGCTCTCTTTTACTTGTACTAAGACCTGCTAAATTCTAGACAATGTATGCAAAAATCTTCACTAGACTTTATCTGTGCTCTGCATGGCCTTCCACTTCATGGTGGGAACACGACTTGCATATTGAAACCTGGTGTGAAAAAACCCTAGGAAAAATAGCGAGCCTCTTTTTATAGTTTATTTCCGTAACTTTCTATGGGAGATGCCTGCTTTTTTCAAATGTAAAAGAGAAACCAGAACTGTGTCCAGTAAACATTCGATATTTAAAGTACTTGTATATAGAGGAGCATTTTGTGTTGGCTTTTTTAAAATATAAAAGCAAAAAGTGAATAACTTTGCATAACTATTTTTGTTTTATAAGCACTCCCTGGGGGAAGGGGGAGCAAGGTCTTGCTAAAATTATGCATTCTGCACAATTTTTTATTTGGTCAAAATCCCATTATTTTTTTTATCCCTGAGGCACTTCAGTGCGTATAAGGCTCCGCTGGCTGTGGTGATGCCTGCTTTGTCCCCAGCCGGGGAGAGGCTGACTGGATGCTGGACTGTGACTTTTTAATAAATGAAGGCCAAAGTCCCACGAAATCAATCAGTCGGCATTTGTCTGCACGTCACACCTAAGGGAACAGGGAAGTCAGGTGCCTTTATGTTTTGATTGGAGGTGAACATATATCTTTCCCAGAAAGCAATCACAATTCTCATATACTACTTTCACATATTTCGGTGAGATACAGCCTGAAAGTGGATGAGAGCAAAATGTTCCAGCTTGGCCCTCCCAGCGCCCACTGGGCTCCGATGCTCACTGTGGCAGGATGCGGCCCTGGAGAGATGCAATTACACACCCTCATGTTAACAGTTTAAAGATCAAGTAAGGAGTAGTTTGACTAGAGATTAAATATAAAGATACCCATTTACGAATTGGGGAAAAAAGAAGAAAAAACCTGCCAAGTAGATTAAAGTCTTGCAGAACTGACTAATAAATCAACTACTGGTGAAGCGTGGCAGTGTTGTCTGCCACTCTGAAGTGGCTAAGGACAGGTTTAATAACGCTTTACAATTCAGAGGCTGAATGAAGAGCAAGCCAAGAGAGAGCAGCACACCCACTAACTCCCTGAAGGCGATGAAAAGGGACTCGGGAAGGAGCGCAAGCCTTGGCTGGGGGTGGGCGAGGTGACCCCCAGGACCTTTGCTGCACCCGCTCCCCCTCGGTCCTTCCAGCTGGAACACCCCACCGAGTAGGTACCGAGTTTGGGCTGAGACCTTCTGGGTAAAGGCGAGAAATGCTGGAGGCATCTAGGATTAAGGGGAAAAGCTCGGAGCTTTGCTTGTATGTGGTTGCTCGTTATCTGTGTTGCAGTAATGAGCGGTACCACTACGGCACAGTCACAGACCGATGCTCGAGCAGCCTGGATGCCATCGGAGGAGCTTAGGGCCACACGTGAGGGAATAAGACGCTGGATACATAATTTTGCTTTATAATTTTAGTTTGTTAGCTTAGGCTGAGGACTTTTCTATGGCACAGGCTGCCTTTTAGTGCTGGGCTTGTAAAACGGGGTGAAGGGACTTTCCTCTCTCTGGGCAAAAGCACGGTGCAATTGGCTGTGGTCTGCAATGGGGACCAGTTGGGAAGCAAATGTTCCCAGAGTTGGTTGGGAAAGGCTCACCCATCACTACAATCAGTAAAGTATATATTTTAGGAATTGTGCTCTTCTGGAAAAAGCCAAAATGCACCTTGTCCTATTTACTGCAATTTACTAGTTAGCTGAAAGTAACTAATAAGCCGTCAAAGCCTTTGGGAAGTATTCCTTGGAGAGAAAGCTGCTGCTGCGCTGCTGCTAAGGCTGAAGGTTCTCATCTTTAGTGAAGTGTCTGTAGATGCTGCCTGCTTGCTCCTTAACTCGCATCAAAGCATAACCCACCCCTTGTATCGCTTTCATAGCGAAAAGAAAATATCACAATATGATCCTTGCAGAGGCTTGTGATCTGTCCATCACGCGCAGGATAACAGCAGGAGCACATTTACTTTTCTGAAAGAAAAGGCTTTGGTGAACTTGGCTTGTGTTCACGTGCTACAGCTGTGCAGCTAGAAGGTGCTCCATAGAATAGGCTGGAATTTTGATGTGGCCCTTCCTGGGCAATGAGTTTATATATGGCAGGGAGTCTTTGCAAATACCCAGCAGAAGTGAGTTCTGTGACTACTTAAACATCAGATCCTTGGGATTTTTTACTGGTTTGCTGCATTGCTCTGCTTTACACTGCTGGGAAAATGGATCTTACAGAACCAGGTGCAGCTACCACTAGATAAGAGATGTCATTCACCTCAGCAGCAGCCTATTGCTTTTATTGGGTGTATGCTTTTAACAACAGAGTCCTAGGGGTGGGGAGACAGTGGCATTAATTGCTGGCTCAGGGAGCAAACAGCTCTAGGTGAAGTCAAGGGTGATCAACCTCAGCTAGACAGCCATTTCCCAGGAGATGCTCTATGCCAAGGGTACCTCTTGCTATAAATTGCTTTGGATGTTTGAATATAGACCTCTTATAAACTCGAACACTGCACAGGACACTTCTGTCCTCACACTGCCATCACGCCCTCACTCACTGTGAATTTTTCAAGGTCATAGCAAGAGCCTGTAGTAATCCAGAATTAAATGCAGTTTGTTCCACAACCATAATTTTATCTTGTCTTTGCACCTAGTTTTCAGAATGCTTTTTCTGTTCTGTCCTGCGGGGCACTCCCAGGTCTGACACAGCACTGATGCATCGGAAGCATCCTGAGCGATATGCAGGCACAAATTGGTTGTTTCTGCAGTGTGCTCTCGGGGCCTGCTAAAAGACAAAGAGCATGGTGCTGAGAGCCCACTGGCAAGCAATGCACTCAGGCCCCCATTAAAAACAGCAGAACAAGTTTAATCTCTGGATGGCAGGGAAGCTTGCATTGTCAGCATTGTTTGATCCAAGTTTTAAAGGCAAAATTGAAATCGTTCTTCACCAGGCTCAACACATTGATCTCTAGAAAAGAACACTTGTAAATAACCTCCTTGAGAATGTGTCACCCTCTTTCTCCTCCAAACCATACTCCTCTGCGAGAAGGGCAATCCCCAAGGATGCTCCAAAAGCAAGAAGGAGAATAAGCAGAAATGGCCTCAGGGAATATCTCTCTCTCGTTTCTCCTCCTCTAGTCCACCACTGAATGCGCACATCACATGCTCCAGATCACAAACCATTATAAAGGAACTAACGCTCTCGTTTCTCCTTTCCCAAAAAGTCCTGCCTCGCTTTCCTGAATGGTTCGTTTCTGCCATTGAGGGAGGCGCTGGGCAGGCCAGGTGGCAGAGCCACGGACGGCGGGCAGGCAGGCTGTGTGCCGAGGCTGGCGCTCCACCAAGGGTTGGCTGGATTCAGGTGCCGGGTCTGTCCCCGGACCGCTGGCAGGACACCTCGTAATGCAGCATCCCTGCTCTCCCTCTCCTCAGAGTCATGATTCACTGCTTCAGTGAGGCGTCTTTCATGCTTCCTGTAACTGGAAGCAATCTCCTTGTTTATGCTGTGTTTCTTGTTGACTTTCTTTCTCGCAGTGCGAGGTGTGCCTGCAGCCAGCCTCGGGGGCTTGGTGCTTCCTCCCTTATCCACATCAAGAATTTTTCTTTTTTTCTACCTGGTAAAGCAAGGAGGACAAGGCACAGCCTCTGCACTCTTTGCCAATTATTTGAAATTACAGACCACTTATATCGGAGTTTCATCGTTTCCCCTCTATCAGGCAGCAGTTCAAACTGCCACCACCTCCTGTTTTCCAAATCCTTGTGTCTCTCTGCACCCTGAGGAAACCCAGCCTCGTGGGTGGCGCGTCCCTCCTCGTGCTGTGGCGCATGTCAGCAGGAATAAGGGCACCATCACCCGTGGCTTTTGGCGTGGTGCTGCGGGGACGACGCGGTGCTGGGGCACTGAGGTCTGGGTGCAGGTTTGCCTTCCCCTCGGTGCTGGTTGCACGCCGATCATGCTGATGCTCCCCGCTTACATCAGCAAGGTCGCAGTGCAGCCTTCGGGGGAGAACGAATGGTCCTCTTCTCCTGGGATCGATAGGATGTTTTTAGGAATACCTAATTGAAAAGAAAAGCAACTGATGTTAGATGTGCTCTAAGCATAAGATTTCCCTGGCAGGGTTAGATATATCTAGGGCATCTAACTGTCGGATAGTTATAAAGTGATTTCTTTTCTTCCTCACCAAATGAGACAATAATAACCACTCTCAGCATTTGTAAATTGCACTGAAAATGGCAAGGTTTGTAACCTGGAGAATTAAAAATTGTTATTTTTTTTTTAATTAGCCCATGGTAAACTTTGTTGAAATGGGTTGTGGGGGCGTGCGTCCCGCCTGCACGGCGTGCTTGTGTAAGGTCTGCGAACATCTCTAGGAGCTGCCGTGGCTAGCGTAACCTTGTGGGAATTGATCTTGAGAGGTGCTGAGCCCTTCAAGTTTGATCTTCAAGTATCTTTTGACTCCAATTCATTAGCTTCAAGTTAAGAACATGTTTAAATGATTTGTTGAATTGAACCCAGCCAGTGTTGTTTTCAAATTAGATATATTTCCATGGGGTATCTTTTCCCCTCAGGTTTATTGGATTTTAAACAGGTCTGAGGGAATCCTGTGGCAGTTGCTACGACCTACTTCAGCGCAGGGATGGGGGAATCTCTCCAGTGGCTCTGCACTGGTTAACAGTGCCTTTCTAAATATGTACGCTTCCACTTGAATGTAATTTTACTGTAAGGAGGGGAAAAAAAATCAGTGTTGTGTAACAGGGACAAATTCATGGGAAGAGCATCTTTAACAGTGACAGGCATCTAATTCATGCTCTTCTGTGAACGAGGAGGAGGAGGTTTCCTCTCTCGCCCTCCTATCTGATACAAATCTGTCTGACCAGAGCCAGGACTGAACTTGCTGACGATTCTCCCTGGCAACGTGTAGCATTTGGTTACGTGTTGTTTCAAAATTAATATATTCTAGCTTTCCTATTGATCTGGAAGGGTTGTCTGAGATGGATTGGGCGATGGAGGATGTTGGTGTTGGGGGGGAAAACAAATATAAATTTTATTATTTTTTTTTTAAGAAAGCTTTGTCTATATTTGAAAGTGAAAATGATCACGATGCATTTCCAGAATAAAATCTGAGTGGGAAGTGCGGAGCCGCTGGCAGGGGCAAGGGCAGAGCGGCTGCTGCGGTGGCCAGGCTGGCTCCAGAGCGGCCGGGGTCCCACGGCGCTGCCGGGCTCCCTGCGGAAGGGGCTTGCTCCCAGCCCCCTCTCCCCAGGCTGCATCCGGGGGCCGCCTCGCTGGCGAGGGAGCCCCGAATTCTCCATGTCGAGGCAATTTGGGTGCATAGCCGGGGGGCTGCAGGACATGGCCCAAAGCAGAGCCTGGTAAAGCCTGGCTTGCTTTCCCGCAGCACGTCACGCCGCTCACCCAGCACCGGCCTCGCCAGGGCAAGCAAACCGGTTGCCTTTCTGGAAGCCTTGCAGAGAACAGCTGAGAGATGCCCCGTGTTCACATACCTGTGGATCCCAGCACCTACAAATTGGAGTCAATAGATCTAGGAAAACACAAGTGGGAGATGAAGGAGAAGAATGCGCATTTGGGAAAAAAAATGAAGTTCTCTTTAATATGAAGCACTTCAAAAATAGCTTTGTCACTTTTACTCACAAAGGAAGTTATTGTGGTGAAATTACGTTATCATCTCGTGCTGGTTTTAAAAACCACGCTGTGCCTCCTGGGGAAAAGTGACTGTAAAAAGCTCTTTGTTTTTTCCTTGGAAAAAGCGATGCTGTGAGGATGTGTGTTTTCAGTCAATGGGGGCTCATAACTAATGGATCAGAAAAGTTTAGAAGCCAGCAACAAACTGAAGGCATTAATAACTGTTGCTTTCAAGTCAATGGAATTGATCAGCAAATTCAGTTTATTTTGGAATGATCATTGTAGAAAAGTGGAAAGCAAACCAATATTTAAAGATGTACCTGCGAGCAATAATACATGATTGCAGGCTTTGGCAAGCTGGGTAGCAGGAAAAGGGCTGGATGACATAACAGATCATTCATAATCGTCAACCAAATTGCATAGCTGGTATTGAGCTTCGTAAAATGAACCATAAGAGGCATTTCTTATTGATTTTTGTTTCGTTAGAAACAATATAAGGCTGCCTTAAAGAACTGAGAACAGGCTGCAATTGATTCTCTTTCCTTTTGAGCAAATTCCAGTAGAATTCGATATTTGATTTTAATTTAGGATTTATTAATGCATTTTCTTTCTCTTCCAATTCTCTGTTACTATAGGAGGTTGCTGGGAGCTGAACTAAAACTTGGGGAAAGTTTATGCCAAAGGGCACAAGCTCCATTGAAACTGGCTATTCCACAGATTCTTTAGAGAGGGGGGGGGAATAATAGGATAAATCCAGAGTCTGATATGAGTCTTACAGGTCAGAGGCTACTGATTTTTTGGCAGGTATGCAGGGTGTGCTACCACCACCTTCCCAATTCATTTCTGTTCCTCTGCCCAAACATTGAGATTATTGCCAGTTCCTCCTCGCTGTCCTTCCTCTGTGGTGAAGATACTGGCATTAAACCTTTTATTTGTGAAATATCAGGCCCGTATTTGCAAGCAGAGCTCTCCCTAGCTCAGATGTCTCATTCCTAGATGATCGTTAGGCTTTTATGGGAAAATACCCTTGTTTTAACCAGAACAGTGTTTCTGCAGGTGTTGGCTTCAAGGGGGTTGGTTAGTCATCCGCAGCCTGCAAACCAGGACACCTTCCCCAGGAGCCCGAGGGAAGGCTGCGGCACGCAGCTCCCTGGCCCCGTGCCCGCCCGCGCTGGCACGCTCTGTCTCCGCCAGCATCTCCGTGTTCTTTGCTGGTATCACACGAAGGGGAGAGTTAAACTTGTGGGGGCAGCCCCTTCTCCAGCCGCCTGCTGAAATTCCCAGTAACCTGCCATTTGTCGCTGTTGGGGGCCAGCGGTGCCTGCAGGCAGGCTGGGAAGAGGGTGACTTGTGCTGCCGCGTTGCCGTGGCTCTGCGGGAACAGAGCAGCACCTGGGGCTCCACAGGGCTCCTACTGCAGCCCACCTGCACCCCAGCACCCTTCCCAGAGCTTGAGGGTGCTTGGGCTCTGGCTGGACAGCTTCAGGATCAGCCCCTTAGCAAGACAACAAGCTCTCAGGCTTGCTTTCAAGTCCTGGGAAAAGTGGGGATGCCCGGTCTCAACAAGGGGATGACAAGTTCAATGAAACAGGTATTTAGGCTTTGCTTTACCAGCATCCTAAAGCTCTGCAGCCTGGCAGGGTAACGAATAATGCCTTGTCTGAAAAGGCTAGCCTGTTTTACGGGAAACTCACAAGATGCCTGAACCAGTGGAGCCACAGTGTGGAATGAGGTGCCTGGAGCCACAGGGTGTTCAGGGGTGTGATGTGCTGTCAGTAGGGCCTCGTCCCGACACCCCGTTTGGGTGAATAACGCTGCGAGGTGGCTTTTCTGTGTCACTTAAGCACTGTCTTGAAACGTAAATGTGGTGGGACTTCATGACCTGTGGTCCTTGCTCTGGCCCCCTGTATGTGAGGCAGAGGTGGGGATGCTCCCACGAAGACTCGGGCTTTGCACAGGCTCGCGAGAAGTGTTTGAGCTGGGGGGGGTTTCCCCTGTGCGCTTGGCTTTCCCTCCCCAGTGCCAAATAATGATGTTACTGCTTCCACTTGTGTGATTCATGTTCCATGCTTGCTTCTAAACAGATCTATTTGCTCTTCCATTTCTCCGTCGCTAGATAATAAATATACAGCCCCTCATCCATGAAGGTTACACATCTATTCTTCCTCCTCAAAACCAGAGGCGAAGCCCGTAAGACCCAATATTATTTAAAGTCCTCCTTACATGAAAGAGATGTAATCACCCTTCACAGGTGAGGTGTTCTGAGGGATTCATTTCACATTATTCTACATTAAACTGGTTCACTGTAAATTTTTAGTGCCTGCTGTTAGGAGAAGGCGGGTGGGTTGAGGCAAGGCTTGCTGCCCACTCTGCTCTGCGGTGAGGCTCCTCTGGGTACCCGTGGATGTGCTTGTCACGGGGCGCCGAGTCCCCGGACCGTGGAAGTGATTCCTCACTTTTATTTGCACTGAAATTATTTCTTTGAGAAAATAAGAGAGAACTCTACAGAAATGAATAGTCGTGTTCCCGAATTGATCTGACCAGTCATTTGTATAATCTCTTTGCAAGAGAAATGGCTCAAGCAGAGGTTAGCAAGGGAGAGGAAAGACACGGGGGCTTTGCAGAGACTCTTCAAAGCCTTCTTCGGTTCATGGGGAGGCTCTGCGGACTTAGTAGGTTTTAGCTGGTGTTCCCTCTCTAAACCTGGCGAGGCTGTGGCAGCGTGAGCTGCGGGTCCCAGGGATGCCAGCCGTGCTCCTGCTCGTGCTGCCGCTCGCGGGCTGGGGCTTGGCAGCGTCTGCTTAGTGCAGGACGTCAGTTAACCGGGGTCCTTCCCTGTTCCTCCTTTTTTAGCCTCCTGCAAATGCTCAATAAGGCTGTAGAGAAGCGCACAGCAATGATGTTTGAGGTAAACTAAACCAAGCAAACCTTAGCTCCGAAAATGCGGAAGAAGAGCCAGCTATTTTAGACTACCTTTGGAAGTGTTTATATTTTTCCTTGCAAAATACTTATCTGCTGCCAATAGAAACATGATGTGAAACCAGACCTTTTTTTATTTTTTCTTTTCTGGCATCACTTGCAGGGCAATGTGGCCCTATGTAAGGGGCGCTAATTGCATCTGCCATCGTGCTGATTATCAAAGATTTTACATTGGGGCCAGGATGTCTGTCACCTGGTGCCATGTCCAGGGCTGGTCCTCGGGGAGGGGGTCTGGTTGTGGGTATCAAGTACCAAGTAATCAGGCAAATCTAGGATAATGTCTACATATTTCTGATTTCTCAAAATACCAGGTGTGCTGCAGCTCAGCGCTCAGAGGAGCAGGCTTCTCTTAAAGCTCTGATTTGTAGGGGTTTGTTATTCAGATTTTCCTGTTAACAGTAAAGATTCAAAACTGCAAAATAATCACAGGATTAAAATTACTTACAAACAAGTCAAGGCCTGAAGCTGCTGCAAGTTGGTCAGATTTACATGTATCATATGACTAAATAATTTGAGCTAAACAGATTAGTATGTTATGCCTCTGATGAAATGATCCTTGAATATGCCATGGCCTCGTGCCAGGGCCATTATGAGTGGGGGAGAATCCTGATTTGCTGCCAGTGACATTCAAGTGACAATGAAAGCAGAAAAATACCTGGAGGTGTTGCTTTTGTAGATATTTTGAAAAAAATATAAATATAATTCAAGATGTTAGAGTCTTATCATAAGCCAAGGAAGGAAAAGCAAAGAGAGGTTCGTGTGGTTTTGATTTAACTTCTGACCTAAGGAGCCCGCAGAGGACGAGGGAGCAGCTCTTACGGCAGCTGCCCTTTGCCTGGTGTTAGCAGATGGCTGGGGTCTGCTGGCACAGGCTCTGCGCCTCGTTGGGGAGGGATGGATGTACAAGAGCCATTACCAGACGAAGTTCACCTATCACGATCTGCGCAAACAAAACCAAATCAGCTTTTGGTCCCTATGTGCCAATATCAAATGTAAAGAGCTACTCATTTACAGGCTTTAAGGTCAAGCATGTACTTCTGTGCTTGACTAATACAAATGATGATGCATGTGATTTGGGCTTGAAGCCTGCTCATTTGTCCTTTAATAATACATAAATAACATTTTTGTTGATTTTTCGTGAATGTCACTTCATTGGCATTGCCCGTCACAGATGCTACAGTTAAATATCTCTATATGCATAACTATTGGGATCAGATGGATTTGATTTGGGTGAGATAGTGATTCAGGTAAAGGGATGATGCAGAACTCCCAACACCAGCAAAGGCGCTGGAGTTATTTTCTCCTCCCAGTAAATGGAGGCAACTGGGAAACCAGGGCC
>JAVJGI010000040.1:117661857-117684851 GCA_035590275.1 Ibycter americanus
TAAAAGAAAACTCGTTCTTCAGCATCTCTGCCACACTCTGAAGAGAGGCAGGTATGCCAGTGGGATTTACCCCAAAAGTAACGTTCATAGCACAGCATCTGTAGGTGATTGGAAGAAACTCTATTTTATCTTAAGGAATGACTCCAAGTGGTTGTTGTCACCTGGATGGGACATACCCTGACCCACCGCGTGCTATTACCTGCCTGTGCAGGTGTCTGAATACTCCCTAGACTGAGAATAGGCAACCTTGGCCTCAGATGGCCTTTCTTTTAGAGAGGATAAAATGCACAGCTTTAAGTTGTGTCTTAATTGCATGGTCTGGCGTGGGGGTGCATTTTGCCCCCTGGGAGCACCGATGCTGTGTGCGTGCAGCAGCCCGGTGGCTTGCCCTTCCAAACGGCTTTATTTTGCGCGGAGGTTTTTGCTGAAACGTTCTCCTTTCAGCACCATAATTCTAATACATTCTATAGGGAGCTCTTTTATATGTCAATAAGAAAGAAGCAGTGCTGGTGTTACACAGGGCAGTAAGTGTGATGGAGAGCACGGCAGCGGCCGCTCCCGAGAGCGGGCTTGGCTCGGTGAAGAACGGCAGGGTCCCTCACGCGTGCCCTCCGTGTAGACAGGCACGGTCCTGCAGACCTGTCAGGATGAAAAACCTCCAGTTTTTCCAAGCACTTTATACGATGTTTTTTGGCTTTGGGAAGAACGTGTGTGAACTTGAGCCAGCATGTGTGGATGAAGGATGGGTACGTGCCGCAGGGGTGTCACGGCCCCGCTCAGCCCTGGCGCAGCAGCAGTGCTCTGCTCGCCGGCGCAGGGGCTGACGGTAAATGTGCTGATATTCCTGTGGTTATCATGGTACTGGCATCTAGACAGATATGGAGATATGCATGCAGCATTAGCACAGAAATCTATTAGCATAAATTACTGATTAATTCACCTAAAAAAGCCAAGCCCCAGCTCCGTGATTAAAAATAGTGACAGAACTTCAAAGGGGCAATAGGCATGATTTATTTTTAAGATAATGTGGATAATTTCAAGTACCAAAGGATCTTGCTTATGCTGCTTTCCTTGGTATTCTGCATAATCCGCTGTGTCCAGCTAAGATCAGATAAAAGGAAAAGCAGGATCACTTTTCCTTTCCAATGTTAACTATTTTGCTTCTCTTTATCCAGAGATGAGGTCACAGAGCTTAACATGCAGAATGCTCCTCTTGGCTACAGACTTTGCTTCCAGATAAAACTTTTGGGTCTTTGGGATTGTTTTCCCCCTGCATTGTGCTGCTCGTGGTGGGAGCTGCGAGCATCGTGGGCATGGCCTTTTGGTGTGGTCCAGCTGCTGGCAGCTGGGCAGGGAGCAGTGGGGCAGTGCCTGGGCAGAACCGTGTATGTGGCAAATGATGCCTGTGCTCACAGTCCTGCTGCCCGTGCCAACCCGCCCCCGGGCTCAGAAGCAGAGCTGCTGACCAAGGGCAGTCCATCTTCATAGTTCTTGCTTGTTTTTATCTGAAACTTTTTATTTACTCACATTTAATGCGAATGTGCCTTCCATGCAACAATTACCAAAGCTTATTTGCAGTATGCCAGGCATCTTTAAAAGCCCATTAGTTTCATCAGGCTTCTAATTGTTTTCAAATTGTTATTACTCAGCCTCAAAAAGGAGTAACCACTTTCTATAAAACTGATGTGATCTTGGTGTTTGCTTTTCCTATACTCCCATACTTGATTTATTTTTATTACTAATATCGTGGCAACCTTTCTTACTTCAGGAGCCCCTGGAAAGTGCTGGTGGTGCTGGTGAGTCTCGTCCCACACCAGTAACCTTCTCCAGCTGTAAACCGCAGTAACTGCACATTTTCTGGCAGCATGTCAGGGGCAGCGGTAATTCATTGCCAAGTTTCTGCAGGATGGTCTCAAGTGATGATTCGCTGGCCTTTACTTGCACTCAGGTGTTATGCAATTTATTATTTTTTTATTTTTTTTACTTTGTTTTGTATGGTAGAAATCTTGGCCATATAAACTGGCCTGTCTGATGAGTCTGTACCTCTTGCAGTCCCTGCTGCCTGCTCCACCGGGCTCAGCGAGGGGAGCTGCCTCCCACTTGTGAGCGTGCAAGTGCAATGCCGGTATCTGGCAGAACCATCTCAAGGTGTGGCCGTTGGTCTGGGATTTTCCCCTGCAAAGAAATGGCTGATCCCTTCAAAGTTCAAAACTTAAGCAAAAACAACTTTCAGGGATGATCAAACCTCAGCTGAGAGCATCCTCTTGCCACCTCACCTGTGCACGAAAGCCAGGCTCTCCCGGCACGAGCCGGCTGCTCCGGGGCAGCCTCACCCTCCTGGCTCATTTTCTTCTATGTCGTTAGTGGCAGTGGAGGGAGGATCAATGCTTTCAGTGTCACGGCAAGACAAGTCTGTGCGTTATTGCCATGATATTGACAGCTTGGCTGCTTTTCTTGTATCGTCTATACTTCATTTGTGAAAAGTACTGTAATTATCCCCAGCAGTCATTTTGGGAATGGCACGCAACCTGAAAAGAAATCCAAATGGGTACACCTGATTGCAAAGAAAACACTTTAAATATTGAACAATTTCTCTAAAGGTCTAAATTTTCTATTTGCTTCAGCACCTAGCATTTGTGCAGCCATTTCACACAAGCTTTAACAATGGACATTTTACATCGAGGGCACTTACAGTAATAAAAATGAAGAGGGGTTCATCCCCCACACTCTTTCTTGCTGTTTTACATCTCTCCTTCCTACTCCCAGGCAATTAACAAACCCTTAAATCTGTCTTTTTCTTTCCACAATCCATGCAGACTTTCCCAACCTAATTGTCAGTCTATCTTTCATTAAGCCAACTGCAGACTTTTGATCTGCTTCTTTGGAAGAGCCTTTGTGTGCAGCATTTGAACGAGCTAGTCCCCTGTTTACAAGATTTACATCAAAATAAGGTTTCTGGAAAAGAAAACGCAGCATAGCAAAATAAAAAATTGCGCAAAGCCCCCAGAGAACTAATTCATATGCATTTCAGCAATAATAATAATAATAATAATAAATAGCATGAGACAGGCTGGCTTAGCAGTGCAGAGATACAGTAAGAATGTGTTCTCCGCCTCTTGGGTGCCTGTTTACTTATGCACCTGTCTGGTAACAGCCCCAAATCTGCAGCATCGGAGCGCTGCACTTCTGTGCACCTTTCTCAGAGTAACTCTGTATGAAATCTTTCGGAAAATTTGTCAACCTGAAACCAGCTCCTTAGGCGTTGTATTCAAATAGCTTGATAAGACCTGATGCTGAACACCAAGACGAGGATGGAGCGTGGCACAACAGCCCCGTGGGCAGGTGATTCCCAGCACGGTTTTGTGACGAACACAAGACTATAGCGATGCTTTTGGCTCCGGGGCAAGGAAGTGCTACCTGTTTTCCCCAGCTGCCTTCTTGTGTTATATCCGCACTGTGTCGCGTAGAGGAAAAATCAATTTAGGAGCTGACAAAAGCTGGAGAAAACTGCAGCAGTTAATTAATAGTCTCATGTCTTGTGCAGTTGGCTCCAACAGCAGACTCCAATATCAGAGCTAATTGGGAAGTCAGTCCAGATTGCATCCTATAGGACAAGTTCATGTTAATAAGTGATTTCTGTATCCAAGGGTAGGTTTTATTCAATTTCTAGTATTTTATTTTGACTAGGGAGTCAAATATTCTTGAAGTATCAAAACAGTCTTTGTAGCTGTGTAACAGGAGCATAAGGATGTTATCAAAAATGAACCCAGCTTGATCTGGATGCTGGCAAAACAACTTCAAAAGTATCCTGGTTATTCTGGGGGAAAGGAGCTGTGTTCTCTCAGGATGAAAGGATCGACTTGAGAATGGTTTAAAGGCAGGATCGGTCCCAGGCGAAGGGAAGGCTGCCTAGGGATCCTCCCTGAAATGAATCAGTAAATCTGACTGTAGATTTTGGAGAGCATGTAAATAACGGCTGGGTGTAGCCCCTGAACTCGTGCAGACACAAGTTCCGCCTCTGGGAAGGCGAGAACGGGAGCAGCGATGTCCTGTGCAACGCTTTCCTGGCTCAGAGAATTGAGATTTCGTAGTCCTCCCACAAAGAGGCATCCACAGATGTTACTGGGCAGCTGGTGTAAAATGAAGGGAAATACAGGTTTGCAGAGTGGAGATCTTTGCTGCTGGATGCTGTAGAGCTACAAGTATAAATGGGTAGGGAAAGAGATGAAATGAAGGGGGAGAGCTCCGTGGGCAGCGGATAACATTGACAACCCAATCGACCAGGAAATTCCTGAATCTCTGGCAAAGCTAGAAGGGTAGAAAGTGGGAAATGTCTGTACATGATCTCTTATTCTCTCTCCGTACATCCATTTCAGCTGCTATTGCCAACAGGAGTGCTAGGATTCTGATTTAGCGCTTTTTTTTTTTAAGTAAGGTTGAGGAAATGACACATGATTAGAGACAGGGAAATCCTGGTGGTATCTAGGGAGAGTCTACGTTACATCACTCAAAGCCATGTCTCTTTGGGTTTGAAAGAGCAGTGAGTGAGTAGAACAAAAAATATTAACTTTTGTATTAGGTTATTGATACTGTGATTCTCTGCATTCCTTTGATATTTTGGAGTTTGTGTTTGTTTAGTTTTCTTCCTGGAGTGTCCCTTGGGTTTAAGCAAGAGCAGGGCTGTTATTTAGCAGCTTTTCTTGCCCCAGCACTACCTTAGTAAAAGAGAAGAGGAATGTCAGGCAGGATAATTCAACAGTTTTGTGGGATGAGACAACTTTCACCGGAAAACCGTTAAGGAATTTGGGCTTAAATTTCCTTGTTCTGAAATGCTTGTCTAGCAACATCCCCGTATCCTTACAGACCTATGCAGGTACCCCTGGGATCCCTCTGCCTCATCACCTGCAGACATACCTGTTTTTAGGGTTAAGGCAGTGAAAGCAGGTCAGGATGAAGTGCTTTGCATGTTAACACTACCTTCATTTAGAAGTAGTGGAGCAAAACCCCGGAGGTCTGAGAAGTTGGTAAAGAATCATTTCCTCCAATACTTTTCTTGCCCCTGTAAAACCTAGTTTGCATCAATCATAAACAGTTGAGCGGTTTTCCCAGAAGGTCACTGTGCAATGAACATGCAACACAAACTGTTTCTGCATATTTAAAAAAAAAAAGAGAGAGAGAAGGAAAAGGAGATATTATTTCTTTGCATGCAATTTTTAAGAAGCGGAGAGCAAAGAGCCATAAAGTTTCCTTTTATAGATTTAGAAGACAGCAGCAGAGTGTGCTAAAGTGAGCGAGGAAAACCCAAGGTGACATTTAATTTTAGCGATAATAAGCTATGGCAAAACTCCTCTTACTAAAGTCCTAAGGCAAAAATGTTTGGCTGGTATATTCTGGAGCAGAGACACTGCAAGGAGCAAAGGGAGACGGGATAAGACACCTTGAGCAAGATTCAAAGAGCCTGGCATTAATTTTAGGGATGAAGAATTCGAGCGCTTCTCTTAAGCAGTAAATGAATAATGCCTGTTACAGCCAGGCAGAGCCGTTCTACTTCTCAGGTTCACACAACAAAAATTCTCCGCTGGGTAAGGCAAGACTGCTGCTGGGCTTGGCTGGGGTTTGTGGGCTGGGGCTGGGCTGGGATAGGGCTGCAACTCCTGGAAGAATGTTCTCCAGCTCACGTACCCTAGGCATCCCTGCCTCTTCCAGTGTGCTGGAGCCATCAGAGGCAATTTCCACCACTAGAAAGGCAGGGGGCTGCAGGCTGTGCAACTGCAGCAGGGAAGGGTCCGAGTCCTGCCCGGGTGCTGCTGCCCCGGGTCCAAGCCACAGATGGGTCTTGAGGAACCGGTCCAGCCAAATTATCTTCCATGCTTCTGGATACAGAATCTGCCACCTCTCATCTGAAAACATCGCAGCCTCTGGATTAGGGGAAAAGCTGAGTCAGAATTTGAGCTGACAGGTAGAAAGCATCCAGGGTGAAGTATTTTCCTTCAGCAGATGACTGACCAGCAGGCCCATTCCCCACCTCAGCCTTGTTTTGCAGAAATGCTGGTTGAACCCCCAAATATAGAGTATGAAGAGATGGAATTTGTTTGCTTTCATAGGTTTAGGGGTGAAGCACTGTAATTCTCCCCTGGCACTCTGCTCCAGTGCACAGTGGTGCAATGGCTGGAGATGGGGCTCCGTTGATGGAGAGGGCTTCATGTAGCACCCTCCCTACTCTGAATAACACCAGTCTGTTCGGAGCGCGGAGCCCTGGTTCTGCCCCTCTTGCTGCGGTCCTCTCATTTTAGTTTCCTTTCAAATTCTCATGACTGAACATTTTCAAAGGGAGGAGGGCACTTTCAGCAGGTCTCTTTGCAGATGTTTATTCCTGGTGGCAGCGATGTCTGCAGATAATTGCCCAACGCCTATTTTGGCAGCACTTTTTGTAGAAAAGAATTAATAAAATCTAATAAGGCACTTAGAAAGTCATGCAGCTTCGCTAGCTGGCTGCACAGCCAGGTGGGTAATAGAGCAGGATGTTGAGTTTCTGCTACTTAAAGGATTCCCAACTCCCGGCAGTGGGGCACAGTGATGAGTCTGAGCTGCTCAGTCTTGTGATGGCACTTCTAGAACTGTGCTGTGAGCAGGCGTGTTGCAGAGAAGGTCCACAGCAGTGGTTTGCTAGCAAGCTCCAGGTATATTTGTTAATATAGATGCCTTCAATTACACGTAAAATAGATGTAAAAGGCCTGTTATGGCTGTGGCACGGAAAGAAATTTGCTGCTTCTGCCATCTCTCTGTGCATATTCTCCTGTCAAGTGATCCTGCGACAGTGCCAAAAGCTGTGCCAAGGCTTTGGGTCGTGATTTCAAATCTGGTTCCTTTCTGCTTTCTCTCTGTAGTACGTTAGTCCTGTAGCGTCTCTCAGTGCCCTTCAGTACAGGAGGGAAGAGGTTGCTGGCACCCATAATAAGCTACCTGTATAGTAATTGCATTCAGTAATGGGCGAGACGGGTGCTTGAATACTGAACAGCTGCTCCCAGTCATTGCCTGCCGAGTGGTTTCCCCTCTAGACGTCTGTGCTGCTGCTGTGCAGGATGCTCGGGGAGCACGGGGCGCAAGGAGGGCTGTGCACAACAGTCGGTCCCACCAGAGCAATCCTCATTTGGCTCCACGGCTGTAGAGAAACCAGTGACACACACTGGTACTTGTAGCAGAAGTCTCCAGCTATGTCAGGTGTAATTCTCATACTGGCCTGGGCTAATGTGCCTCGGTGCCTCGGAGCATGTTTCTGACCCACTAACACAGCCCAGCGAGGCTGCATCTGCTGCTGGGGCCAGGAACGAGCTCCCTTCGCCTGGGGACTGGCAGAAATGGATGGGGCAGCAGGGCACAACCTGAAGTCTCCCAGCGGCTTCCCTCTCCAGCTGGCAGGACCAGCAGCTCCTGCCCGGCTGTCCTTGGAGCTGCACTGCAGGAGGGGAACAGGAGAGCAAGATCAAGTGCTCCCAAATCCATTTCTGAATCTGTCTCATCCAGCTGGATCAAAGCAAGGGTGCCTAGCCCAGACTGTGTCTCTGGTTTTCTAAAATTAAGCTGCTTTGTAGCAAGTCTGTGACTTTATAGCAGGCAGCGACGAGCAGCCTGCTGACCAGCAACTTCTTAGTTCTTGGCTGCCTGTAGAACCAGACCTTTCTCTGCCTGCGTGGATGTGGATATAAATAGATGCACAGAGTCAAGGGGATGAGTAGGTTACACAGTGAACCTCAGCACTCACAAGAGCCAAAAATACCTACAGAAATGATGGGCAGTTTGAATGACATTTGCAGAATGCTGTTAATGGCCAAAAATTGCTGCCATGTTTAAGAGAGTCCCTGTCACTGAATGAATCATCCCATCCTGCCAAGGCAGAGGCTTGCACCTGTGAGTTCAGCTAATGGTGGCCCCTCCATCACACTGTGCATTTCCTGCGCTCTCCCCGATGCTCTTCTGCCCGAGGAGGGACGGGGATCAGCAGACAAAGGGGTTCCAGCGTTTCATGGCATCCTCGGCGTTGTGGCTCAGGTTTCAGGTCAACGTTATTTTCCTCTTCCATTTTGCAAAATGACAAGAGAACTGATAGTGCTCACCTTAGCGAGGAAGTGAATGCTTCCATTGTTGCCGTATAATAAAGGACAATAATTCTTGGAGACAGAGTGAGAGACAGAGTTTTTGTGAAATGCTCCCATTTTGTATATAAACCTATCTCTATTTTTCAATCCTAAATGGCCCTTGTATTGAAAGCCCAGTGTATGAGCTGTCTCCATTCAGTGTGAAAGCTGCAAAGAAATAGAAACTGTCCAGAATTGCTCAGCCTCTTGGGAGAGGGGACGTTTTTCTCTACAGATGTTTTAACTATGACTTGCCGCCAAGCTGCAATGATTTTATGGTTATGAGATTGGGAGTAAGGGTATTGAGCTTCTCATCAGCCTTGATCACGGACCCGGTGTGGCCTTGGACAATTTGCCTTGCAGTGTGTTGGGCCCCAACCTGTAACGCATGTGGGGTCGGTGTCTGCTTGTGGGGTCCTGGTGCTGCCGGGGAGCAGCGGCTGGAGGGACCTGCTGAGCGTGATCTGGGCACGCCTGGGTGGGCAAAGCGCAGCCAGGTAACGTTAGGCAGAAAACGGGTTGTTCCTTCTCTCTCTTCCGCTGGATCACAGATCCTCTTGGCTATTTCTTAGATACGGGAACAGACTGAAGCATCACTTAAGGAATGAGTTGTTCAATCATTGCTGTCTTGAGGTGCGCACGTAGCATGTTCTCCTTGTTCTGGCAGCGACCGTGGGGAGGGTGACAGGGCGGGGGGTCGGGCAGGTGCTGCCGCAGGGCTGAGCTGAGGACGGGCGCAGCTGGTACGCTGGTGGGGAAGGGCAGGATCAAAGCCCCACGGAGACAAGCTGCTGCTCTCTGAGCAACGCTCTGGGCTCGTTCCTGCCACGCTCCAGTGAGAGGCCTGGGTACATTAAAGATCGTGCTGGAGGCAGGGGCGAGGCAGGGCTGAAGAGGTGCGATGCTGCCCTTTGGGAGCTGGGAGGGTTGTAGTCACAGCTGAAAACTCGTTACTAGTGTTTGAATAATTCATTCCTTTAAAACAACAAACTGAAAAAAACTCGGGAGGCTGCCCCTGGCTCCAGCCCTGTGTGGGGACGGTTTGCAAACTGCTGCTCTGGTTGGTCCCATTGCAGACCCCATGCTGGGCGCAGTGGCATCTTGCAGGTGTCTCATACGGGGTTTGCCTCAAGCCATATTGGCCAACAGTAAGTGGCAAATGTTTCTGTGAATCTCATATCCCAAAGCCCTTAACTGTTACAAATAAACTGCGTTATTAAAATTGTCAGAGCAGGGTGAGTAAAGCAGAGCCCTTATGGCACGGTTAGATGCTCTAGTCATCCTTCCAGGGGCTGTTGGAGCGGTCCGCAGGTAGCTGGAGGCTGCAGAGAGCTCTGTAATGTTGCACTGTAAATTATTCAGTAACTGATAGTTGCTTGGGATTAACCAGCAATAATATATATCAATACTTGGTGCGGCCAACGTACAGAACAGCTTTGGGCATGTACTGCAGCTTTTAGAAGGGTGTCCCTCCATCAGGCTGGTTTCCCCGTGCTGTCAATTCTGTTAACGAGAAGCTGTCAGGGTGCCAGGCAGCCCAGCTCTGATTCCTGACTGGGGCAAGGCTCCCCCTTTCTATTTTCTGCTTTCTCAGACGCTGTTTTTCGTGGCAGATGCTCTGCTATAGGCAGCCCCGTGCTTGGGCCCTGCTGTATTAAAAACAAATGGCGAAGACCAATGCTCCTTTTCAAAACACCAAGCTCACGTGCTGGCTCAAATCGCTCTGTAGAGAGAGGTACCTGAACTGCTTGTGCTCACACACAGACCCATGATGGCTTTGATAACCCTGAAGTGCTCGGAGCTAAAAGCTGGGAATCACTGGTGTGGTGTTGGAGCAGAGCGAGCGGCAGCTGGGACTCGGGCAAGACGTGCTGGGTTGCAGTTCTGGGTTGAATTCCTGTTGTCTGCAGTTTCTGGAGGTGTGGGCTCTGCTGCTGTGGGTTTGCTCAGGATGAGGGGGAACAAATGACTTTGTACTTATCCCCTCAGGATGACCTAAGTCTTCTGCAGTGGGATGCGTGGTCTGTTGGAGGGAGCGTGTGCTGCACAGGGAGAAGGATAAGCAAGATTCTGTCAGTTGGTGTTGGATTCTAAGGAATCTCCAGACATATCTGGTGTTCAGCTGACTCTGTGGACTTCCTCCAAAAATCCTAAAGTAAAAGTGAGCATGGAAATTTCCACCCACCTTGCAAGGAGGGAGAGCCCGATAAGAGCTGCCTCCTTGAAACGCAGCTCTGCAGGACTCAAATATCTT
This sequence comes from Ibycter americanus, assembly GCA_035590275.1. Taxonomy (NCBI): domain Eukaryota; kingdom Metazoa; phylum Chordata; class Aves; order Falconiformes; family Falconidae; genus Ibycter; species Ibycter americanus. Next base: position 117,672,247 of record JAVJGI010000040.1, read on the forward strand.
ATTTATTTTCCTCTAATTTGTAGTGCTGAAATGACAATGGGCTCCCTTGTTTGTGCCTGTACCTTTGCCTGAGCTCCTTTAGAGTGCAAAATCAGTGATGTGTCCCTGCCTGATTCCAACCCTAGGCTCCGCTAGACATATATTAGTAGTTGCATGACTCAATTTTATTAACTGTTGCATGAAATTATATGGTACTACTCAAAAAGAATGTTAATTTAGTTTTCCTACAACTGTGTTCAACTTATTTTTTAATCAGATCTGACAGCAAAAATTTAAATCAAGTGCTGCGTCTTGGCTGTAAGAGGACCGAGTACATAATGAATGTACTAAAACGATCAGGACAGTTTGCAACACTAATACATGTTAAACATAGGCAGGCTGCTGAGCTGTAGACAGTAATTATTCCTTTTCTTCCACCAAGCGGAGCTTCATGGAGGAAGAGCTGAAGCAAGCTCTTGGGTCAGGGTGTGGAAGCTGGTACCGGGGCTGTACTCCAAGCCGGATCTGGACGGATACAAACAGCTTTAACAGGGCTGATAACGAAGCCTCAGCAAACTGATGGTCCCGGTAGCAAACATAAAGCACGAGTAGATTAGAAAGCAGGCTTCAATCTTTGTAATTTAGACAGTAATGCAGGATGGGCAGGGAGGGAACCAAAAGCAATTTGCAGCGGCAGAGTGAGCATGTAACTGCATCTTAAGTTGGGAGCGACAGTAAGTGTTTTCCAGGCAATTGCAACGTTATTGAACTTCACCAAATGAAAGAGCATCTTCCAAACTAGGCCAGGTAGCAGCATGGTTTCTACTCAGCATTTCCTAGAACTGATCTGCATTCAGGAGATTGGGTCCTGGAGATAAAGGCCTACTAATTAGGCGAGCTTGGCTAATTAAAGAAAAAATAAAATGCTAAACCCCTAGCAAGCCGCTGGTCTGTTAATCACAGTAATATACTGGGGGGAGTTCAGGGAGCCATGCAAGTTCTTAAAAATCCTGATAGAAACACTACACTTTTCCTCCTCTCTTGCTTTATTGAGAGCACGGCGTTTAGAGTGCATTAATCTGCTGAAAGTACTGATGGCCGCTCATTCCAACAACTCCAGCTCCAACATTCCAGGCTCCAACATGGCGTGTTCTTCCTTTCCAACTTGTGCTCGTGTGTTTCCTCGGCGCTCGTGCCATCAGCAGGCATGAAAAGGTTTTTCCTCTTTTGAAAGCAGTGTGCATCACTGCATGTCTTCTAATAGGGAAAGCAAGATCTGTATAAATTCATAATGGCTGCAGTAATCTTTCTTTTCCGTGAGAAGCTGGTGTTAATAAGGAGTGTCACAAACTATGAATTTTATTGTGGTGATATTCATTATATGTGATATAGAGGGAAAACGTGATGCAGCAGGTGCAATGAATTGTATTTGTTGCAAAGACTAGAGCTAAGTGGAAATAAATTAAGCGTGATGTGGTTTAGGAGGATCTATTTTCTGTAGCAGGTACAAAAAACTGTCCTAAAATGTTGATATAGAAAAGATTTCTGAGGTGCAAACGGAGATACACAGAAAAAGAAAAACAAATTCATTTTGATGCACAGAAAAACAGTCCTTTGCTGTGCATTTAGAAGAGGGCTGCAGAAGGCAAATACTCCTTCTGTTCTAAAAATTTGCAGAACCAGGATAATTGCTACCTGTGGTTGCTGTGGGAACCAGAACTTTTCAATTCCAGATTTTAAGAGCATAAAGTCTCAGCCAAATGTGCCATATTAATGTGACTGCTGTCATATTACAGGAAATCAGCCAATTTGTCGTTGATATAAACACGTTAAGAAGGGAGAATTTTGTAAAAGTAGAGAATCGGTTGGTGGGTTTTTTTCCTCCAAGCAAGGCTGGGATTTGGCAGTCGGGCTGGAGCCGCGGGTGTTGTTCAAAGGCAGAGCTGCTTGAACCCAGCGGTGCCTTTTCGTGTACCAGGAGCGGGGGGTGGGCTTGGCTCTGGCTGCAGGTCCCCTCTCCCCACCCTGGGTGCTGGGCAGGGTGCTGGTGGGCACCGCCTGCGCCCGCAGTGTCTGATGAGGCTCCCCAGTACTTCCACACGTCAAATACAATAACTAAACCTAGGTCCATGGCAACTTGCACGACTTCTCTTCAGGAAAATAACCACTCCAGCTCGGGAGCCATCCTGCCAGCAGCACCCCAGGCAGGGTGCCCCTCTGTCAGGATTTGTCCCCCCTGGGTAACACGGGGTGTCTCCACACCAGAGACCTCCAGCCTTTCCATCACAGTGCCCATCTCATCTGCGTGAGCTGCTACCGCGTCCCCCTCAAGGGCTGGCTCCGTGCCTGCCCTGGGCTGCAGCCCACAGCCGAGTGGCCACCGACACCGGCACCGCTCCAGAACCATGGTAGAAACGTGACCATGGTAGGACCCACGACCCTCATGCTGGGTGCCACTCTTCCTCTCACTTCTAGAACAAATGCACTCTTGTTTTATTTTTCTCTCGATTAACAACAGGAAAGGCAGCAGAGAGGTGGATTAGGGACTTGGCTGTTGCCAGCCTTACAAAAGGAGCAATGACTGGTAATGACTCCTCGGCAGGGAGGACGGGGAGGTTTTTGGGAGGCAGAGGAGCCAGTGGTGATGCAGCGGAGGAGCAGATTCATGCTGCCAAGCCCCACAGCCCTACTCTGGCATGTTCATCGAGACCCCCGGGGGGTGGCTCGGACCTCTGGGTCCAAGGCAGAAGCGATGCTCCCAGGCTTCTAAAGTGCATGTGGGACCAAGGCCCAGAAAGCATTTTATTTATTATTTGTCTGGAAGAAAGTAATCAGGATAAAAGGGCTCCCTGGTTAATAATTCAGTCTTGGCACCTTGGTGTTTTTTCATGTGTGCGTTGATTGTTCGTGCTCGTTGGGGCTTGTCAGCCTCCCCGCGCAGCCAGCCTCGCACCTGCAGCGAGCGGAGGGATGCTCTCGGGGCTGCAGGTGCCCGGTGCCGAGCCAGGCAGCGTGATGCGAAGCCACGTGCATTGCCAAATTTGCAGTTCTGACCCCCTCAGGACGCTGCCTGGAGCCATCGCAAATATATCTACATCTCTAGCGTCACTGCCCTGGTAGCATTTTATTTTTAAGGGACACTTAAAAGAGCTTGTGTTGGCACAGGCAAAAAAAACCCACCAAAGCAGAGCAAGAGCAAGGAGGATTACAGCAGCGGGATGCCGAGCACCAGCCATAAAGCCGCAGCAGCAGTGCACTGGCTAGAGCCAGTGGGAAATATCAGGAAATGTTACCTGAAATGCAAAGCAAAGGCAAAGAAGGCTCCAGCTTAGATACATCTGCAGTGATATTTTATTGATTGCGTAGGACCCTTAAGGCAATTTCGTTAGAGCCTGTGAAGAAGGATTTTGTTTGTGTTCCCCTGGATGCCATTGTTTCCTGGCTGCCACGCTGCCTAGAAAAGTCCTTCTGATTTCTTTTGTGCAGTGCTACGAGCTGCTGGAATAATCATTTTAAAGTTTGGGTTTCTAGAAGGAGCTAGAAGGAACAGAGCCGTTTAGCTAAAAACAGTATTCCTTGCATCAACGTTGCATTTATGACTTTTACAAGCAATGCTTAGGATTTGCTGTGTTGGCACATTTAAGCTGTGTTTTAGCAACTCTTAACTGGCACTTCAGGAGACCCAAATATTCCTGTGTAAAAACGTACTGTGGCAAGTATACAATGATTTATGCTTCCTAATTCTCTAAGTGCAGTGGGAACAGGGATTATTGTGCATAAGTGGGACAAATTAGATGGAACACTTAGCTATGCCTGAATCTCTGACAGAGAAAATAAGGAAAATAAGGCACATTTAAAATAGAAGCAGAGAGGATCCCGGTAGAAGCTGCAGCGCTGAGGCCGCACTGGTGGTGCGGGTGAACAGCCCAGCAGGCTGCAGCGGCTGCAGCATCAGGGCTGGGGCTCTGCCCAAGGAGCTCTGCTGGAGCGGGAAGCTGTAGCAGCACGGAGGAGTTCTTGCTGCTCAGGAGTACATTTGGAAAGTACCATGCATTATTTTATGTTCTTTATACAAGCAAGGGTTAAAAAGTGCAGTGCATCTATTAAATCTTTTTTGTTGTTGTTTGCAGAACTTTGCTGGAGGTATTTTATAGAGAGAATAAAACTGAAACTGATGGACTATTTGATATTTTTTTTTTCTATACTTTTCAAGTCTTTCAAGTGTACACACTTGCAAAAGTGCTTTGCTCGAGCCAGGCATTTTGAAGTGAACTTGGTGCTGCTGGATCGTCTGCACGTGGTGTGTCCACCTCTGCGGCGCTGAAGGCTGGGCTCTGTCTTGGGGGAAGCCCCGGTAGCTGTTTGAGCTATGGAGTAACATTTACTGTCTGTTGAAGGCTCTAATTAGTTCTCAGAGCTGTTGTTTTAGTAAGTGGTTAAGAATCCAGCACACACTCATATGGCAATACTAGTTACTAGATTGAATGGGAAAGATTTTAGGCTTGTGTTCATAAACAGACAATGAAAATTCCCAGTGTATCAGTAATACATCAGTGCTTCCATAAATAGCAGGAGTTATTCTAGTAAAAAAGCAATATTCTTTCCTTAGCATCATGCTAGGCAAAGAGGATGCTTTTACCTACTTTGAATAAATGTTCTCATTTTAAAAGGAAATAAGTCTAAATTTTTGATTGCTTATGAAAGACCTTATAGTACAATTAAAATATTGGCTTTTACTTAACCTTCCTGAGAAATGATGGACTGTTTATTGAGAAAGGGATATAACAATGAAGCTGGATGTTAGATGTGTCATTTGGGTGTTCTCATTATCTGGGGAAGGGAATCTGATGATGTAGGGGCTGGGACACCTCAGACCTGATGGTTGTTACTGGTGACGGTTGGGCTGCTGGTGCGGGGCCAGCGCGGGTACTGCCGGCACCGCCTGTGCCGAGGGGCACCCAGCAGGTGAGCCTGGCGTGGGCACTGACCCCTCGCTGGAAATCTGCGACCTTCTACCAAAAACAGCAGCAGCAAAGTTTCCCCAGGCTGTCTTCTGGACAGAAACAGTTCCTCGAAGCAGGAAGGGTTTTGTGCTTTGTCCCCGCAGCTGCCGGGCGAGGTGCAACAAACCTGCCCGTGCACTGAAAATGGAAAATAAAAAGTAAAGATTTAGCCTGAGATCACTTAGGCTGGAAGTTAGACGTGTTGAGTCAAACGGCTTTTTCCATTTCGAACATCTTTACTGCAGAATTTTAAGAAACTCAGACTTGATGTTTCCTTTAACACTTTCATTAAACACTTTTCTTAAAAACAGGTTTTGGGCCAAAGCAAATCTAACCAGCTTGGGTTTGGAAATCTGGTTTGGATTTTAAACCTGTGATAGTACAACTCTTTCCAAATTCCAATTAAATAAAATTTTTTCTTAGCTTTTTTTTTTCTACATAAGCCTCTATTCTCTATGCATTTTTAATAAGCTTTATCCTGGGAAAACATGGGAGAGCTAACTGCAAGTGAAAAGAATAAAGGCAGTTGCTGTGTAGCTCTGAAAATCTGTTAAGTACTGAAAAGCTCATAGTAAAAAGCAAAGCAATGAAAAAAAAAACTTTGCTCTGTTCTTATTAGAAACTGAATGAAGATAAAACCTTTTCACAAACCTTGTCTGGCTGAAAAAAATGCAGAATAATAGCACTAGATAAACCTGTGACAGCGCTCATATGTGTTGCCGATAGTGGAATAAACAGCCGAAGACCTCTATGTGCTTTTTCTTTTCCTAAATTGCAGAGCTTTGAGTTTCAGGACTGAGTGATCCCTCCTTCCCGGAGGAGGAGGGGAGAGTGCACTGGATCAGTGTGAAATGTTGAAAGCACAGAGGAGGCAAAAACCAGACATAAACCCAGATTGTTAAGGAGAAAGTAGTTATACAGATGATCTCTCCAGAATGTATAATTTTTTTTTTTTTTTTTTTTTTTGTGAGGAGAACAGATGGGCCCAGGGTACCCAGCAGACAGTTTCTGTCTCCAGTCCATGTTGGCGAGGCTGGTGGAAGCGTGGCAGTGAGTCACTGGGAGCAGAGCTGGCTGCCCGGGGGGCTGAGCCCGCCGGTCCCGGTACATCCACAGCCCTCCCCACCAGTCTGTGTGTCCCTGGGGGCTTGCTGGGCAGGAGGCCAGGAGCCACGGTGAGGGGCGAGACCCCACTGGCGATGCTCGCCAGGCCCTGGCACTCGCTGCCTTTGCTCGCCGGCTGCTGCCACGTGCCGTAGCTCTGGGCAGACACCACGGTCCGGACCTGCCGTGGCCAGGGCCAGCTCTGCGGCACGCAGCGCTCCAGCTGCCCAGGCAAGCTCGCCCCAGCCACAGCTCAGCCCCCCGAGCCTTTTCCTGGCTTGAGCAGGAGAGATGCCCCAGGGCTATAAAACGGGCCCTGTTCTTGCCCTTCATCCCCACCAGGCAGCCGACAGCGTGGCCTGGCAGGACCCTCCCCAGGGACCCGATCCTGCAGCCGCCACCGCGGTGATGCCTGCCCTGGGGACCGTGCTGGGGGTGTCCCTGCGGGGATGGGAATGAAGAGCGGAGCTTCCCACGGGGGCCACAGGGACACCATTGAGTCTAAGCTGGCAGGCACACACTGAGGCTGCCCAGCCGCTTGCTGCTGTGTTTTCCTTCCCACCTGTTTGTGTTTTGGAAATACTAAGAAATAATATTTAAGTGTTTTATTTAAACATACTCCTAATTTGAGACTAAGCATTTGTAATATGTGGCTTGAGCCTCCAGAGCCGGTGCGCAGGGTGTTTGCTGTTTGCATGCATTAGCACCGTGTTCGTTTACTTGCAATTACACAATTTCAGAAGTTTCCCTCAAGTTGTGTCTGCCGTTTGCTGCCGTTACCTTTTAGTGCCTGCTATCCTGAGGGCACCGCTGCCTCCACCCTGGGCCCCTCTTGCTAAATGTGGGGTGACAGAGCTGGGCCCCCCAGGTTTCCCCAACCCACCTGGGGGATGCAGGGCAGCAGCTGGGGCAGGAGGGTGCCTGTGCTGCAGGGGTGCCCACGGACCGGTGCAGCCTTCGCCCGTGCAGAGGGTGCAGGATGCCGCAGCACGTGGGTCCCTCTCGGCTCCTTGGCCATCCCGGCAAGCAGCCGATCCCACGGGCATCCCGGGCGCCAGGCACGGGAGCAGCCTCACCAGGAAAAGCTGCTGACCAGCCCTTTCCCCGTCAGAACTAATCAGCATCAGACAAGCTAATGGGGAACACAAAACCTATTTAAAAGCTACATTTACCACTTGACTGATTCCATTACGTCGTGTAATATCCAGGTGTCACATTTCCTCTCCAAATGCCGGTTTTAATGCTTTCCCAGTCTGATAGGCTTAGCCGTGTGACAGGGGGGTCCTCCTGCTGTCCATCCTCCGCCCCATGGGACCCAGGTGCTGCCAGGAGGAGGTGGGGTGGCAATGGGTGCGGGGGCCAGAGGGGGAAAGCGGGTGCTGGGCTGGGTGTCCCAGAGACGGGGGTGGAAATGCGGTAGCTGAGCTGGATATGATGCTGCCAGACCTGAGTCCCTGCAGTCCTGGGGACACCAAGCTGCTGGGGGATGTGCTGAAGTACCTCAGGTTTCCGAGGTTTTTCCCTGGACGGGGTCCATGTGTGCCGGCTGGCCTTGGCTCCCCACGGCAAAGGCTTTCCAGCTGACAGCTCCTGGCTGGGAAGCAGCCACTTGATTATTTCTGAGATTTAAAGGCTGAGTGCGTTGGGTTTTTAACGTCTCCATTATCACTGAATTATGCATGATGACTTTCATTGCAGGAATGGGTTTAAAACTATTTGCATTTGTTTTTTGTTTTGTTTTGGTGTTTTTTTTTAAAGGGAGATGCCTATCCCTGCTTGCTCTGCGCTGTAAATAGACAACCTGTTGCTTTCTGCCACCCTTGTAACTCCAGCACGGACAGGGATGTGGCAGCCCAGGCTACACAAAGGGCTGCATTTTGTTAACTTACGCCTCACCATGCAGTGCTGCTCTTCACATCTGAAAAAAGTGTGCTTTGCCTGGAGCCATACCACTCTCCTGTACCAATGCTATTTCCCCCCAAGCAAGTGTCTCCTGGGCTGAGCTTCCCACCTGCTGTAGGCAAAGTCTCCTCCTTGGTACAGGCTGTTCCTCTTCTAGGGATGCTGGGTGTCTGGGGTCACCTGGAACAATGAATTTCTATTTTGCAGTAATTCTTGTTTTAGAGCAGATGTTTTTGCAAGGATTCAGGTGCTCAGTGAAAAGTAAATATCATCCGTGCTGCTTGCCCCGTTTCCCACACTGGGGCTCTATCAGGAGTGACTTCACGTAAGCATAAAGAGCCAACACAGGATATACATGTCATACAAGTTCTGTTGTGGGACCGGATTAGGCATCGTGGTGATAAAATGACTATTTTTTTTAAGTCATAGCTAGTGCTTCCACTGTGCGGATTTCACCCAAAGTGAAAAAAAATATTTTCTCAGGAAAAGAAATGCTATGCATATAGCTCCTTGAGTTTTATCTCTTCCCTGTACCTATAAAGCTGAAATTCCTTTCTTAGCTTTTTCTTTTCTTCTGTTTTGCTTCCCCTTTGGGCCCTTGAAATCTCACAGATCTGCAGTCATATCAGTAAATGTATCTAGAATTAGAAGAAAACCTTATCTTTAGGTCTTGCTGATATTTTCTGTTCTTGGTACACAAGTGCCAGAAAAAAAGCCTGTGAGTTTGCAACTTGTGTTCAAGCTGTCTTAGAGGGATCTGAAATTTCAGGGAGTTCTGAAGCTCCTTTCTAGGTGTCTTAAGTAGGCATCAAAGATCACACGTCATTTTTACTCCTTTTGTTTTGTGTTTGTGCTATAGTATATGTTACCCATAGTGGTTTTATCTGTAGTTACAGTTTTATAGAACAAGATTAAGGATGTAATTGCTTTCTTTGATTCTTAACAAGATCAAACAGAATGACAGAAATACCAGTAAAAGGTTTCGTAAAATGCTCACTTGTTTGAACAGACGTATGTATCTACCTCTCACAGTTAAAAGGAGCGCTGGCTGCAGGGTGATGCTCTGTGAAGAGAGAATAGGCTGCATCCCAGAAATTGATGCTGATAAACAAATTTGGCCAGCGTAGGTTTTTGTCCAAGTGCTTTTGCATGGGTTAGAGACTGCATGTGCACAAAAACATTGGGACAACCGATGGCCCAGTGCAGCTCGGGGACCCCCGGCCAGGGCGAGGTGACCACCAGCACCGAGCGCGGTCCCACAGCCCGGCGCGCCCGTGCTCTGCGCAGTGCCCCGGTGCCCAGCTGGCTGGGAGCAGCCGCTCCGGCTGGTGAGGTTCATCTGGCGGAGGCAGAGCTGCACGCTCCTCTCCGTGCCTTTCCCTAGGTCGTGTTTTAGCTCGGCGAGCCAGTGTAAGATTAAACAGGTCAAGTAAATGAGCAGACATAAGTCTGCTCAGAGTAAATGCGAGGATAACAGAGTAATGATGTTTAAGCACGACACAACTCATCAGCAGCGTAACAGGGGTTAGCATCTGATCTCAGACTGTACAATTACTCAAGCGCTGCATGCACAAGTAGGAAGCTATCACCCTGCTGTATAATTTAGCCTTGCGTTTTTTGTGATTCCCTGGCTCTAATGCTAAGTACATGAATGATTAAATATATGGAGCGCTCTGTTAGTCTGCCAGGCAAGAAGAGTTTGCAGGGGAGTTCAGCTGCTGTGCAGGCGGAGGAGCCTGGACCCAGCAGCAGAGCTGTGAAAGTGTGTTTTGTGCCATAGCTATGTCAGAACATGAGGTTGCTGGACACAGATCCTGCTGGGGAGGGACGTCAGGCAGGAGGATTTAAAAGTGCTATTAAGGACAAAGAATTAAGCTAAGTATTTGGGGTTTTAGAAAAAATCTGTTAGAATACTCCTCAGATTGCTGTGTGGTACATTCCCCAGTTCTGTCAGAGGAATAAAGACGGCGTCCCCGCTGCACAGAGGAGGTGGTTACTGCAAGGTTCCCAGCACAGGGTTTTGGTGGCTGGGGGGGCTTGCCAGGAGGTAGCACCCTCGGGCTGGTCTTTGCAGAGCTGCTGTGGAGTGGGTGCAGGCAGTCAGACTTGTCCGGGCTTCTCCTGGAGCCATGTCCCAGTAAAAATCCCCTTCATTTCAGCAGGAGAGTTTAACTGGGGTCTGGTGGACTTGCCCCTCACAGATCCTGCTACCGTGGCCACCCAGGGGCTGCCAGGATGGGACATGAAGTGCCCCGGAGGCATCTGCCTGGGACATGTCCTGCACTCACAGCCAAGGGCTGACTTCTGACAACTGTCCTGGAAAGGCTGTGGTGAGAAATGGTGTAGGAGGACAAGCTAAAGCACGGCTGGCGCTGCAGAGGGATCGTGTGCCTCTGCCTTGGCTGTGCCGGAGAAAAGCCCTGGCAGAGCGGTGCCCGGGTCCTGCCGGAGCAGGGCTGCGTGCGCTTGCTTTGGGCTCACGCGCTTTGATGTGCTATTTCTGACGTCCCCAGCTGAGGTGGGGTGACCCACGGCTGCCTCAAAGGTCCCAAAGGACATTCCAGCCCTTTGGTCTCTGTTCTTGTTCGGAAAAGGGAGGAACGATGTGGTTTTGAAATGTTTCTGAAATTTCCTGGGGGGGTAAAGCCTCTTTCTCGACCAGCGCAGTGCTGCGCTCTCCACAGCCCGGTACGCAACGTGACGTTTGATTAAGAAAGATGAAGTTCTCGGGCTCAGCTAGAACAGCTTCTGCAAGGCTGAACCGCAGGGTCTCCGAAACAGCAGTTGTTGTGAACTTAACATATATAAAGGTACTGAAAAACAGTGTTAAAATATTGGAGGAATACAACAAAGGTGTCTTACTTGGTACATGTTAAACACAAATATCCAAATAAACAGAAGAGGAGGAGCATGCCGAATGGGTATAGAAGGAGGTAGTTCTGGGTGCAGGTGCAGAAATGAACGGAAGGAAAGGTGTGGGATTTTGTTTTCCTCTTCTCTGAAATATCCTCTGTTCCTCTGAGATACGGGAATCATAAGGCTCTGAGAAAGGAAAACGTTCCTCTTAGTGACCTTATGGATTTAAGATCTATTTCTAAACCAAATTTTCATAAAAAACCTGCCACACACAATCTCCAGATTAAACCTCATTTTATTTTCAGACAGACATGACCTTTCCTAGCTTTGGATATTAAATATCACAAAACCTGCTGCAATTTAAGCTGAGGATTTTACATTTAAATAAATGTAACTGAAAAGCAAAACCAACTTCGCAGAACACAGGGGAACAGGGGGCTGGGTGGGGGGAAGCACTTCCCTCTCCTCCCAAGGATTCCCCTGCACAGTCCATGCCCCTGCGAGCGGGCTCTGCTCCCCTCCCCCACCCAGCCCGCAGAGAGATGCTCGTGTTGGTCGGAGATGGCTTCTGGGGCATGGGCACCCTCCTTAGTTCTTAGCGTGAAAGAAGCAGCTTTGCCTGTCAGTTTTATCTACTGTCAGTCACTGAGCTATGTAGGCTGTTGGAAAGGGGAGGGTGCATTCAAAGGAATTGTTCCCAGGGGACCATCATTGCTACTGGGATGGCCAGTGCCATCAAAGTCGCCGCAGGATAGGACCTGGATGGGCAGGCAGCCGCTAGTGATGATTTTTGGAAAGGGAGAAGAGAAAATAGCAGCACCTGGTGTGAGAATGCTGGTTTTTTATATGCTCATGTTCACTGAAAGATGCATCATTATAGGGGGGGAGAAATGCACCGACATCAGCAGATTTCTTCTCTGGCTTTCTCTCGCTGGAAAACACATACTTGGTTGTAAAACAAAGTTTCTCTAATTAGCAAGAACTTTAAACTTCAGCAGGGTTTTTCCATCCTTCCCTTTTCAGCTGGAAATGCCTTTTGGTTAACAAATGCTTTGCGACAACAAATCAATGTTCTTCTGTGTAACAGAATTAACTTGACTTGCACAGCTACAGGTTTGCTCTTTGATTATTGTCAATAACTAATCTTTTCATGGGTGAAATGAAGGATCTTAGCTTATTAGCATGTGCTGTACTAAATGTCATTTATCAGCAAAAGGAAGTTAAAACCTCCAAAAGGGGTAATAAGGGCAGTATAGACAAAGGTAAATGTTAAACAAAGAAAAGTAGTGCTGGACAAGGCTGGGACAAAGTAAATAATCTTGGTTTGAACTGGGAGGGCAATTTTGGATGCTTTTCTAAGGCTTTGCTCTGTTATCTCTTTTCTGTCTTGCACCTGAAATTTCATGAGAATTAAATGGCTCATCTGATGTCTAGTATCCCAGCTTCAATAGAATATCTCTCGAAAGAGTAGTTGTTGCACTCGTGCTGTAAGTATATAGCTACAGAATTGTCAGAAAAATGTGGTCAAGAGAAATCACTGCTGTGGACAAAGCCAGGGACGGTGTGTTCAGCAGCAGGGACTTCACCTTGCTTCTGCGTGTGATGCCACAACTGTTTTCTGGTGTGAGCTAAGGCAGCTCTAAAGTGAGGGTTGCTCATGGCCAAAGGTCAAGTGAAGCGATTGGTGAGGGGGGAGCAGTGGTAAAGGGGGGGGGCCAGGGGCTGCTGCAGCCGCCGGGCGCGGCAGGCGGGCGGGAGATG
>JAVJGI010000040.1:117684861-117757146 GCA_035590275.1 Ibycter americanus
CCCCCCCCCCCCCCCCCCCCCCCCCCCCCCCCCCCGGGGCGGCTGCAGCCGCAGGGAGCGGCAGGAGGGAGGGAGATGAAACGTTAAAAAGGGAATGTGGAGCATCAGATGGGATATTACCACCCAAATGGGTCCATGCTGCACTGCGTGCAAGGGGCAAATAACAGCCAGCCCGGCTGTGGTGGGACGTGTTGGAAGGTGAAGGCGGTGGGATGGAGTGGGGGTCTCTGCTCTCCCGTGAGCCCTGCTGCCTCAGCAGGCTGGACGGGTGCTGGAGCAGAACCCAGAGGGACTCCGTGTCTCCTTCAGCCTGCTCTGCCCTGTTTATCCAGCCTGGAATTGAAGTCTCCATCTTGGATGATGCCGCTCACCCCTGCCCGATCCTACCCACAAAGCCAGACTTCCTCCCCAAGACACCTCCCTGCTTCAGAGCCTGCAATTCTGGTTTACTCGGGTAATTTCAGCAAAAATAAAGGTGTTTGAAAGCAGCCAGTCCCACCGCTGCTCCCTGAGGCCACACAGCCAGATCCCCTGCCCGCTCCTGTGCTGCCACGGTTGCGGGTGTGAGGTCTGACCAGGCTGAAACACCCCAGGAGTCCAGGCGAACCCCAAATTTCCCAACACATCTATTCAGGCCACATAAGCAAGTTGCCATGGAGATGTGCTGAGCGCGAGCACGATGCTCAAGTGATGGAGTCTCACAGCCAGAGGCATCTGTTAATCTTATTTTTATCAATTTTTAAAGAGGGTATGATGGTGGTATCTCCCCCACCTTCCCCTCAGCTCTTGCAAAAGCTTGGCATTTGCACTTTAGCGAGAGCACGGGCTTCGGCGTCTTTGAAAATGAACCTTAACGAACATAAAGTGCTGGCTTGGGGAACATGTGCTATGAGGGATGGAATTTAGTAGCAGGGAGCTGCCACCTTTGACATATTGCTCCGGCTTTAATGAGGGTGAGATTGACAGCCCAAGACAGAGGCAAAAGGAAGATGTGCCTTTGCCTTCACCATGGGGGGTCACAGCTAAGCTGGGGCCCGACGCCGGGTCAGGAGGAGGAAACGGAGCTTTTATTTATGGAACTCTGACTCAGTGGCCATCTGCAAATGGATCTTTTAATTTGGATTTTCTTTCCCCTTGTTATGGGTGTGTTGGCTCCAGCTGCCTGCCCGCGCTCCAGTAAGGCGTTCCTGGAGGAGCCGGCTTGGTGGGTCCCAGGTTAGTGCCTGGCCCCGCTGGAGGATCTCGGGCTGTGTCCATGCAAAAAGGAGGATGCGAGCACCCATGCAGCTCCTCTCCTGCTCTGAAGCCATAGACGCAAAGAGCAGGTTGGAGCCTGTCCGTGCTCTGCACCATGGTGCTGAGCCCTGCCATGCCCTTAGGCAGGGTGGGACCCCCGCAGCGGGCAGCCGGGGCGGGCAGGGGGGAGCAGGAGTGGCGAGGGCTGGCTGTGGGCTGGGACCCCACAAATCACCAGTGTTTCACCGGTATTTCAGTGGATGCATAAGGGGATGTCCAGCCAGCAGTGTGTCTTTCATTTAACGTGGGTAACGTATACCTGGGCAGAGAGGTGTTGAACGTGCATCAGCACTCTGAAGTCCTTCCACAATAGCTGCTGTAGGAGTGTATAAGTACAGAGTAGTAGCAGTGTTCTGAGGAAGAAATAATTATTTAATACGAAGTGAATACCTGTGTTTTCCTCATTTTTTACTCGATTTTATTTAGCTAAGTGCCATACAAGTCTCAACAATGGGAAATTTTCCACTTCAGCTCCAAGCAGACAAAAGCGAGCCTGTCTCTCTCACAAGTAAATCACGGCTAACTCCGCTGAGGCTATTATAAGTCACTATAAAAATGACACAAAGAACCACATAGGGTGTAAGCCAAAAACAGCACGGGGGGAAAAATAAAGCAAAGTTATGGCCCTTATCATGCACAAAGTACACTTTCCACAGAGATTCCCAAGAAGAATAGCCCTGAATGCCCTGCTGCGAATCAGACAGCGATGATACGGTGATGTTACTGCTCACATATCATGATTTTCAGCATCATGGTGGTGCTTGAAGACATTGATTGGGCTCCGGCCTCATTAAACTGTGCAGATGTGTAATGAAAAGCTGGCCTCCCTGAAAAGTCTTGTACCTTGAGCTTCAAACAGAGCAGGTGGCAGAAGGCTTTAGGAGTGAAGACAGCAATAAAGCAGATGTGTGTTCTAGGGAATCGGTTTCTGCCCAAGCAGGGCTGGGCTGGGCAGTGTCTTTATTTAATGGGCACAACCACGATCGTGGCAAAGAATTATTCCTCACTTTAAAAAGTAAGGGTCTGCAGCACCCAGGACTACCCTGTGAAGGGGTGTTGAGACCGGTACCCAGGCAGGGAGAGATCATAACCAGCTGAAACCTGTGGCTGTGTTCAGTAGCTGTGCCGGGGAGGGATGCTGCTGAAGCGGCTGCTGGCTGCAGCCGTCTGCTCCGAGCCCAGGACGTGCCCGGTGAGGCGGCAGCGGGCAGTGCTGGGACAGCCGAGCCTTGCCACTGATGCCATAGGATATGGAGACGATGTTACCAAACCGTAAAGCAATGCTCAGTAATTAGCATGTGCTGAGCCCTAATGACTGGTCTAAAGGACTAAGGTAACCTGGGCTGAGAGCATGGCTCTGTGGAGGGGCGCTCTGCACCATGCCCAGACCCTGTCCTGTGCCTGCTCCTGCCCACCCTGGGCACCCGCCAGCCCCCTAGCCACCTGCAGGGACACACGTATTTCTATGTCTTCACTCCCAGCTGCATGCAAGAGTGTTTCTGGAACCCGACAGGATTCACTCTGGAACACATAATGCAGAATTATGAGAGTCGTTTGCCTGAGTATTATCTAATCATGGAGCTAAACTGAGCTGTGTGATGATACGGGTACCTTTTTCTACATGAGTAATCTGCAAAGAAGATGCTCTACATAAATGTCACCTGATTTTGTTCTGATTTAATCCCCTTTATTTATTGCACTGTTGTACCTGTTTATGATTTTCAATTTCTCTTCCTGGCGTTTTACCTCGCTGCACCTGCCACTTCTGATCCTGCATCAGGACCTCCAGGTGAGGACAACAAAGCATTTCCATGTCATTCTCTGCTTTGATATGAAAGTAAGAGAGGGACTACAGAGAAAATAGATGCCAAAAAAACAGCACGTGTGTTCTAAAAGTAGTGCTACAGCCTTTTGCAGCGCTGGCAGCAAAGTGGTCTGGAGGCAGTTGCCATGCCCTGCCTTGGCCGGTGGGTCTCCCTGCCCTGGCTCAGAGCAGGAAGCCTCCACCAGATGTAGAGGAGTTAATGGTTGGGTCGGTGCGAGCCTGGGGTCTTCTCTCTCCCACCTGCTTGTGTGGGTGGTCTGGGGGCTGCGGGGCAGGCGAGCTGCTCCCCAGGCTGGGACGGTGCCTGCGGCATCCCTCGCACATCGCTGGCCGGGAGGGAGCTCGCTTCTCCCCAGGCTGCGCAGCTCCGGTCCAGCCCCAGTGTCACGGTGCAGTGGAGGGGCAAATTGCTTGGCTGGTGGGTGCGCGGCTTGCCAGAGACTGTCCAGGATGGCCCATCTGCTTGGACTCGATGCTCTTAAAGGTCTTTTCCAACCTGAACGAATCTATCGCAGCCCCCAGGCCAGCCGGGAGCTCCTGCCTCAGAGATCGGGGCTCATCCCACTGCAGCCATGGGGCCTGGCTGCTTCTTCACCCCAGGACGAGGACGTTCCCTGGGACTGCGGAGGCGGCTCCACTCTGAGCGATGGTTGCTGTTGGCAATTTATCAGACATAATTATGCCAATTAGCCCACGCATGCAGCTCTGGCTCCAGGAAGGCTTTACAACCTGAGGATATATCTCTGCTGGGCAGAGAAGCCCAAACCTTTTCCTCAGATTATTGCAAACTAATCAGCCTGGGCGATAAGTTTACAATTTAGCACACAGCTCGGTAGTTTGGTTATAAATGCTTCATTTTGTTGCTGTTTTAGTTGCCCTGCTTTACAGGACTGATATCAATCCTCATTCAAATCAAAGTCCTTTTCACACACGCTTCAGTGAAGTGGAATTTTCTGCGGAATAAGGTGTTATTAACCTAGCTCCACTCTTCCCAGCAAGGAACAAGCCCTGCCAGTGAAACCATTCCTCACCAATGAACCCTGCTTAAATAGCGATTAGCAGACCTTCTAGCAGCAAGAATAATGCAAAACCTGTGACCTTTCAAGCTCTTAGCTGCAGTGACTTTTAAGATGTGAGAGTATTTTCTATTTCTCTTCCCAGAATTTCAGCAAACAGTGATTTTTATAGCTTTTCTCGTCAGCACATCACTGTTCGACTTCTCCATTTCTGTTTACT
The DNA here is from genome assembly GCA_035590275.1 of Ibycter americanus. Lineage (NCBI taxonomy): Eukaryota > Metazoa > Chordata > Aves > Falconiformes > Falconidae > Ibycter > Ibycter americanus. The sequence continues at coordinate 117,689,219 of JAVJGI010000040.1, forward strand.
TCTCCTCTCCCTCTTGCTCGAAGCTATTCTGGGAGCAGCCTGGAGACCAATCTGACAGCCCAAATTCCCACCCCGTGGAGCTGGTGCCAGGCACTCTCCCCTGCAGCCCCTGTAACCATCCTGTTGGCTGCGGATCAGCCAGCGCCGGTGCCACGTCTTGATATTTCAAAGGCAATAATATTTTTGCATCAAGCCCGAGTTAAAATGAGGACGGTGGGGAGAGGATGGGGTAGGATGGACACTCAGCAGCCCGGAGATGGTGTGTAATTTGGAGAGGGTGGTGGTGGCTGGGCAGTGCTGGGGTGCCGGGACCCACCTGCAGACCAGCACCTGCGGACCCATCGCCAGCCCTGGGAGAGATGCACCATCGCATCCAGATGCATGGAAGGGCAGGAGAAGCATAGATGGGAAGCACCACAGCACTTGGTGTCTCCTGCCAGGTTTACCCCAAAATAGCAGGAGTCACTGGAGGTTTGAACCGACTGACATTTTGGGGGTTGAATCTGCACGAGCAGCCTGCTGCGGCTCCATAGCGTCAGCTGAAAAATAGAAACATTAGTGCATCGAAAAACATTTGTAATTTAAAAATTGTTCCCATTTCAGAAAGTTAAAAAAGAAACTGCATTTTTATTTTAAGATTTGTCAGGATTTTATTGATGATGGTTTCTCTCTCTTGCCACAGTCTAATGTAAAATGAATAAATGTTTTCTCCTGCCTTTTTATCCTACTCAGTAACTTCTGAATTTATAGAACTTCCTGTAAACAGGACAATGTGATGGGAACCCTCCTTTTTCTCTCTCTAACCTTGTTCATTGTGGTGTATTCTTTCAGTAATAAACAGAAGGGGAAAACCAGGGAGAGTAATAATCAAATTACAGATTTATTTAATTTTCTTCCCAAAATCTAAAAGCAAAAGAAAACGCTACTTTCTGTCAGAGCTCTCAGACTTTAATCCAAAGCAGTATTCTTTTTGTGTGGAAGAGGCTGCTTTCAGCTGGGACCAGTTTTTCTCAGGGAAAAATGTTAATTAGGTCTCTGTTTTAAGCACTAAGGAGGTGGGGAAGGAATCGTTCTGCATGGGTGACACTGCGGCTGTGGGAGCGCAGGAGCAGCAGATACTTCTCTGAGCTGGCCTGTGCAGCATCACCTCCGCCTGTGTCCTCTGCCCGCTCCTCCTCCAGCCGCGAGAGCTGGCTGCAGCAGCAACCCCCATCAGCCACAGAACCTAATGCCGTTGCCGATACGTGCAGGAATAACGCTTTGCAGAACATATCGCAGAAGCAAACTGTGCTTTTGTTCGTGTGCGACCACTAAAGTGAAGGGTGCAAAGCAGAACATGTGCTGCCTGCAGAGTCGAGAGCAGCATCTTTATCTGCTGGTGCATCCAAGAGCATCCTCCAGCGTTGTTCTGCCTGCTCGCTTCTGGCAGTGCTGGGCACCGAGGGCAGCCCTCAGGAGCTGGCAGGGATGCCCTGGGAGCTGCGGGATCCCGATCCCCTGGGCCGAGCTGCTTTGTCTCCCTCATTTGCCAAAGGGAGCTGTTAATTACGGGCAGCATCGTGGTTTTTGCAGGGCGCGGAGGTGCGGGGAGCGGGACAGGCAGGCGGACGCGCAGCACCGAGCAGCATGCAGAAGCCTTTCGGGGGCCATTGAGATCTGTGATGGGAACAGCCAAACACGCGTGTCTGTGCATGCAGGTACTGGTACAGGCACATGAAAGAACACCCCCCAAAGCCCACCCGAGTCTCCCAGCACAGGCTGTTTCACAGGTTTTTGATAATTCTGAGCTGACCTGAGCTTATGCTTTTTGCACGGGTAAGTTACCAGCAGATCTGGCTGAGGAAAGCTATGTCAGTTCACCTATCTGAGCTGCTCTTGTGAAGAAGAGCTTACATCAGAGCAAAGAACTAACAGCTATAATTATTAGCTTTAAAAATTCTAAAACTTTGAAATGAAAAGAAAGTTTCAGCATAAACCAGAAATCTGTGTTGTAGGTATTGACACAGTCCTCACCCTCATGCATTGTCATAAACAAGGACATGATAATTAGATATTTTTTAATGGACAAAATTATTTTATTTGCTTCCCTGCCAGTTTTCATGAGACCATCAGTCATCCCCTGTACAGACAAGAATTCTTATGTTCACTGACAGGATAAATTATACGGTTCTCATCCAGCAAATCAGCATTACTATGCAACATTATCTCTCGCAAAGTGATGTCTGAGGAAATCATAAATTCTGTCCAGGTTTATTAGACCTGTCTTGTATTCAGATATTTATTTTATCCTAAGCTGAGGTGCATTTTCTCCCTAATTATTAATCATATTAATAAGGGGGGGGGGGATGTGTCTTTCTGTAAACCAAAACGGCTGCAGCGATGCTTGTTTGCTCGTGGACGTTTCATTAGAGGGTGCTGTGAAGTCTGACTGTGGCGATGTGGCTATCAGTGCGGGGATAACACGGTGACAGATCCAGTGCGAACGCTCATCACTGGAGATGATGAGGATGAGGTTGACGAGGAGCTGCTCTGCCTTGCTGCGTAGGGTTTGGCTGGAGAGGCGATGTAACCCCAGCTGGCACGGGTGCCGTGGCCGAGCCCGGGCAGGGGGCTGGCTGATGGCCACGGGCTGCGCGGGGCAGGGGCAGTTACCCACCCTCCTCACCTGAGCAGGTGCTGAGCATCCACGGCATCCTCAGCATCGCTGCGCCTTCGACGTGGCCTGGGAGCCTTTTGAGACCCTCTAGAATCAGAGCTTGCTGTTTTAGACTATCTCAATTATTAGATTGACTTATTAATTATTGGCTTCCATGTTTCCCTGGTGATCTCCTTGACAGGTCTCCAAAGATGTGCTTTGCAGTGGGGAAAGAGGGGAGTTTCTCCCCGCCATCCCCTACGGGCCCTTTGTTATCAGGGTGAAAGCTGGTAAATCCTAGAGCTGATTATCTGAGACCACCAAAATAAATGTACGTGTAATGGAGACACGATGCTGCAGAGAGCTGGAAATGTCACTGCGAGTCAAGAGCCTGCTGTAAAGCGAAAGGCTTGAAAATGAGATTGAGCAGCAAACCGGGAGCAACACTGGCATTTAGCGGTGATGAGTCTCGTCACCAGCCCGGCCGTGGCGAGGCTGTGCTCTTCTGACTCCCCCGCGGAGCTGGTTTAAAGCCAGGTGACAGAGGCAGGAGTCACCATCTCACCAGGCTGAGGGCTCCTGGCAAGCAAAACTGCTCGGGCTGAGCCCAGGGACTGCGATGGCTCCGAACGCAGCTGCGACCTGGATGCACAGAAATATTGCCATCGTGGCACGTGGAGGGATGCCTGCAGCGCCCCTGTGCTGCTTATCATAACGGAGGAGCCATTGCCTCCTATTAGACATCTGCTCTGACAAAAGGAAACCGCTTTGCCAGGTGTGATATGGCACTCACATAAAGTGGAAACCACCACTGAATTTATTGACTGAGTGAGCAGCTGGGTGCATGGGGGTTTGCGGCATTTTTCACATCACTTGCATATAATACGGTTGGTGTAATTCAACATCCTTTTATTCTCCCAGACTCATCAAAAGCTCTGAGAAATGAGGCTGGATATGTGGGCTGGGGTGAGTGAGGCTGAATTATTGTTGAAGTTATTGATTGAAGAGTGGGAGAAACAGCATTAGAGCCTGGAGCTCCTTTTATTCTGTTAGAGGAAACAACATTTTCTTAAACTATGAGTCGATAAATAATTGTTTGTGACTTTTTTTACCTTTTCTGGTGATGGTATTATGTAGCTCTGAGGCATTTTTGGAAGGAGTGCAGCTTCCTTGGCTTGTGGAGGGGTAAAAGCTTTCAGCTCATCCGCGTGGTTAATTAGAAAAGGAGGAGCCTGGATGCCTTTAAAGAAAAGAAAATCTTTTCAACCGGACACAGAGGGCAGAAGTGGTGGGAGCCACTTGTCAAACACAGGCACAGGTTAGATCCCACAGCCAAGAGAGTTGCCAATCCTGGTGTGCTTACCCAGCTTCTGCCAGGGCTCCACCTCGGGGCGCGCTTCGTATCCTTGGAAATGCTGGAAGGGCTGCGGCACCCCCCGAGGTGCCAGACATCTGGCACCCAGGTACCGCGGGGCCCCTTTCCCCGGTCCCCCCTGAGCCCCCCGGGGTCACAGACCCCTCGGCAGGGGCAGCCTGCTGCCCAGAGAGCCAAGCCTTCGGCGCGTCCGTCCCCTCTGCTCCGGGATCCAGCTGCCCAGGGCTCCTGCAACCCTCTCCCAGTCCACGCTTGAAAAAATACGTCCATCGTGAAAAAATACAATTAATTCTAATCGTACAGTGCTCTGATCTCTTCAAAAGCTGAGAATGAAAAATACTGTATTTTGAAGAAATGGCACAGGACAACAATTTGTAAGGTGTAGTTTATTGAGCAAATTAAAGTTTTCCCCTACAGAGATTTCTGTGAAGGAATGGATTATTTACTCCATTGTTCAGTCATATTAAACTGATGAGTAAGTAACAGGAACAGACTTCAGCCTTATCGAATGCTTATGGATTCTCATTTTATTTGATGCTTACTGTTCTAGGCTTGGGTTCTGGCTCTGGCAGCCCAGGTCCCGTGAGGCTATTTCTTTTCCATGGCTGGTCTCCTGATATTTTTAAAGAGACCCTGCTTTTTCCAGTACCAGTGAGTTTAATTTTGTAATTAAATTAAAGTTTCACTTTGTACCAAAAATCTGCTTTTCAAGAATGTAACTCAGAAAAGAACTGAATTTTCTTATTTCATCAACTCCCACAAAGTGAACAGTGGAACCATTTACTGTGATTAAATTAATCACCGAGCAGAAATTTGCGTGTAATAGTCTGCCACCAAAGCAGGCACTAATGATTTTAAGCATTTTACTCTAGGGGTCAGCAATTTCTCAACCCCTTTGGGCTGGAATGAAGGGGCTGTCGGGCTCCTTGTGGCAAAGTCTCCCTCATTAAATGAGACAGGGGTATTTTAAGGATGCCAGGGTTATAGCAGGTCGGAATATTTGAACAGCAAAAAGTCGGGGGATGCTCGGGAGATCAATGACACTCCCAGCTCCCTGCACCCTGCCATGGACACAACGCGCTGGCTGGGACTGGACCGTGTTTGCTGTGTCTGTGCCGGCGCTGCAGCCCTGCCAGCTGCCCGTTGCTGCTCTCTTTGCTTTGCTCGAGCAGCGCTGGGTTAGGGATGGGGGGCACGGAGGTGTGTGTGGCCGGGTGCGATGGAGAAGGGATGGGGTGTGCTGAGGCCATCCAGCTGTGCTGCAGGCAGCAGGCTGCTTCGCAGCTCCCTAGCTGGGGACTGGGACGGATTCTCCCACACAGTTTATTACAACCTCTTCTGTGGTTAGAGCAAGTGCTGTTAACACGAGCCACAGAAAGACCTGTCAACTCGTTTTCCAGGAATAATGTTCTTCTGCTTCTTCTAACTGGTATAGTTGGAGACAAAATTGTTTCTCAGAAACGATCACGAGATCTGAACTGACATTCCCTGAGAAAATGAATTCTGCGGCTAATTTCCCAGTGTACAGGTTGAGCTGAATAGTAAATGAATGATACTAAGAGGAGCGCCTGGGTTTTCATTAAGTTCCAGCTTCAATTGCTTTACTCTATTCTTGTCGTGTACCAACTGCAGAAAGCACCAGCCTTGGTGCCACAGTGCGGGGAGCCCGAGGGGCCGGAGAGGGTGTTCGGGAGCACGTTGAACTGCGGACTGGTTTGGTTTTGTAGGCACTTTGTATTGCCTGGTCATTTACCAAGATAACGAACATTTTTAGAAGAAACTGCAAACGTTGCGCATGGAGAAGAGGCAGCAGACCTGGGGCTCTGCTCTTGGCTCTCCTCGGAGCTGCCCAGCTCCGACGCCTCGGCACAGCTGCGCAGCACTGAGCTCGTGAGGAGGTGTTGGAGAAGCGATCGCTTCACACGCAGCCTTTTGAGGTACAAAAATACTGTCATTGCGTCTCTCATTATCCACTTCATCAATCTCAAACTGTTGCCTAATGACACTCACCCACTCTTCCTCCTCCCCGGCAAAGTTAAATAACAAACAGCTGCTGTCACCCCGAGGGTACCTGTTCTGCTGAGCTGTGTACCTTGGGGAGATGCACGTGACCGGGAACGGCCTCTGGAGCAGGCACGACGTGATTCCTGGTCCCACAGATAGGTCCTGGCTTGGCTTCTGGGCGCTTTGAGGTGGGGGGCTCCACTCCCAGAGGCTGGAGCGGGGTGCGGGCAGATGGGCTGTGTCAGTGGCAGCAGGGGAAGGTGCGGAGCTGGTGCAGCCCCAGGCACTAAGGGAGAAAATCACATCTTCTCATTCCCATGCGAGGCTGACCTGGGAGTCAGGGTTTGAAGGTCAAAGTGGTGCCTGGCCTGGATCTGAGCCACCAGCATGAGTTTTAGCAGCACAAAACCGATGTGCAGTGGGCTTTTAGGCTCAGGAAAGACTCAGAACCATGCAGTGACCCAGACAGGAGGAGGGACAGGATTTGTGCTCTGACAGCATCTTCTGTCTGCCCTAAAGGCTCCGTGTGCTGATGGACCTGCTCATCCATCGCAGGGAAAGCCACAGCAACTTGCATCCATCTTGGCAACAGTTTTTCTTGCTGGTACTTTGTCTGCCTTGTTCGTGGAAACTGTGAGCTGCAGGGTGACAGTCCCTGGCGGGGGGTTATACGCCACTTGGCATGAAGGAGCCTTGTCTCCATTGGTGTCTCTGAGCTGGAAGAAGTTTGCCCCAGATCCTGGTGAATTTTTCACAAACGTGTATCCCAAGTGTCGCTTGCACAGCTCAGCGTGGGATCAGGAACCGCTGGTGCTGGCAGAGACGAGCATTGCTCTGTAATTGCTGCTTTCCTGTGCCACATCTGGTACCCACAAGAGATTGAACTCAACGGACTGGTGGTCTGATACAGAGCAGAGCATCACGCACGCTTCTCTGGACAGCAGTCCTGCCTGCGACTCCAGGACAGGGAGAGTGATGCCAAGAGGAGGTGGTGCTTTCGTGAGAAGCGGCAGGAATCACTCTCATATTCCACTGGGAGGAATGTATAGGCAGGTGGGACATGACCATCCGTACCAGGCCTTGTTAATGACTGTCGGTAGGAAGGATCATCGCATCTGTAGTAGCCAGCAGTCACAGGATGAGCATCTCTGTGCCTCAGCTGCAAGCTGTCTAAATCCAGGGTGTATGTGAGCATCGTATCTCAACAGAAAGGGAAAGCGAGGGATAAAAAGAACAGAAGCCATCCCACAATACAATGCATTTACTTAGTTGAAGGAAATAAGTCATTCTCTAACTCAGGAGAGAGTCATGAAGGTCATTGCATTAAGTATAGAAATAAATTCTCACATATTTTATTGTTTCCCATACCTTGTTTATATTATTATTACCTATGTGGTATGTTTTATTAGTACCAAGTGCCTAATCTCTTGATGCTTCATTATTTCACTAGATTTACATGACTGACAATAAAAATAATTATTTTAAAGTAAGTAGCCAATCATTAAATCTCTGGATACTAATAGTGAAGAATTAACTCAGCACTAAAGCGAATGCAATATGCCATTAGTGCGGGTAGAAGTACACTGTAAGTCACTAAATAAAGAACGGGGGATCGGTGTAGAGGCTGTACATAGAGGAAACAGCTGTATATTAGTGCATCTGAAAAATTCAAATACTTCAGAAGCAACTGGGAGATGTTCAGTGTGAAGGATAGCAGGTGTTTCCCAGAGCCCCAAAAGCCAATGTTCTGTGATTTCCAGCACGTTCCTGTGTAGGTCCTCTTTGTCCTGGCTGAACCTAGGAGCTGGCATGAAAGGGAACTGTCTGGAGGAGAAATTGCTTCTGTGAATTGCCTGGACCTGGGTATTTGCACCCTGGAAACTGCTCGTGGAGCGGGAGCAGCTCTCTGCTTTTTGCAGGCAAATAATCCTGTATTTTCATCATAATGAAATGCTCACCTCTTGATTCTGTCCCTAATGTCATCCCCCATCATCACGTACTCATCATTGTACTGGAGCATAATCACAATTTCAAAGGGCTTGGATGAAGCTGATCGAAGATGGATGGGGAATGTTTTTCTCCCCTGACAATAGGCATTGTTAAGGCTTTTGTGTGCAGCTCCTCGGCTTCTGAGAAATGAGCATGTAATCTCCATCCTTACATGCAAAGGAAATAGAAAATCCATACAGGCCATTTTAAACCCTATAGATTTCAAAAGCTTTATTCCCCTAGGGGTGCTGAGTAAAATGCTAGTCCGCTATTGAAAGCCAAGCACGTTGCTCCCCCCGTATTTAGGGACACGACAAGGGGTCCTGCGCAGCGCCCGCGGTGGGGGGGAGATGCTCGCTGATGGGGCTGTTCAGTGCTTGCAAGGGCAGAAGTGAGTGGGGAAGTTGTTTAAAGGCTCTGCTCTTCCTCTGCAGCAACCGGGGACCCCAGAGCTGGTCTTGGAGAATCTAACGGGGTCTCCTGCCCTTAAGCATTTTGCAGGCTCCAAAGCTATCAGGGAGTAATCAAAAATCCTTTTAAATGGTCCTCTGATTTCAATGGCCTGTCTTGGGGCACAGCATTAAGTCCTAAAGGGTGAATGCTCTGAGCTGATAACTGCTGCTGCTCGCAGGCTGTGGATGGGGTGGGAGCTTCTGTCCTAGAGTCTCCAACGTGCATGTTCTTGGGATGATTTAGTTTTTAAAAGAAACTGCTAAGCGGCATCATTTCACTGGCCCATTTAGGTAACGGGTAAATAGTTCTGGTCAAGAATAAAAGTCTCTGTTTAAATAAAATACTTACAGCAAATTAATAAAAACTGAGGAAGAGAAGGAAATTTTCTTCAATTTGGTTGTTAAGATAGAACTAATCAATAAAAATTAGAAAATAAAGTGCAAGGATCAATTCTTAAGACTTTCTCTAATGCTTTAGATAAGTAGCATAGAGTTTTCTTTCCTTTCTGTTTATATTTAGATCAACCTCACGCAACAGAGGTAAAATCGTTTTGCTTAATTTTAGAAGCCCCTTAATTTCTTCATTACTTTACTAGCATTTCTCACCAGCTCCACGGCCTTCAAGCCCAAGACAGTTGACTAAAGACAAATTAGAGCCCATGCTTCCTTTGTCTGCTTTAATGAGTGGCTGCCATTACCCTTGAGATGCTTCCAGGACTGTGAGCTCTTAAATGCCTGTTTTCAATAAGGAAGATATAATTTTAGTTTTTAATGTTTAAAGATTAATTACATAGTAGCCCCTCTGCAGATCCTCAGCTTCCTTCCCCTTGTTTGCATTTTGATGCTTTAAATAGTTAAGGCAGGGGATGAGAGTGGCTCTCGTCCCCCACAAAACATCCCTGGGGTCCCTCCTTGCAGCCGCGGTCCGGCCCGTGTGACCTGCGAAGGGCACGGGAGAACATTTATGTCCAGGTTCATCTTTGTGCAGCGGGCTCCCAGGGCGGCGGCTCTCAGGGCTTGATCTTGTGATTTTCAAATCATCTGAACGTGCAAGATTTTCCCTCCCCACCTCTTCTCTGATCCCGACTGCATGACCGAACCCCAGCAGTTTGAGCTCCAGGCTCATGCGGCTTTCACAAGGGAAATAAACCATGTTAAAACATGTCAACAAGAAGTGTGTTAATAGAAGCAATTTTAATGCTAAAGATGGTGCATTTTTTAAGAGTTATTTTAAAAATAATAATGCTTTGCGTTTGGTAACCTTCAGATCACTCCTGGATACACACATTTGCCACTGGTTGATTGATTTTGGCAATTTCACTATTATCGCAAACCCAGGACATTCACATCGCATTCCTTGCATGTTTGTGGCATGAAAAAAGCAACTCCAATTTGAAAAATAATTCTAAGCGCTCCTTCATGACCAACCGACTGCAAAGAAGTACTTTAAATCAAAATAATGAAGTTTCTACGAGTGGGTTCTCTTTCCTATGCCTTCAGTGAGAAACAACGGAGACCTTTCGGCCGGCCGTGCTGCGCTTCCCCGGCAGCACCCAGGGTCCCTCTCGCTGTATTCACCACCAGACCCCTGGTTGAACATCAGCCATGAAGCAAGTCACCGGCCGCTCCGCCGTCAGCTCTGGGGGCCCGGCTGGTGCAGGGACGTGAGTGGGGTTTTCTGGAGCAAACCGAGGGTCCTCCCACCTATGGTAATGAGTTGTTAGAAGGAACAGATCCTGGAAACAGTGCTGTGACCTTCCTCCTCCAGCTGCCGGAGCAATTAAGTGTCTGTTAGAAGTAGCAGATCCTTCACAAGGACCGTTTTGCTGGCCATAATGACAGTCATTGGGAAAGGAGAGAGAGAGGCGCCACCGGGCGCTGGTGAGTCACACCAGGTAATTGCTTTCAGCTCTGAAGCTAACTGAAGAGGACACCGAATTTTCCACTGGGTTTCGAGGGATCAGATCCATAAGTCCAGGCATCCCCCGAGGCGTAGAGAAGCTGCAGTTGCCGCCACCCAAGGACCCCACTGACCGCCCCATTGCATGTAGGTGACACGTTGTCACTGGGCCAGAGCCTGGAGGAGCCCTGGTCCCTCGGTGATGCCAGGCTGCAGAGGACGAGGGGAGGTGGGCAGCCCGCACCACCCCTCCGCTCTTCCCCAGGCTGCTGATGGGGTTCTGTACCTGCAGCGGGATGAACGGGCAGGCAGTGATGTGGCACGATGCGCTGATGGAGGCATCCGTGGGGCCACGGCAGAGATGCTGTGGGATGGCGGTTGGATGCGGGCGCAGTCCCGGCAAGCTCTTGGGGAGCTACAGCCCACGGCTGAGCTTGGACTTGATGAAAACAGTGTTCTCTTAATTTTGTTCAGGGGAAAAATGTTACTATTCCTTCTGGGGAAACACAGGCAACTGGAAGGAAGGATTGTGGGTTTCTGCAGAAAGACTAGTCAGTCTTCAGAGGTTTCACATGTTGCCTTCTGCCTTTTATTTCCCTACAGAAATAGCTCTTACCCAGCAAGTGGGAATGGCATCACAAAAAACAAGCTGTCTGCAACCGACGTTAACTGGCCACTTTGCTGGCAGATTAATTTATTGTTGCAGTTGAAGCTCCCCGGCAGAGCTGTCCCAGCAACAGCTCTGCGTGCTGCTGGATGTCCCCGGTGTCACCACAGCCGTGGCTGCCCAGCCGGGCCCAGGGAGCAGTAGGTGTTGTGACAGCCTCATCCAAGGGAAAACACTACATACAGTGTAAGAGGCTAAAAATAGGTAACATTTCTCCATCTGTTCTGCTTGCATTAAGAGCACAGAAAGCAAACGAGGCATAAACCATCCTGGCTGTGGGCGACGGGGCAGGAGGGGGGAAGGGGAAGGATCCATGTCTCCTCCCAGGATGCTGGGGCTGCTCCTTGTGCCCAGGCTGAGGTGCTCAGCAGGATGCGCCCGCCAGCCCAAGCCAGCCCATCAAAACCATGTCAGGGGCATCATTTCAACACGTTGGCCCTGAGGTCTCGCGAATGAAAGGGCCCAGTGGCCGAGCCCCCGGGCCAGCTGCACTGACAGCTCCCGTGGTGGCTGTGCCCTCTGGGCTTTTAAAGTTGGCTCTGGAAGGGGTGGACAGGGTTAGACATACAAATGCCTGGAGCTGTGGGAGAAGCAGGGTAATAGATGTGATTATTTTTATGAATGATAGGCAGGAGCCTTGATTTCCATGGGTGAAACTATATAATATGCCAATTCCTCGCAAACCCACCAAATAAATCTACATTCTGTATACAACTTAATTTCAATTTCATAGCTCAAATGTATGTGTTTATTCCTAGGAGTAAGCACTATTTGTAGTTTCCAGTACAATGCAGCTCATAATTTTTTCACACCTCTCAGAGCAGGTGACAGCTTGCTTGCAAAGTCTAATTCATTCTCACACTGTGCACAAAGCTGTGTTTTTAATGCCTGCCCAAATAACACATCAAAATAAGACTACAGACAGAAGGATCTGTCCCCATCCCAAAAAACACCCTCTTCTGTGTCCAGTAATAGGAAAGGACACGGCGCAGCAGCAGCAAGCCCTTCAGCCAGCCTGACGCTCGCAGGCGACAGTGCCAGAAGACCTCACTCTATAATTTCCTCTTGCACGGAGCTCCTTTTTACTTAATTGCAGGAAGCATTGTTATGCTAATTGCTATTTTGCACTGAGTTAATTCTGCAGTGTTGGACGTCTAAATTAAGCTCCCTGTGCTGAGGGGCCGCTGCCTGTGCTGGGCGGCACTGCCGGATGCAGTGGGATGGTTCTTCGGCTGGTAGCGACCCCGTCCACCCCCCTGGTCCCCCCAGGATGCTGCCACTGAGCATCACCGAGCATCTGCTCGCTGGTCCCACTGCCCCGGCTCGCCACGGTGACGAAGCTGGTCTCTCCCTCTGTCCAGGTGCAAGGAGCCGAGGCCTGGGATTCAGGATCCTCGCTGAGAGGTCTTTGAAACCCCTTAAGCTGTAATATTCTTTGATGTGCCTTAATTGCATTTAGTCAAGTTTTAGGCGTATTTTAATGGTATTGATTGCTAATAACAAAGCTGTGGCTGCTTAATGCTGAAAGATGATTCATTGTCAGTGGGAGCAGAAAGTCCGGGGGCAAAGTATTATTTTTGACATACGGTAATTTCTTCTAGCAGGATTTCTTTTTTTTTTTTTTTTTTTTTTTTACCAGCTCCGTATTTTGGAGGCTGATGAGCGGGTGGGTTCCTGGGAGCCCGGGCTGCGTGTGCCCGCAACAGCAGGAGCAATGAGCCTGGACTCTAGTGCTGGAGGGGCTGGAACGGGAAAACACAGTGCAAAACGTGGACTGTCGTGGACCCACTAGCCTGGGAGCTGTGGGACAGGGGGAAGGAGAGTGGGGTGGGTTGCTCAGACCTGGGAAGAGCCTTTGCAATTGTAGTGGAAAGCCTGGTGAAGTGGACGGGGGGCTGCTGCGAAGCAAGGCTGTGACATCGAGCGCTGGGGAAGCTGCGGGGCTGCTGGGCAGCTTTCAGCTCTGGCGTGAACGTGGGACCACACTGGTCCCGGCGATGTACCTTCCAGGTCTGCAGTGAGGTGCGATGAGTGAGGCTTCGTGGGGGCTTGTCACATAAATAATGGTAATGAAAAACTGGTAGTTGCCTCGTTCTGCATTTCCCTATATATGTTCCCTTTATTGGTTAATCCTCATGGTTAACAAAATAGATGTTTCTGATCAGGTTTTAGCTTGCAGATTACTTATGTGCAATATAAAGTGTATTAAAACGTAGTATACTTTTTAAAATCAGATATTTTGGTTTTTTTTGTGATAAGCCATTCAGCTGTAAATGCATTTCAGTCACACTGGGAAGATGAAAGAGACTGAGCCACTGTATTACTTTAAGTAATCAGGCTTGAGGCTAAAGGTAGCTTTCCTTTTAGCTGACAAATAGAAGGAATAAATAACCTGGACGCTAAAAGTTGCATTAGGCAAATAAACATTTCCACAAGAATTATGTGTGACATTCAAGGCAAGGCAAATAAACCTTGACTTATGGAAAGCTATCAAACCTCTTGGAGAATTAAATAACAGAAAATCATTATGTAGCATTTGCAGCAGCTATTAAAGACTGTCCGTTCTTTTAGGCACTACTGTAAATAAGGTGTTTGTAAGCCAGTATATACCATGTTCGCCCCATATCTGGTTCTGAGCGTCATGAGCAATTTGATTTCATTCAAAATGCCTTTTAGTTATGAGAAAGGCGGTTTCCCATCCCTCCACCTCCCCTGCCAACGCCTGTGCACTGTGGGGCACCTGTTCCCGTGGGACTGTTCACCCAAGTCACCCCCCAGCCCAGGTGTTGGCCAGGTCCCCCCACACCGTGTTCCAACACCTTTCAGTGCTGCCGCGGAGCATCGCGGCTCTACCATGCCAGCCACGCTGGCATCCCCGCAGGGCTGCTGCCCCACACACCCCTGCCACCACCCACACCCGGTCCCTAGGGGACCCTCAAAACTGGGGTGTTGGAGGTAAAACCGCCAAGTTCACGTGTCGGCTGTCAGAGGGAAGGAGATGATGGTGTTAAGCTCCATGTGACAGCAACAGCTCCTCTGGTTTCAGTTGAACTCTTGAAGGACAAGGTGCAGCGCCAGCTCCGTGCCATCGAGATGGGGACTGCAGCCACGTGCTGGGGGTGCCGATCCGCAGCTCTCACAGGAGAGAGGCTGGTATTTCATTTATAGCTCTGGGATACCTGGAGGTATTGGGTGCGATGGAGATTTCACTCCAGGACTTGGCATGCAGACATGTCTGATGGTAATAATAACTGCCAATCGTGCAGCCCTGCTCTGGAGCAGAAATAACCATGCTCAGAGCCCGTCGCTCTCTGTGCGGCAGCAGATTGCACGGGCAAAGCGGGGTACACGGAGAAAACGATTTCAGCTTGAAACTAAACCACAGTTTCCAAGATGAGCACATGTAGCTCTGCAGAAAATGCAACAGTCAACACGACACAAATAGCATCCAGCGCTGCAGTCAGGCAGCTACTGCGACTCTGAAGACAAAAAGCCTCTTTTCAACTGCTCTCAAACTTTTCTGCAAGTGATTTATGTGCTGGTAGAGACTTGGCAAAGGCAGCAGCCACAGCGGTAGGTTTGCCACACTGCGGGTTCATGGGCGCTTGTGGAAGGCACCTGCCGTAACTGTTTGTACCTGCCCCGCAGCTGGGGCAGAGCGGGCGATCAGTGCTTGTAGCCAGTCCCTTTCGGTGCTGTTTTGCAATACCTGAGTCCTTCCTAAGCAGCAAAACCCCCAGTTCGTTGTGATTTTAATGCACTTCCTTTATCCTGTTAGAAGAGCAGAGGTGAAATGTGCTGCTGGGGTAAGGGGTGTGTGTGTGTGTGTTACACGCCAGATTCTGTGCTCCTCCAGCCCTGGCTTCTGCCAGGGGATGTCCCCAGGATCCAGCTGGAACACCTTGCCAGGATCTCCTGAGCAGCAAAGACTTGTTTAGGGGTCTGGGTTTGTTGCTTTCATCTTTCCTGTGGCTTCATTTTTTTAGTAAAACGACTCCTTTCTTCATTCCGATTATAAGAAGTTAATAAAAAAACTTAAAAATGATGGCAACATCCAGCTAAGTGGGCATCCCCAGGGGTGCAGCAGTGGCAGAATGCCACATTGATGTTCAGTTTGAGCAGCAAACATTACAGTTTTCAATTTAGCAGATGATACTTGTGGTTAGTTATATATCATATGTGCTATACCATGCTCTCTGGGTGGTTTCTCTCATCAGCAGCAATAGCACTTTGCCAGTTATAAAAAAAGGCCATTTTTTCTCTGAGAGCACTTTCTATTTACTGATCCAGTGAAGCAGCGTTGGGATCAAGAACATGTTCTGGAAAGTAATTGATATAATCAGCTACACAGAGCTCTGTGTTCACGATAAAAGTTTTCACCAGCAAGCCTCGGGAAGCACAGCAAGATGGCATTCAATTAACAGGAGTTTAGCCCGTTAGTAGAGGAGCATCAGGAGGAATTCCCTCTTCACTGCCTTCTCCCACGGGTGACGTTTCATCCGGCACCTCCAGGTAACATCAGTGCCCTCCTGCCTGCACTCCTGCCGCTTGTCAGGGTGGTGAAAGAAGTCATCCTCTCCTGCGAAGGAGACAGCCCTTTGGGTTTCTGACATCGTCCCGCAGAGCCTGGGCTCCAGCCCATGGCGGCACCGGGGCAGCAGCCCGAGGTGTCCACACGCAGCCCGTTTTCCCACCTCCCTGCGCCAGCAGCAGCCCCAGCCCTGGCAGCGTGGGCACAAAGCTGCCATGCCCTGGTGTGGCAGTGGCTCTTGTGTCAGCCCTGTGTGCGCTGTGAATGCAGGCGAGCGCCGGGAGCCACGGGCAGAGGCATCCTGCAGAGCAAAGTGGTGCTGCCTCGGGGTCACTCATCCCTCTCTGCGGGCATCCCGCTGTGGTAGGATGCCCTGGGAAACCAGCCGCCTGATGGGCTTCACTCATCACACCGTTGGCAGATGCTCAGATCCAGGCAACGCTGAGTTCACTGATACGAAACCCAAGCAGAAAAATGAGAACAACCACTGGCTGCGCGGCAGAAATCCCTGCAGCATCCCTGCAGCGTGCAGCATTCCTGCGGTACCCAGGCCTCCAGGGAAATGGGTCTCCCAGGGAAGCTGCAGGCTGTCAAGTGTGCTGGCACCGTCTGTGACTTGGCAGTGGGGCAAGAACAAGGCGCTCAGTGAAAATGTCACGAAGGGAGACACAAAGGAGCAAACATCAGAGGAGGGTGCTGCGGGGAGTTAACACAGGCTAAAGCTGTCACCTTCACCTTCTCCTTGCCACAGCCTGGGCTCAGCGTCTGGCTGCGCCATGTCTGCAAGCACAGAGCCATTACTCTCCAAAGCATGCTTGGGGAAGGGCAAAGGTCAGCAGCGAGGGTATTTCAAATGCGCTTTCTGCTTTGAAACGCTGCAGGAGAACTCCAGGGGATGGAGCAGAGCCACAGAATGAAAGGCGGTGGCTGCTGCTCTGAATTGTCCCCGTGCGCCACCGGCTCCAGCACGGTGAGGGCTCCTGAAAGCCTTTTCTTGACTCGTGTTGAGCACGCTGCGCTCACGCTCCGCTTTGCCAGGACTCGAGGAACGTGGTGGAATTGCTGGCTGGTAGCTGGTTTTTTTCCCCTGCGTGTGGGATGAAAAGATTCTGTGCCACAAAACTCGGCTCTAGAGGTTGCTTTAAGTTAATCAATTAGGAAAAATGAGCTGTGTGATGTAAAATGTCCTTGCTCCGTACAAGTCTTTTGAACTATTAGTTCTCTTGAGGAGATTAATTATGAGCGTACAGAGCTAATGCCCTTTTAATGGAATCAGTTATTCAGTTTTAAGGAGTCCTGGGTACTGAGCATGCTGGCATTAGATATTCATTGTGGAAGTTCCAGATCAAACAAGAGGGGATAAAGCTGATCAGGGAAGGGCCCTGTATTCTCGGAGAGCTGTGCTACACGTGCTGATCTGATGCGAGTCACAGGCTGGGAGTTGCTTTAATTGTCTCCTCTGTATGTGATTCCAGAAACTGGCTTTTAACCTGCAGTAAAAAGGGTTGTTTACAAAGTGCATACATTTGCATCTCAACTAACTCTCCTTGGCTTAATGAAACTTGGAGATGAGCACTTGGCTTCTCCTCGCTGCTGGGTTGCAGACAAATTCCTTCCCGGATCCTGCACAGCTTTCTCTTTCCCTGCCTTCTTATTCTCACTCGGAGTCATCCATTTTTAGCGTTCCCATTTTTAGGTGCCTGTTTTAAGGTAGCAAAGGCTTGAAATCACGCAGGTCCTACCAGCCTCATTAGCAATTGGGACAATTAAGGATGTGATGTGCAGATGCTCCAAAATTGAAGCACCAAGAGCAAATCCACTTATTCAGGCAGCAAATTGCAAATGGCAAGTTGAAGGAAACAGTCTCTGAAATAATTCTGGTAGGGAAGAAGAGGATCTTTCCAGAATATCTGAAGTGCCTCTAGGATGCTTTTGGAAAGGCGTCCTTTGGGCAAAAATACTTTATTAGCTGGGGTGGTGATGTGAAAGGGAAAGAAGAGCCATTAGCTCGGGAATCTGATTAAAGTACCACCTTCCTTGAATGGATTCAACCCAGAAAGCTAGTTTGCAAAACACAGGCTTCCTCGCGAGTCAGTATTTTTTTGCAGGCCAGTCTACTCAGAGTTATCAATTACGGATCTAACTGGTAGCACAGCTTTCTCTATATGGCAGCCAGATCTACCTCCAATGTTATTCTTTTTCCATGGTAGAAACAAAACATTTGCTAAACTGAAGAACATTCATTAGCACACGATGGAAATGACCCAGTATTTTGGTTTCCCACTTGCCTAATTAGTTTTTGCAGATTAGCAAGTAGAACAGCTGAACAATCAATTGGACATATTAATCAGGCCTATTTTGGAAGCTTTAAATAGAGAATATGTTTCGTCTCTTCTTTCATTTAGGATATAATGGCTCATAAATGGACACACACAACATAAATTACATCCTTTAACAAGATGAGAGGAGAAAATGGTGAAGCCTATATAAGGAAAGCTGGAGCATTTGTTGGCAACTCATTGGGCTCCAGCCTCTCAAGCTTGTGAGCAAGGGATGCGGAGCCCCAGCCCCACTGCGTGACTCGGCATCAGCATCACCCTGCCTCCATCCTCACTCATTCCCCCTTGGACCCACCAGTGAGGGCTGCACAGATGGACCCACCAGTGAGGGATGTACAGGCGGACCCACCAGTGAGGGGCTGCACAGACGGACCATCCAAGAGCTTCATCTCTTGATAGGGAAAAGACCCAGCAGGGAACAAGAGAGACCCAATGGGATGGGACGGGAGGGGATGGGAGATTGGGATAACTATTCCGTGAACAGTTCCTGGCAGAAGCATCCAGGTCTGTGCCTCTAGCCTGAAATACCTCAAGCTCTGCACAGGAATGAATTTCCGCGGAGGGATCCCAGCTAGTTCTGCTCCCACCTCCTTTCAGGGAAGCTGGGGAATAGGCAGGCATGACTTATATTTCTCTGACGCATTTCTTAGAAAAACCAATAGTATCTTGGCCAGGTCTGTTGACAGCTGCAAGCAGGGAGGAGGTTTGGGATACTTTGTTCTGCATGTGGCCATGATACCAGAAGAGTCATCTTTAAATGACAGAATGGATGAGCAGGATGGCCAGATGGTCACTGTGCAACTCAAAGCTAAACTTAAGAGTGAGGTCCCTGACTTAGGCGGGAGGGAGGACAAGCAGACCATGACTGTGTCCGCAGCCACCAGGAGAGCTCCGGCAATCAAAGCAGCAAGGTCGGATGAGAGAGAGAGATCTTTTGTAGCTGAAAACCTCTTATATCTGATCCTGAATGCTGCAGCTTACTAGTATCTGAGCAGTGATGTAGTATGTAGGTGTGAGGCAGACGTATAGGTACATTTGATACATTATTCCTATTTGCAAAGGTTCAATAAAAAATGTGTGGGTTGTTGCAAATTATTTCTACCATCCTTCTTGCAATGAAGTTAACAGCTGACTGCGTTCAAATGCATCAGTTGTATAAATTCATAGGGCATTTTCATGTTTCAATCTAGTTATGTATTTCTAGTTGACCAAACATGTTCAAATTACCATTAACTGCAATTCTATCACTTGGTTCACTGAGCAGAAAGGCAATATCTGCATTTTAACCATTGCAGAACTGAAGCTGGAGGCAGAGGGAGAGGAGGCGGCGCAGGGGAGGTGGCGGGTGGGGGGGAAGCAGGGAGGGGGAGCACAGGTCTGAGCTCTCTCCCTGCACAGTGAATGTGCCATCGTGTTTTGAGACCCGGGCTCACCAGGGCCACACCGCCTTGTCTTGTGCCAATGGTGACCTGCATCCCTGCAATACGGCCCACGGTTCATCTCCCCTCCTGCTCCCGCAAGGACTTTGCTCCCACCCCAACCAGCTTGCAGCAGGTTTCATCCCTCCGTCCCTGTCAGGCAGGGGAGATTGCTGGGCACCCCGTACCGCACAGGATGCACCCCTGCCCCATCACCTGTGCATCCCAGTCCCAGCCATCACACCCCGCTGCACCCGCAG
This sequence comes from Ibycter americanus, assembly GCA_035590275.1. Lineage (NCBI taxonomy): Eukaryota > Metazoa > Chordata > Aves > Falconiformes > Falconidae > Ibycter > Ibycter americanus. Next base: position 117,708,789 of record JAVJGI010000040.1, read on the forward strand.
GAGCTGCTGCACCAAGTGGGGTGGCAGCAGCCTCTCGGATCCACCTGCTTTGTTGCAAAGACTGAGACTTCTCAGGTACCTTCCATGCTGGAAACAGCCACCTCCTTCCACGAGCCGAAGCCCCAGGCTCTCGGGCTGTGGCGGCGGGGGGCTCTGGCAGCTCTCCCTGCAGCAGCGCCCAGCTCTGCCGCTCTCCCTCTCCCCTTTCTCAGGCAGAAATCTCTGCTTGAGCCATACACAAGGACACACCACGTTTTCCTCCAGCTGCTGTGATGCTCTTAGCAGATCTTGCTTTGCCAAGTGCTGCTTGGGTGTAAATGTACAAATGGGCTAGAAAACAGCTTTTTCTGAAGAGATTAACATAATCAGGAATAAGCCCCAAAATCCAATTAAGAAGAGAACGAGGGCCTGTAAACCAAGACCTATTAGATGGGAGGCAGCACAAAAGGCGTCCGAGGCAGCCACCCCGTGACACGGTCCCAGTGGTGGCACAGGGCAGGGGAGGTCCCTGCCTGGCCCCGTTGCCCCAGGCAGGGCAGACCTCCGGCAGGTGCCGTGCCGTGTCCAGCCCCAAGCGGTGCCAGGACACATCTCCCTGTATTCCATTCCTGGCTGTGGCTGCTGCGTTGATCCCTGCCTGGCTGGCGAAGGGCTGTAAATGCTTTTATGAACTGCTGCTTTTCCCAACATCCTTCCGAGGGGTCCCACCGCGCTGCTGGGTGCTCGGTGAATTATTTAATGTGCCACTTAGGTTTTTAAAGCTGCTGCATCTCACACCAGCAGAGCTTAAACGAGCCTCTCCTGTGGACTAAACGCTTCTGCAAAGCCAGGTCTGACCGTCAGATCTGCCTGTGCTGCCCAGAAAGTTGTTCCTTTTCTTTACGCTCGCTGGAGTTCAGTTAACCCTCACCCTCTGCCATCCTGCCAGCCCCGCGCTCCTCCTCAGGCCGATGAATCTCAGACTGATGCCAAATGTTTTACCTACTTGTACATACGTACCCTCACGTCAGGCTCCTCGCTGGGAGTACCCCTCGCTGGGGTAACCCGGGGGCAGCGCCACACACGCAGGGCCAAAATCTGGGGAGAGATTATGGTGCAAGAGCAGCAGCGTTGCCTCCTCCTGTGCTCACAGCAGCACCAGCCCTGACCCAAGTGCACAGGTCATGGGTTTGGTGCACGTTTTGCAGAGGTGGAAACCAGGATGTTTACGCAGATGGAGCAGCCCCAGCGAAGTGCAGCCCTTGCTGCAGCAAGCCCAGCCTGTAACATAGAAGAGACATCCCTGGCTCTTTCTAAACCCCACAAGGCAAAAGGAAGGAGAAAAAGATGGAAATTAATGTTAAAAATCTCAGCATGTGGAACATATGAGATATATCTGAATACTGTTGCAAGGAAAATGAGACGTGGTCTGAAGTCAATCAAAATAACATAGAAATTACCTTTAAAATTCACCTTATCTTAATGAACATGCTGCAGGAGAGGCTTTTTTTTACCTGCAGTTTTGCATTTTTCCTGGCTCTGCAGGAGCAGCTCACCTCTGCTCACCTCTGCTGATGGTAGTCCCTAGGGCATTCTTCATTCCAGAGAGCAATTTTTCACCAAATTATTGTTCAAAATTCTCTTTTTATTGATAACGCAACTTGATGCTAACCAGAAGTGTTCCGCTTCAGCTCAGCTGAGACTCCCACAGTGTAAAATAAAATGAGCATGAGCATGCAGAACGTGTTTCAAACCGCTGGCAGCGTCTCGGGGCAGAGGAAGGCAGAGGCAGAGGAGCGCATCCCGGGATACGGATCTGGCACCTGCAGAAGAGGCAGGAGGGAGATGGCTGGGTTGTGGGGGGAGCTGCAGGGACACGTGTGGATGTGGATGTTGATGACAGTGAAGACAATAGCAGAGGTGAGACAAGGCAGATCAGGCTGACTTGTGTGTTTCAGATTCCCACATAAAGGCTTGTGGTATAGAAAACATAAGCAGCTGGGAAACAGGCAGCAGTAACCAGCTCCGGTAACAGCCCTGACTATCGTGCATGTCAGCTAGGACTCTCGGAGAGCTGGAGTAATAAAAAATAAATAAAGGAAACATTCCAGACTGCTGCAAACTCCCCAAATTACACTCCTGACTTTTAACACCCCATCTGCCAGCTGGTGCTAAAAAATCAATTTAGTGCAGCTGATGACAAAACGTGTATCTGGAGTGCAGCGTCAGCTGGATTGCGCCCAGCAGCCCAGGGCTCAGCCCTGTCTGCAGCCCGATCCCGGCAGCAGTGGCGGTCCGGGGCAGGCAGGGCACTGCCAGCACCAGGAGGGCACAGCAGAGCTGTTCAGCCTTCGGAGTCAGGCCAGCCCCACGGCTTGTTCCACCAAGTTTGGAAGAGCGGGAGCAAGCTGATGAGCTCTGGAAGAAAAGCCCGCTGTTTGATGCAAGATTTAACTTCAGGTCAGCTGGAAGGCTTTCGAGCACCTGGCTGAGGCTTCGCAGCATAAAAGATGTTCATCAAAAAGTACTTCACCGTGATCATATTCCCTTGTATCTTTCCTGGCAACTGGCTAAGATGCACCATTACAGTTATTTTGGAAAGTTAGTTTAATACAGGCTTTTCTCTCATTTGGTATATTCCTCTCAAGAGACTGCTGCCTTTCATTGCAGGGACCATAATCAGTTTCTTTATGTATTAGTAATTACCTAGGAAGAAGCTATAAATATAACGAACACGTCAATGCGTCCTAAAGGTACGAATAGTAGTTACTTTCCGAGAAATTAATTATCTGTGAAAATCAGATCAAATAAATAATGTTCTCCTGCAATATCTGATATAATTCATAAAATTTCAGAGAGTTTAAGACTAGGGAGGACCACTAGATCATCTACTCTCACTTCATTTATAACATGGGCCATCAAACTTCACCCATGTCTGCGGAGCCGCGTCTCTTGACTGAAGTCGAACTGGTGTTTGGGTTGGACTCTTCCAGCCGCGGAGAGCACACCCCTTCCCCGGGCAGAACATTCATTTGGCGTAAGGACATCCATCCCTTTTCTGCCTCCTGCGAACGTTTCCCCTAATCCTCCTTCCATCTGTCACCTGGTTTTGCAGACGCTGCCCAGGAGCGGAGCAGAGCCATCAGCTGCACCTGCAGGTGAGCCCAGAGAACTGATGGGAAAAGCCACTCGGCAGCCGGTGTTCGCTGCGGTTCTTGCTCCTCAGTCTTATCTTTCAAGAAACGGGAAAAAGGACCTAGCTGCTTTCGTTTTAATTAGTGTCTAGTCTCTGTTGCAACTTGACATCTTCATTTAATTTTGTTTGCAATATACACGTAGAGGAGAATGATAATGTAATATAGTAATGATCATTCCTGAGACAGTCACTTATTCAAAATATTACTCCTGTTTAATCAGTGCAGTTGAGTGATTTATTGACTTGCATAACCAATCTTGCCTGGCGTTTCACTGTAATTAAAACAACTACATTCCCAGAGTCCATCTGCATATAATAAATTGTAGAAAACCGTGTCAAGGCAACATTAATGCTGATGATTCGCATGCGTGACAGTCGAGTCCCTCCGAGCTGGGGCTCATCCTCTTCCCGCTGGCGAGGACGGGCAGTCAGGCGGGAGCTGGAGCTTGGGGACCGGGGAGTCCCGGGAAGCTGCAGGAACAAACCTGGACACTTTGGTCACGCCCAGCTGAAGCAGAGAAGCTGCATTTAGGGCTTTTTCTCTGTGTGTGCTGGGGAGATAAGGCTATGTTTTTATCAAATGGAGTTGCCTGATGCCGCCTTGGTTTATGGAGGGAGGCCAGTGTGAGGAGGAACTCTGCGATGCTCAGTCTGGACCAGAGGAGACCTCAAAACCAGGGCAGCAGCTGGGAAACCTGCGTCAGCCGCTTGCTTCGATGCAGGCCTTGGCAGAAGTCAGTGAATTCTCAGCCTCAGAGGCAGAAGGTGACAGTGACATAAGTGTTTGAAATATGATGAGTAAATCTGATTTTCCTGGCTGAGCTGTAAGGAATGTGAAGGCGAAGATCACGCTCCGTCCGCCACTCCCCTTCCCCATCGACGCCTGCCCAAGCTCTCCCGACAGCTCCCTGCGTGGGATCGTCCTGGAGCCACTGACCATTTCACTTTTATTATCAGAGGGTTGATGAAAATCAGTTTCTTTTTCTTGAGTCAAATTCCAACAACCAAACCTCAGAAGTATTCTAAAAAAAAATGTAGTAGAAGATGTCAGCTTGTCGTTGAGAAAAGAACAACTGTCAAAACCCAAAGATTTTCTGCCAAAACCCACTGAAAAATGTTGGCTGAAAACTGCAGAGAGAGAGAAGCCAGTCCAAAAGAGTCAGTTTGGGTGTTGTCAGCCTTTTTTTTTGTCAAAAATTCTAAATATTTTGAAGAAAGAGGACAGCTTCCAGGAATTTCTGTTTTCAGCAGCTCCATTTTCTATGAGTTCTGACCCAGAACTCCCCTCGGGGAGCTGCACCGGTGCCCCCGACCTGCTGCAGCACCGGTGCCTGGACCCATGACAGCCATGAAGAGGATGCTTCATGGTTTCAGTGAAGCTCAGCTGGTCACCATTGCTGGGGCACTACCTTAGGGCTCTCTCCCAGGAAAGGGCAGGTTAGCTAGGTGATCAGAGAAGAGAATCTTCAGTTCTGCTTCTACTTCTGTTTTTTTATTGGTGTGACATTTTTTTCTTCTAATTTACCCAGTGCTGATTTTCAAGCGTTGTGGATAAATGAAGACTTCAGTCTGGTTTTGGCCTGAGTCACTCTCAGCTTAGCACTGCCAATGCCAAGCACTGTTCAGAGCCCACATGTATAGATTAGCATAAAATTAGACAGACAACCGAAGCACGGTGTCAGCGTGAAGGCAGCAATCCGGGCAGCTCACGGCTTTGGCTCAGCCCACGGGTCAGCACTGCCACCTCCAGCTGCCGAGCCCTGGTGGGTGCTGTGGCTGCCCCAGGAGGATGCTCGGAGCTGCTACCCAGCATCGGCCACGGCCAACACCTTGCTCCCTGCCAGGGGAGAGGGGTGCAGGGCAGGTAAATGGGTTCCTGCTGTGGAAACGGAAAGCAAAAAGCAGCTGCCTGCAGTGAAACCAGCAGCCTGAGGCAGTCAGCTTGGAGAAGTCTGAGAGCAAGGCATGGCAAGGGCAAGAGGTGCTGCAGGGCAGAGAAAATCAGCTGGATAACACTCGACTCTCAGCCGAGGCTCTTATCCATGTGTGGAAGTGTTGTGATGCTATTAAAATACTAGGAAAGGACTTAACACTCTCCCCTGCCTTTGCTGCTTCACGCTGAGCTTGTTGAGCTGTAGTGGTGTGAGACCAGCATGTTGCATGGTGAGATCTTCATATCCAGCAAAAACCAACACCATGCGATTGCACAGCCCCGATGGCGGGGTGTCCCACAGCCGGAACGGCGATGCTGCCCTTGGGAGGCAGCTTTCACTGACCAGCAGGTATCCCTGCAGCCTGCTTCCAACTCTTTGCTGTTCACCAGTAAATTAAAAAGCTGCCCCAGAACACGTATTTTTAGTGTCCAAACACTTTGGCAATTTCAGGCCGCTCCAGCCGAGATGCTGCCGTGGCTGCTGCCAGCGCTCCGCTCTTCTCTTGCACGTGAGCACTGCGCTGCTGTTGCTCATGGATTTTCCCTCGGCATTTTTTCAAGCCAGTGTTTTCCTTAGCAGCTTCCTCCAGCTCAGAGATAGAGGGGTTCAGGTGCTTGCTTTTCCCTTTAGATTCAGTGTCAATTCTTCTTCAAGATAAGGGAAGGGGGATGAAGAATGCAGGGTTTTTGCCCACCCCCTCCCAATAATTTCAGAGGAAATTGTTTTATTTCTTGCCATAGACATGGGAACACGCTCAAACCAAAGCATTTGGCTGCTCACCCACAGGCTAACTCGGCAGAGCTGATGGCAGAGCTGCCATCCCTGTGGCAAGGGGTGGCCCTGGCACGGCGGTGGGTATCCCGGCACAGCGGTGGGTATCCCTCCAGGCGATCCGTAGCAGAGCCAGGTCTGGCTGGAGCCAGGATGTGCAGGTCAGCTGCCCGTGCAGGCAGAGCTGCATCCCGCTGCGCAGGGTTTGGCAGCCTTTGGAGCCACTGCGAGACTATTTCATGCTTGGGGAGCCTGACAAACAGGACTGTTCTGTAGCTCCTGGGTCTGATTTTCATCCCTGCCGAGGGCTGTGTGTGCCGCTCCAGCGGTGGGATAACCCAGTGTAAGCCACACTCAGAAACATCTGGGGTTTCCATTTTTAAATTAAAGCCGTAGCTGACGAACTGTGCTGCGAGGAGCTTGAAGGGGAGTAAAATATGTCCAAGGCCGCCGGCTGCCCTGCAGTGTCTGCCTGTGACAGGAGCAGCACGCGTCTGTCTGTGCCAGAGTGGAGAAGCAGCACAAATGCCACGTGTGCACGTGAGAGAAAGCACAAAGGTGTGAGAGCAGGAAGAAATCATAACCAGCTGTTTGCTGTAATTGCCTTGCTGTACCCCCGTGAGCCAGCCAAGCGTGCTGCTGCCGTGGCTGCTGGTAGGTGGGATCTGTCCCAGGGAGGAGGTGCTGGGGGCACACCGAGCTCTCACAGCCCCCTAGGCATGTGGGGCCAGAGGAAAGTGTCACTAAAAGCCTGTCACCAGCCTGCCTGCTCTTACGGTTGCTCTCATCGCTCCCGAAGCTGTCACGCCGAGGGCACCGTGTCGAGACTGGATGTCATATTGCAGCTGCAGGTCCCGGCTGCAGGAGCACTTGTGTGGGATGCTGGCATGTGGTCGGCTCAGGCACATACCCCTGGGCTGGGGGGCAGAGCCAGTGCTGCTGCCGCTGTGCTGGACCCTGTGCCACACACTGCTCCGGCTCAGGCACTGACCCACGCAGCTCTGCCCCACGTGTCGTGCAGAGGCATCCTAGCTGTCCCCAACCCCTCCCCAGGCAGGGCACTGAGGCGTCAGTTGCTGGAAGGTGGCAGCGAGAGATGGCTTCCAGCAGTGCTTGGTAACAGATAACTGCTAAACAACCGATCATCTCTTTTATTTTCTACCCCTTCCTCCCCAGCTTTCATGTTTTGTGTGTGCTGAACATGCATGATCGCCTCAGCAGGCCCTATCGAAGTGCCTCCAGCAGAGATGCTGTGGTCCAGCCACAGGCTGCTCCAGGACAGCCACATCCCTGCTGGGGGCCGCCGGCCAGCTCCAGATCTAGCTCCAGCACCAGCTCCAGCCCCACACCTGGGAACACCCCAGTTCTTGGCAGCTTTGTGTGTCTGGTGATCAGCTGCAGAGCAGGAGTCGGGAGGCAAAGTTCAGCTCCTTCCAGGCGTGTGCCTGCCTTGCACACACGGCTTCCGTACACCACCTGTGTGTGCAAGGATGGAGCAGGAGATACTCCAAGCCAGCTGCTCTGTGGCTAAAGCACCTCTTGCTTCTTAGAAGCACTGAATAAGGTTGTACGATTTAGCACTCAGGTGGGTGAATAATATTTATTTCTCTGCCATGCAGCATGACTGCGTTGGTGCTGTGGACATCAGCTGCTGCGAGCACAGATGCACAGCGGTGCAGCAGGTCAGCCTGCGCAAGCGCACCGATCCAGCCTGTACAGCAGTGCCTGGGCTGGGCAGGGGGCTCTTGCCTGGGACCTGGCCTGCAGCTGGAAAAGAGTTTGCAAGGGCTCAGCATCAGGAGGGAAAGTTATTCCTGTCTAGAAAGTATTCCCTGCTGAGGAAATAGCATTGGCCCTTCGTTAGAGCGCAGCAAGCGTGTAACAGCCAGCCTGAGGAGAGCTGCTCTGCGCAGCACAGGGCGAGCGGGTGGGCTCGGGGGGTCCCCAGAGTGGAGCCCTCTCCCCAGCTCGCTGCCCTCGGGCAGAGCCAGCAGCTGGAGCAGCAGCCTCCCTCCCGCTCGCAAGATGCGATTGCCACCTACAGTCCCCGCTCCCGCATTTCTGCTCGGCAGCGGGAAGCTCCCCACAGCTCGCCACCTGGGCCACCCCACAGCTTGCCACTGGGGCCACCCCACAGCTCGCCAGCCGGGCCCGGGCACCGCTTGCTCGCACTCTTGCCCACTCGCTTGCAGCCACGCCTGGGCAGGTGAAGCCACAGTAATGCAGCAATTCCAGCAGTACTGGGTGTCCCCTTGGAGGAATGCCCTACTGCTGCCTGGGGATGGGGTGGGATGGGATGAGCTGGTAAATCCAGCAAGAGCAAGCAAAGCCCAGTGAGTTTGTTCAGCCCATCCCGGGGGAGAGCTGGGGCCGGCGGGAGAGAGGAGCCAGGAGGACGTGTCCCTGTTCGCATCCCTCAGCATCCCACCACTGCCCCTGCCGGGGGTGCGAGCCCCATCCAGCAGCCAGAGACCCGCTGGGACCAGGGGGTGCCTCTGCTTCATGATTATTTATGATTTGCATTGACTTTGATTGCAACATGTCACTTCTCTGATGCTCGTGATTAAAGTGAAAGGGACTCATCTGCCATGTCAGCTGAGCACATTTTCTCTGGATGCCACAGATCGCAGACACTGAGCCCCTCGGCAATTGATGTGGCCGAGCGGCCGCTCTGCTCTCTGTCTCTGGGTGGTACCAGCGGGTCAGAAACCCCCGGCTGGGACCCTGCGCCGGACCCCACGGCTGCGGTGAGATAAACCAGCCGCCAGCCTGGGACTGCTGCTGCCTGCAAAGGCATAAACCGGGAGAGTTAAAGACCATTTGCTTAATCTGTCCTGACCCAATCAATTCATAAATATCCCAGAGTATTTGAGGCACAAATCAGCAGAAAAATTTCTGATTCAGGTCATAAAAAAACCAGATGAAGACTGTGCTGAAGTGGAAATTACCTTCACATAGGGGAAGAGAAGTTTTGTGGATCTCTGCTGCTCCCACATATCTACATTGCCTTCAGCCCCACAGCCAGGCCCTCAGCACACTGTAGAGTTTGGCTTAATTAGTAGTTAATCTTTTATTCTAGGCTGTAAAAGAAGCTAAGATTCACGTGCTGGGTTTTATTGTTGTGAGCAACTCTCTGCTGTGGTGTGAGGGGGTAACTTGCTCCATCCTGGTATGTGGCGGGGGTGGGGGACTGCTCATGTCCCCGGGCAGCTCTGAGCCCTGGGGTGACCCCAGCCCTTTGCACAGTCCCCGTGGACGGGGGTATTTTCCTCCTGGCGCATTCCCCCACTCCTGCCTCCTGCCTGCAACGTCTGCAGTGCCTGGTGCTCCTCCTACAGCCTATTTACACTGCCTAGACAGCATAGCCCTATCCCCATCTGTGATTACAAATTAGCAGCCTAATCCTAAGTATCTTTCTTGCCTGAAGATGCTTGTCTAAATCAGATTTTTAATCTGTCTTTACCAGCTGCTCCTGCTGCTGCCCCTTGCAATTTACTTTGCATGTGACTTACAATTGATAAAAAAAAAAAAAATATCTGTCTAATTTTCTCCAATGTCAAATATCCTTTTAGCTGGAGATGGTGTTTTATGTGTTCTACAATATGAAGGGAGCTCTGCCAGTGTAGCGTTCTCTTCTCTTCCTGGGATTTATTGACTACAGTGAGGTCCTGCTCTAATCTTCTCCTCTCACACCCTGTTTCTTTCCCTAAGAACCACTAAGCTCCTTGAGTCTCCTGTATCATCTCCGTTATGGGCAGAGCTCTTCACCAGCTTATACCCTGTTCAATCCTATTGAAGTACAGGGCAGTGCTGTGCATCCGAATCAGCACAGATTTTTTGCCTTGAATAGCCTGTTTCATGCATGCTCTGGGGAAGAAAACCAGCCTCACTAAAGACTAAAATCCTTCCAAAAGGAATTTTAAGTATTTCAGATAAATCTTACTAATGGTAAATCTAGCTATTCACTCCCAGCTCTTCCTACATAGGATTTGATCCTTTATGATGTTAATGCAAGCGTTCAGTGGATGGATGCGGTTTACCATCCCGTTCGGCCTCTCCGTTTCCCCCGTTGTCTGCCACCAGCAAGCCCCAGTCCCTGAGCCCCCAGCCCCATCTGCAGTCCTGCCCATGGCCAGAGGCTCACCCCTATATCAGGGAGGGGCGGCTGGGGGGGCTTTGCCTCTGGGAGCTCCTGGGGATGGTGAGTGCCTGGGGGAAGCCAGGTTGCGATGGGCAGCCTGGGGCAGGCGGGTCCAAGGTACCCGCTCGCTGGGGCGCAGGTTTTTGTTTGAACCACCATGGGTCTCTTCTAGCTGAAGGGGAGAGGAGGGAGAAAGCAACCCGTTTGTTCGGGGCACTGCAATGGTCGCTGGTTTCCTTATTCTGCGGTTCTCTCTTCCAGCTGCCGGTGGGTTTCTGGGCTCACCAGTTGCCCCCGGGCAGGTGACACCGTGCGGTTTCTCGTGTGCTCCTCCGCAGCTGTTTGCATGCACAGGGCTGTACCCAGAGCGTGTGTGCAGGCAAACGCCTCAGCCTCGACAGCAAGAGCAAATCGCTCTGGGTACGCACGTTTCGGCTCTGCATTTCAAGTCAGTGCTGTTGTGCGGAGTGATATCCCTGGGATTCAAGCTAGGAGATGAGCAAAAAATTACATCAGGGACTTACTAAAGAAAGAAAAGCAAGAATATAAGAAGCCTCAGAAAATGTTCCGGAGAAATTTATGTTTTGGCATTCCTACCTCCTGCCTGTCTGGGGCTTGTCAGCAGCTGACAAGCAGTAAATGAAATGGGCAGATGCTGTCAGCTGCTAGTGGGAACGCCGGTCTAGTTCTTCCTCTGTCACTTAGCTCCACCAGCCTGAATGGAAGGTGCAAAGCAAAAAATCTCCAGGCTGCTCCCTTCCCTCCCCACTATTGGGGTGGGAAGCCCAGGGGAGCACCCAGCCAGCAATTATCTCATCAGCAACCTCTGTGTCTTACTTCCTCTGGAGGCAGCTATTAGCAGTGTGTGCTCTCGCCCTGGGGATGGCCCGAGAGCCCTGCATGCTCACCTGGCTTTATCCTGCAGCTTAGCAAAGCCCACGGGGCTTCACATTGCTCACGGGTTTCTTGGGGGGACTGCGGGGTACAAAAACTTTGAGGTTTCTGAGGATGGTTCTGCCTCTCTCTGCAAGAAGCGCGTTCCCACTCGTGCTGGAGCCATGCGTGGGTGCTGCCCTGGGAGCACAGATGTGGGCACTGGTGGGAGCAGATCTGAACCCCGAACGAGCTCCTGTGAAATGCAGCCATGTGAGGCTCGGCAGTAAGCAATGTTTGCAGGTAAGCCCTCAGAGCAGGAGTGAGACCTTGCAATCCCAGCCCCAGCCATCCACCTGGGCTGTTAGCAGCTTGCTCTGGAGCAGGGTTGCCTTCCCTGATTGCTAATTTAGATTTTCCTGCCATCCTACACGGTGGAATCAGGGGAAATAAAATTACAGACTTATTCACTCTTTTTGTACAACTGATGTGCTGATTACCTGTCAATCACGAAATTGCATTAACATCTGACAGTGTGTGCATAACAATTACCCCCATCAAATTAAGGAAACCTTTCACACTCAGAGACAGAGAGAGGGAGGAAATTCAATCAGCATAATTAGTTCAATCAGAAAAGAACTTCTTTTCATCAAGAAAGGGGAAATGTACAGCAAAAGTGGGGTGGGAGACAGGTATCTCTCAGGGCTGAGAGGTCAGCTCATGCACACACCGTAGCGTGGCCGAGGACTGGATTCCCAGCCATGGGTGCTGAGGGCTTGCCAGGCTCTGTGCTTCCTCCCCATCCGAGTTCCTCCTCTCCCGGCTCCTGAAATCTTCTTCTGTTGTTTCTGGGTGAGCTCCTTGCCAGAGGCTCTGCCACCCTGGCTGTCCCTGCCCACTGCCAAGGAGGCGAGGTGGGAGGAGGTGGGGTCCCCTCCAGCGGTTCCTCCCCTCCGCACCCTGAAACAGCAGCTGGGGAGGCGGGTGCGTGGGGATGTAGGGATGCGGAGGCTGCCTTGGCTTTGTGGGACTCGAGCGGGGCCGGGCAGTATGGAGGTGGTGCGCTCACGGGAGGATTTGTTTCATATTCCCTGTGGAGGGGAGGGGAATTATTAATGCTGATTACTGGCAGCAAAAACAGAGGAAGAAAAGCTCACATAGCAACAACGCAAACGAGGCTGGACTAGTGCGTCTGAGCCATGGCAAGCACGGCCCCAGCCTTTTACTGCTGCGCCAGCTGAGGTGGGGATGTACGTGGTGCAGGGCCGGGCAGGGCATCACCACCTTCCTCCTGGATGTTCGAAGCAAAACCCACCGGCATTGCTGTGCTGCTCCGGGAAGGACAGGGCAGAGGGGCCGGGGAAGCCTGGGGTGCTGGATCTACCCCTTCTGCCATGTCCCTCTGTTAAACCCAGCGACTAAAGGCATCAGGTAGATGGTCACTGAGGCTGGAGATGGCTGAACCCAAGATCAGACCTGAGGTGGTGTTACTCAGCCATCTGAGAAATATAACACAGCTGGAATGAGAAGGGGAAGGGGTGTGGAGCTGTGTAACCTCTCAGCATGGGTAGCAAAAGCCAGCGGAGTGACAAAAGGAAGCTCTTGCAGTAGAGTATGAGACAGGCATACGTGTTAAATGACTCCTGAATTTTTGTTAATTGTTTTGTAATTAGATACAAGTTGGAAGGCAAAAGTCTTGCTGCCACTGAGACAGCAGCTCTGGGGGATTGAGCTGTAGCAAAGTCAGGTACTCATGGTGGTTTTGCTCCAGCATCAGCTCTGCGTGCTGTGAAGGTTTTTACCCCAAAAGAGGCCCTTCTTGTGAGCAGATCCCTTTGACCATCAGCTCTGAGCCGTTTGGGAGTGTGCTGCCAGGGTCAATTGCCCTGAGAGCACCTGGATCACCCTGGGGTTTGTATGGGATTTGTTGTGTCTGGGCTCTCCTGCTGTTTTAGGAATGCTCCAGTGTCGGAGGTGAGGTTTAAAGCAGCTGGGTGTGGGACAGGGTTTCCACACTGGGGACATTTTTGAGGCACAGAGGAGTTACTGCAGAAAGAGGTTGAAGGGTCTCGCACGCAGGCACAAGCAGAGTGGGGCTCAAAGTCAGGAAAGAACAGCATCCTAGCAAGTCCTCGCTGGACTTGTATGTATGCTTGTAACAAAAGAGATTTTCAACTTCAAGGACAGTTAGTGTCAGAACAGGTTGCTGGACGGGGTGTGGGATTCTTGATTTCTAAGAACAGGCTGAATAAGCATCTCTAGGAATGGCGTGGCGGAGCTGCTCCTGCCCGGGGCAGGGAAGTGGTCCCTTGCAGCCTGTTTTTCTGTAGTTCTGATGGGCGCGTTATTAGATTTCACATCCCAGCTCCGCTCTAGCATCAGGCCCAGCTTTGCAGAACTGCAGAAGACTGGAAGGACCCGATTCCTGTCCACCAGCCTTCATAAAAACAGCAGATGAATACCAGAGAGCAGGAGCCCACAGCAGGAGGGATGGGGAGAGGCGCAGGTAGCCGTGGCCTATGCCTGTGCCTGTTCTCTCTGAGTGCAGGTGGTACAAAGTCAGGTTAATTTTCTTTTCCCAAAATATGGTTTATAAATGAATAAGCAAGTAAATAAACCAGTCATCTCTCAGCAGTCTTCCTGCCATCTGCTTACCGTTACCAGCTGGCATCCACCCATTAGTTTATATCTCCCTTTTGTTCCAGAGGATCCAAAGCATCCTGCAAACTTTGGGCAACATTTGGCTCTGGCTTGCACCTGCATGTGTCCAGAATAACTCAAAGCTGACTTTGTCCTTTAAAAAGCTGATGTTAAGGGTTTTTTAGCTGCCCACTGAAATGCAGACATCCCTGGCGAGCCGTGCAGCAGTGCCTGGTGGGCCAGGGTGGGTGGTGGGTGTCAGGCTGCTGTGGGGCCCCACTCGCCCCCCACCCCACCTCCCGGGGCTGGGCTGCACAGACCCACCTTCCGAGAGAAACGACTTCTCCCATGCCGGGTGCAAGGTGTGTGGAGTGGAAGTTTTCTCCCAGCAAGCTGCACGTGCCTGAGGTCTGCGCAAGAAGTTTATCTTGGCTCTACGGCCAGAGTCAGACAAGGAGGAGCAGGGTGAGGAATTAGAAACAAACTGTGAACAGATGTCAGGCAGAATAACAAGAAATGTATGGAAGGCCCACCAGGATAGATTGATGAAGTAAAAAAAGCTCTGGGCTTGCTCAAGCAACAGCTGCTGTCCTGGAGGGAAAGGCGCGGGGAGGAGGAACAAGCCTGTGCGGGATCGGTGCTGTCAATAGAGAAACTTCTGTTATGCAAGTCCTGCTCCGCGGGGACGCCCGCTCGCAGGCACGCCTGCTGCTCTGCTGTGGTTGCGCAGCAACATCGCATTAGGATGCATGATTTAAACATCTTGGCTCCGGTGCTTCCACTCACTTATCCTGAAAATTGGGGAGATGGAGACAGGTTTCCTTCTCCCTCCACCCCGTCTGTGGCTGCAGACGGAGAGGGAGGAGGGCAAAGTCTCTGAACAGGACAGCTCATAAAAGGGGCAAAAATTATTTGTGTAGTGATAAAATCAGTAATTTGGTTCTCCTGCTTTGGCATGCTTCCCTAACCTTGGTTGGAGTGAAAACTTTATTGCGTGAATAGATTGAGTGTTGGTTGTCGCTGTGTAGAAATTTAAATCCCTTTTGCAGAGAAGAGCTGTGTCCGTCCCACCCTGCTGACTCCCCTGCCAGGAAAGGTGATGCATTAAACCAGCCACTTCTGCGAGGGGACGGTGCCTCCCGGCTCTGCCCGGCTGCCTGGGGACTGCCCCGCTCTCGTCCACCTGAAGCTTTACCCTCCCAGGTTTTGTGGGATGAGCGGCTGTGGGAGGTGGGAGCTGTGCATCCCCGGCAGTGCCCTTGGCCAGGCGTAGCTGCTCGCTCGGCCTCCAGCGCAGGCGCCAAGGAGAAGCAGCTGTGGTTTGCCCACAAGGCAGCCAGGTCTCCTGCCCGGACGGAGCCCCCACGTCCTGCACCGTCACCAGGGCATCGTGGCCTGGCTCACAGCGTGCAGCCCACGGGGACAAAAACCCTTTAAATACCCCAAAGGGGAGTTTCTTTATTTACTCTTAAGAGTAAAGTATTTTTTGTCATTAGCACATTTTAAAATAGCTTCTACTGAGTGAATCAGAGACGAAGCGCTGAAGGAGGGAGCCCAGCCTGTCATTCAGCACATGAAAGGCTGACGAACCTCTTTGTCTGACTAACAAATTAAAGTATAAAGATTGATGATTACTTCGGCCGCAGATAACGATGGCGCAGATACAAACCTGGAGCAGTGGTAGGACGTGCTCTTGACTGCTTCCCTCTGGGCCTGAAAGAATAAAGCTTTCCAAGTGGCTTTCCAAGCCACTTAACGAACGTGCAAGCTGGAGAGCTGTGTTAAAGCCCTTCGCAGGGCTTTCGCTGTGCACTGCGGGCAGCGTGCCCCAGCAGGCGGGTGCCTTCGGTCGGGGTGGCTGGCGGAGCAGAAAACTGTTCCCTGTGATGTAAGATGGAGATCTGCCCCCGGTAGCAGGTCAGCGCTTCCCCAGGGGCTTGTTCTGGAACCACAGGGACATCAGCATGCCGCCACTCTCGCTGCCGGCGTTGGGACGTGGGTGCCGGCTGCAGCCAGCGAAGGGGCCATCTCCTTCCCTCTGCCCTCCTGGCTGGGAGAGGGCGCTGGGGCCAGGCAGCGCCGGCTGCGGGGGCCGCGGTGGAGGGCTGCCCTGGCTGAGGTGACCGACTCGTGCTTCTCATGGGAAATATCTGCAAAAGGTGTTTGGCCAGAAGTGCCGTGGCCAACTGGCAGAGCCGGAGCCCCAAGGCCATCTGATTGCATTGATATCAGTTGTTGCACGTGCAGGTTATGGCATGTGGGAGTAGACACGTATGCGTGAAGGCGGAGATGCACACTCCGTATTGCACATGCAGTTCAAGGGCTGGTTTTCAAAACTTGGCATCCATAGGAAAATAAATACTCTAAGAAGAGCCATGCCAACAAGGCACAATGATCCCCGTCTGAGTAATCCTCCAAGAGCTGTCACAGGAGGTAAATATCACCCAACCTTGATCGTTGTCCTCAGACTTGAACTCATTATTTTTCTGGCTTGTAAATGAACGAGTTGCTGATAAATTTTGTCAGGGATATTAAAGCCTGTGTAGCTCTGCAGCGTTACGGGTCGTGACACTGGCTCGGGTTCCTTTGCTGGGGGAAAGGAGAGGGAAGACAAACTTTCCCGTCAGTGGTGGAAGCAAGCAGGGCAGGTGTGTGCATGAGCAGAGCTGGCTGGTGGTGCAAAACTGTCAGGAGAGAGACAGGATTGGGTTTGACTGACTGTTCGAGAGCCGGTTAAAAGGCTAATCTGCCTACAAAGAGCTGGTGTCTCTCCTGATTAAGAAAAACACTCCTTCCCTTGTTCTGCTCTGATTTCTGCTCCACAGGCTGAGCTGTTGTAAGACTTTCTCTAATTCCTTCTCCTGTCTTCCCCTTAAGTCGAATGCAGCCCTGGTGAAGAGCTGGACAGCAGCTGCGGGCAGGGATCCATCCCACAGGGATGTGGGCGCCGAGGGCTCCTGCAGCCCCGCGGGGCAGCCTGGGCAGCTGCTCGGTGCCGCCTGGGCACATCGGGACATCCCTGAAAGATGCTATTTTGTTGCAGATTGCTTAACCGTAGCCACATTCCTTAACATGTCACGCTGGTATTTGCTTGGCACAAAGAGACAGTAAGATCCCAGAGGCAAATTTTCCGGTGTCCTGGCGAGGCTCAGCGATGCCACGGCCGGGGTCACCCAGCTCCGTCCTGATGCTGCCCCGGGAGCAGGGACCCTCCCTTGGTGGGTGAGGAGCAGACTTGCTGCACATCGGGTTTGTCCTGCGTGCAATGCGGTGTAATGGAAATAGAGCATTCCCCCAGGCAGCTTTGGGGTGGCAAGCGGTGCGGTGCGAGCCCGGTGCTGTGCCCCAGTAGCGGTGCAGAGCGGTGTGGCACTGCTCAGCACATCACCACCGCCAAGTGCAGCATCCCAGAGTGAGAGTGGGGGGTGACGCATAAACTGCCTGAGCTTGGGCCAGCCACCCCACCCTTGTCGCCGCCACCTCCTCGAGAGCCTGGGTGCCACCGGCAGGAAGGGCACCGCTTCCCCAGAGCATCCCTCCCCATGGCGGTGGCGCTGGGAGGAGATGTGGCTGGTGCAGGGAATAAGCCAATTCCAGAGCAAACATCCCGTGCCACTCACGTAAGGGACACCAGTGGCCGAGTGCTCGGCAGGATAACGAGCCTGGGTTTAGCTCATCAGACCACAAATCTCTGTACTCCTGCTGTTGCCACTCAGCAAGCAAACGGGCCTGAAAATCTCCCTAGAAATTATTCTGGTTTATGTAAGAAAATCACCTCCGAGAGTCAGAATCAGGTCCCTGGTCAGAAAGGAGGGGCAGGTGTGGGCAGAGGGGCTTCAGCCCAGGGCAGGGTCCCTGCGGCCACATCCGTGACCTGAGCGGGAGCCCTGGCCCCCGCCTGCCTGTCCTGGTGTGCTGGCCCTGCTTTAAATGTGTAATATTTTTTCTAGGAAATTCTTCTTGTAAGTGATAATATTGATATTTAAGAGTGTTTCTTTTTAAAGGTATCTTTAAGCGAAATCAAGCTTTAGCTGTGATTCATTCCCACTTGACAATCAAGCAGACACACATAGGCGCAGATATTTCTGCATATATCTATATATGCACACATAGACACATACATATCTTCTCAAAATTGGAAAGCAATCAATTCTGAGATTTATTTAATGCTGCATTGCACGAGTTTGATAGCCGGGTTCATTAATTGCTGCACTAATAACACCCTTCGTCAAAGAGACTTGCAGGCAAAAATAAAAAAAAGCTTAAAAAATTAAAATGGCAATAAATACAAAATCCTGCTGTACATCACCTAACATTTTTAAAAACCAGCATCTAAATAGCAGATTAGCTGACACTGAGAGGAACCGTATTTCTAATTCTGTTCCCTATTCTAGCAGTTCTAAAAACTCAATTTTTTGTTGTTAAAAACTTTCCCAGTGACAAACACCTCATGCACATGCTACTGTGCTCACATCCTCGGACCCTCAGCAGCTCGGGGGCCCTTTTTTAGCAGAAAATGGGACTTCATTTTTGCTGCTGGAGGTCATGGGTGGGAAGGGATGGGGGAAGGGAGCTGCCCAGGGACCTTGCCCCAGGCGGTGGCCAGGCAGGGGGACACTGGGGACCACAAGGCCTTGGAGATGCTGGGTAGGACCCCTCACTTTTAAGCCGATGACAACGGATCCCATGGGCAAGCGTTGTTCAGTTTAGTTAAAAATATTTATGCTTGCTGAGAAGCGATGGGCACAGCTGCAGCAGCGCCGAGCTCAGCTCAGGTGGCACGAAGGGACACGAACGGCTGCTCCCCACGGCGGGCGAGGGCAGGTCTGAGCCAGCAGAAAGGATTGAGGTCCCAGCGTGGTTTGCAGCTGGGGCTGCATGGTTTTGTGGCTGAGCATTGGCAGCAGGTGAGGGGAGGAGGGGGCCTCCTCTGCCCCTTCATTACCGCTAAAGGGTTAATTAATGCATCCTCACCAAGCAGAGCAGGATGAGAATCCTGCTCCTATTTGCCACCGGCAAGGTCATGGGCTGCAGAACTGGGACTGCAACTCACGGCACTGCTGAGAGCACCGGCGAAATCTATGAGAATATAGGTAATTTGATTAGAAATTAATTGGCCTACATCAGAGCCTTAAAAATCTAACAGATTTGCTGCTGATAAAATTAAAATTAGAAACTGAATTGATTAGCCTGTGCCAGCAAAGGAACCAAAATGTCAGAGGCACCAGCTGCACATTTGCATTTGGTACTTAACAAAGTTCTTACCAAAGCTAGTGAGAGATGTTTGACATTTCCGTGATTTCTGCAATTCTAATGTATCTTTTATTGATATTAATTAAAAAATGCAGTGGAATAATGAAGTGAGAAATGACAGAAGGGTGTTTGGCCATTCCAGCTCGGCAGCTAGCACAGAGCGTGGCGTGCGGTTCCTGCTCCGCCATCATTAGGAGCAATTAGCACTGGGCTGTTCCTCTGTTGCCTTCCTCTGGGATGGGGCTGGTGTGAGTGCTGGGTGCTGTCCTGTGTTTGGTGGGACAGGTGCCATGCAGGCATCCTCCAGGTCCTCTCCTGCTTCAGCCAGGAGCTGGGCTACGGCATGGGCAGGGGCAGGCTGCCCTGTGCCAGGCAGGGCTCGTCCCCTGCTGCACGGTGGCAGGCAGAGGGAGCGATGCTGCGGGGCGGTGGGCAGCAGCCTGGCCAGGTTGTGCCATGTCCTTCTTGACTCAGAGCTGTAATCGGGATCGGAGCATCCACCCTCACCTTTCTCCTGGGCAGCCTGCCTGTGTTACGCCGTGGCACAGGGAGGGGTGACAACCTTAAGGTGAAAATTGCAGGGGGACGTTCCCTGACCTTGCCATGCGGGCGCTGAGCGGGGTGGCCGCTGGAAGCGGCTCTTGCCACCCTGGCTACCGTAGCCCTTTGTGTGCCCTGCCAGGGAGGCATGCCCGGCTGCTCCGCGTAAGGCAAGCTGGTGAAGGCTGCGCTTTGTGAGCACTCAGAGAAGGAAAAACATTGCGTTATCCATCGCTAAATCCAGATGGCACAGAAAAGATGATTAAACATCACTCCTCATGTTTTCTTCCTTCCCGTGTGCTTTCCCCGCACAGGATGGCGTGTACCTTCCATGTCGTTGTCCAGCCTGGCTCCTGCCTCGGGCAGGAGGACTTTGCGGATAAAGCCCCGTCCCAGAACGGCAGCAGGAGCCCGTTCCTGGTGTGCACGCGTGTCTGCGCGTCCCGTGTGTGCCGGGCGGGCGTGTGTCGGTGTGTCACTGCACGCATGTCTCTGCGTGCCCTGTGCACATACGTACATGGGAGCCCCCTTGTCCATAGGCAACTTTGTCAGAGCACATACGTGCGTTAGTGCGAGTCATGCGGGCAAGGGGCAGAGGGGCCTGTGTCCCCAGGGCCTGTGTTTTAAATAGCCAGAATAAATAAATCACTTGATTTACTGGCTTGTTTTCATTGGCTGGGCATGTGTCATTTTTATGCTTATCATGTTGAAAAGAAAAGAATACTTGTGGAGTCTAAACCCTGGGTGAAATTTTAATTGGGAACAGTTATTTTGAAACATTTTCTTCTGTAATTTATTTTACCATAGGGACTTATTACTGTGGGAAAATCCTATCAGGTTTATGCAAAGGTTTCTGCCATAGTCTGTTGGGATATTTTAATTTTAGGTTCACAATGAGATATTCAGGAATATTGTGAATAAATAATTGTAAAGATTCCGCATAGAGCAATGAGAAATTATTAAAACTTTCACCAAATGGTGAAAGCTTTGGTTTGTTTGTTTTTTTTAAACAAGAGCTCCGAAAGTTATCTTCCCATCCTGAACTCCAGGGGCATTTCCAGTGCCCACTGTGGAACCAAGCCCACGATCAGGCACTGCTGGCATGTTGCACAGCAGAGCCGCAGTGAGTGCTGCCAGTGCCCATCGCTGTCGGTGCCCATCACTTCAATGCCCGTTGCTGCTGGTGCCCATTGCTTTGCTGCCCATTGCTGCTGGTGCCTGTCGCTGTCAGTGCCCATCATTGCTGGTGCCCATCACTGTTGGTACCCATCATTTCGGTGCCCATCACTGTCGGTGCCCATCATTTCAGTGCCTGTCGCTGCCAGTGCCCATTACTGTTGGCACCCATCCCTGTCAGTGCCCGTCACAGCTGGTGCCCATGGCTGTCGGTGGCCGTCACTTTGGTGCCTGTCACTGTCAGTGCCCATTGCTGTGGTGCCCATCTCTGTCAATGCCCGTCACAGCTGGTGCCCATGGCTGTCAGTGGCCGTCACTTTGGTGCCTGTCACTGTCAGTGCCCATTGCTGTGGTGCCCATCTCTGTCAATGCCCGTCACTTCAGTGCCTGTTGCTGTCAGTGCCCGTTGCTTTGGTGCCCATCACTGTTGGTGCCTACCGCTTTGGTGCCTGTCACTGCTGGTGCCCATCACTGTCGGTGCCTGTCGCTGTCAGTGCCCATCGCTGCCAGTGCCTGTTGCTGTTGGTGCCCGTCACTGCTGGTGCCCATTGCTGTCAGTGCCCATTGCTTTGGTGCCCGTCACTGTTGATGCCTGTCGCTTTGATGCCCGTCACTGTTGATGCCTGTCGCTTTGGTGCCCATCACTATCAGTGCCCATTGCTTTGGTGCCCATCATTGGTGATACCCATCACTTTGGTGCCCATCACTGTTGATGCCCATCACTTTGGTGCCCGTCACTGTCAGTGCCCGTTGCTTTGGTGCCCATCACTTTGGTGCCCGTCACTGTCAGTGCCCGTCGCTTCGGTGCCCATCACTGTTGATGCCCATCACTTTGGTGCCCATCACTGTCAGTGCCCATTGCTTTGGTGCCCATCACTGTTGATGCCTGTCGCTGTCAGTGCCCATCACTGCTGGTGCAGCTCCCAGCCACGTGGCCAGATCCTGGGGCGGCAGCGCCTTGATTCGGGTGCTCCATGGCTTTCCGGGGAGGCTCTGCCTGCTCACGGCAAGGCTCCTGTGCTGTGGGATGGGGGTGACCACATCCCCTGGGCAGCTGAGCCCTCCGACCTGGGGCCGGGGCTGCTGGCTTCTCCCCTCCCCAGCTCTCCGCCATCGCTAGCCGTGGTTTGCTTCAGACCTATCCCTACAGGCTAAAATTATAAATACGTCAGATGAAGAGCTTAGTTCTCTTAGAGTGAAGGTGAAGGAGAGCCTATAAATTTTGCAGCCTGTGTCTGAAAATACGAAGGACAACTTAAAATTCCCTTTTAAAAAAATCCCTCCTGCTTTATAAATATTAATTGCAAGTGTGTGGTAACAAGAGAGACGAGGAGCCTCTGGTTCTTGTCTGTGATTGACTAGTATTAGCAACAGTTTAAACACGACAGTTATTATTTGATGTGACACTAAATTAGAAGGTTCACACTTCATATTAAAGACTGGCTTATTGAGGGTAGGGAAAATTTGATTCTGCAGGTCAGAATTATTCTCAACAGATCTGTTGATTAAATTACACACTGCCACGCGGTTCATTAAGATGCTGCCTGGGTGATGTCCCTGGGCTGTCCCTGGGGACGGCGTGGGAAGAGCCTCTGTGCTCCCCAGCGAGGCTGCAGCCAGGACACCCGCCTGCTCGAGGAACTGAATCGCCTCTAAATCGTCAAACTAGGCACTGAAAATGTGAAAAAAATTGAATATTCCCCATGCTAGGTTTGTTTCACCAGGGAGCAGGGGGCTGTGTGGTGGAGCCTCTGGCAGCATCGTGGGAGGGGGCGGATGCGCTGCTTCCCCCGTGCATCCCAGGGAAGGAGAGGGGCCCTGGTCCCGTGCTCCCCCGCCGAAAATCCCTGGCCTGGCAAAGGGCTCCAGCAGCAGCAATAGCTGAAAAGCTGGGTCAGGTGTCTGCGTAGGTGCCCAGTCGGCAGCTTACGTGGGAGCCAACACGCGGCGCTGGGGGAGCCGGGAGCAGAGCTCAGAAATCAATAGCCATTTTTATGATCCAGGCAGAGCTGGATTTCATCCCACAGTACATTAATTGGATATCACTTTTACACAGTTGTATTACAAGCTTTGGGAAATATGAGGCATTATTTCTTTCTAATGCTAATAAGTAAATCAGCTGCTAGTTGCAAGGCTTGTTTGGGTGACAAGCGAGCTGACGGCTGCCTGCAGGGTTACACCAACCGCCGCGAAAGGCACAGGTCCCAAAACGTGCCTGAGGCTGAGCAAAGTCGTGTGGATCACTTGTGGGGCTCTAACCCTTGGGAACAGACTTACTAGGACAGAGCTAATGATAACCAGAGAAACCTCAGCCCGGCATCCTCCCCTGGACCCCGAGGACCTGCCTGCACCCACCTGCAATTAAAAGCCCGAGCCAGAACGACCCTGCGCAACACTGACCATTTGAAGTCTGTGCTATAATACTTCTAAAATTACCAAACCTCACTATACTTAGGAAATAGCCATTATCAGAAGCTACTTTTATTACCATAGAAACGGAAAGATAACAGAGAAAAGTCCAGTCACATCTCTCCGCTGAAGGAGGCAAATATGTATGATGTTTATGTATGAAGCGGGTGCGATCACCACTGGCCCTGGGTAAGACTGAAAGAAGCCAGGAGGCTGAGGGGTTCATGTATACATCTAATGTATGTACGTGTATGTATGTGAATACATGTATACAAATGTATATGGGAGCCTCAGAAAAAATACAATTTTGTATAAAACGGCTAGAACTATCTATTTGTGGCCAAATGCTGAATTCCATTTTTCCAGACTTGTAGATGGTGTAAGACTAAATCATGTGAAAAAAAACAGGGCAGAAAAGCCAGCAGAGCACAAAGGAAAGCCAGGCTTTCCTAAGAGGAGAAAGGGATGTTTTCCTGAAGGAATGTGGGAAATCTGTGGGTCTGGCTCTGGCGGGGCCAGGGCTGTGTCCGGCACTGCTGCGGGATGCGGGTGGCCTCGGGATGTGGAGTGGGGTGGGATGGGGGAGGTTTAATGCCCCCGCAGCACTGAGGTCTGGGCTCGGCAGGACAGTGGCCAGGGGGTCACTCATCAGCTTTGGGCAGAGGGAAGCAACTGGTATCTGAGTATCAAATGTGACTCATTTTCTCCTGCGTGTTCCCTGTAAATCTTGTGCTCTGACGAATGTTTTTATTCCAGACGGTTGTTCCTTCTTGCTCGACATTAAATCTTCATCTCATCAGCACTTGACTGAATTTGTAGAAACAAAATAGAAGAGGGGAACTTGGGCATAAATTAGCAGTTTAGGGTCAGAAAAGAGTTCATATAAATGCCTGATCTGCCTATCCATCAAAATGTAATAATGCAAAGATACCGACAGGACCCGTTGCTCGCTGGCTGTCCCAGCCATCCGTCCCCGGGGCTGCTCCCGCAGGCACATCCCCCCCAGAGCTTTCCACCGCCCCTGGCCCACGGAATGCGCTCAGGACATGAAGGACAAAGAAAATGATATTTTCATTCTGGCTCCAGAGCTGGGGATTCAGAAAATTAAATTGTGTCAGCGGTTCTCTCCTTTTTTCTTCTTTTTTTATTTTTTCCCAAACAGCACAATTTATGGCCATGGCCATGAGAGAGCAATTGCCTCTTGTTCAGGCAGCGACCGAACACGCATTTTTTCTGTCGTGGTCCAGATTTGGGTCCCGGGCAGAGGGAGGCTCGGCGACCCTGCCATGACGGGGTTGCAAGGGTCTGCAACCATGAGGGATGTTGCAGCCCTGCCGTGACCCGCTCTCCCGCTGACAGAGGAGCACTTTGCGGTCCTCACCACCAGGACAGCCGGGCGGTTTGTTGTGTTAATCACACAGAAGTAAGCGTTCCTTCTCCCTGAGAGCGGTGGGAAAAGCTTTGTCAGATGTAGTTGCTTCCCAGTGAAGCCTTTGCAGGAATCCCAGGCTCTGAAAACCCCTGCAGCTCCCCAGCACGTGCATCAGAATGCGACTTCTCCGTCTCGGGTTGGGGTTCAGGGAACCTGTCACCAAAGCAAAGGAGCGATCAGCTCTGTCTGCTCTGCGTGCTGCCGTCCTTCCCCCGAGTGGGACCGAGAGCATCACATCCAGGGGCTTCCCCAGCCCGTCGGGGACTGAACCCACGGCCGCAGCCACGCAGAGGGTCACTGCCCCGCGCTCGGGCTGTGCAGTGCCCGGCACGGCGGGCTGAAGGGCTGCTCCACCGGGTTTCAGTCAGTTTGAAAGGAGTCTGATTTATGGATTTCCTATGATGTCCATCAATATTTACATGTGATGTAAAAAAAAAATACAAGGGCAGCCATGCGTAGGCTTGCGTTTGTATGCCTGAGCAGTACCAGCCTTAAAATATCTATTAAGCTTTCACAATGTTGAAATAGGAGCAATAAATAATGACACAGCTTTTAAAAAGTAAGAAATAAAGCAGAAGTAAAGAAATACGCCAATGATGGATTTGCACCCCTCAGAATAGGCAAGATTTTATTGTGCAGAATTATTTCCACACAGTTTGATGCACACTGGTAATGGTAAGTCCTGCACAGATGAGAGACCCTTGTAGGTGTTCCTCACGTATGAGGTCCTTTATGTGTGAATTCATGCCTGCAAATACATTAACAATTTAAACCAATGCAATTATTGCTGGTGAGGCACCCCTAACCCAGGCCTTTGTAGTGATCCCAGTAGATCGCTGCTGACGGTCTCCTTCCTAGCACGATTGGAGCACCAGCAGCCATGAGCTGTAGGTTAGGGGGTACCTGGGGGGCACAGAGCTGACCCCAGAGATCCCCAGCATCCCAGGGGACCGGTGGGAGCTGTGCGTGTCCCCCCGGCACTAGTGCGCTCCACTTCGGGATGATGTTGTCATCGGGACTTGGGTGCGGATGGGAAGCATGCTGCAGAGCTCGGGAAAGAACAAAGGGGGAGAACAAAGCTGTGTGAATGAATCCCTGCTATTTCACTGCAGCGGCGAACTAGAGAAATAATTAAAAAATAATTTAGAGTTAATGTGAAATGAAACCTTTTGACGCTCTTGGCATTCAAGGTTTCCTTTCTTCAGTAAATATAGGAAATAAAGTCCCTAATAATTTCATTTCAAAATGAAAAATTGCACTGTTCCCTTTAGAAAGCGTTGATATCTTTAACACTTAACCAAATTATATTCTTTTTTTGTCTGAAATTTTTTTCTAAATTCATCACCGAATTGTGAATAATCTCAATCAACCTAAAGCTGCCTTTTCTGGAGTGCTTCCTTCATCAGATAAATATCACTCAGCTCTGTGCAGGCATTTTTGCTTCTTGACGAGCTGTTAGAAAACCTTCTGTTATTGCAGGCAGAAACAAACTGCGTCCCCTCCTGTCCTACCCCAGAGCCAGCGCCAGGTTCTGAAGTTCTTTCATTACATTAACAGAGTGGCGTGGCAATCAAAAGAACTTTACAGGGTTTATAAGGGACAAATGTGGACCGTGTATTTCAGGCCTGTTGCCTGCCGAAACCAAACTCTCCGTGTCAAAAAGGCGCCTGTGTGGTCCAGAGCTGCTGGAACATCGCCAACACCATCCAAGAGGAAAAACCAGATCATCAAAATAACGGGAAAACGAAGTAACCTGACAGCACTCTGAATGATAGTAGATGGGGATGGCCGTGTCGGTCTCCCTCCATGCAAGGCCGCTGCCGTGTGCCCTGTTTAATTAACTAAAAAGCTGTTGAAAGAGATTCTGACATTTAGGCTCCGCTACATGAAAAGAGCTCCCACATCGTCATTTTCCAGATCGAACAAAACTCCCCGTACTTCTGACAACGAAAGCGAAATAGAGATCTGTCTGGTCTGCAGAGCTCTGGAGACTCGCAGCTCCTAACGAGCTGTGAAGAGCAGGCTGCTGGTGTATTCTAAATAATTTGTTAATCTTGGAAGATGGAAAGGGTGATCAGGTTAAAGGTGCAGAAAGCACATCCGTATGCCAAAGGCACTGACTGTGGAGCAGTGGAGCAGCTGCGTTATGAAGCTTGATGATCTTAAGGGTCTTTTCCAGCCTAAATCATTCTATGTTTCTAAGCCATCCAGTCTTAAGTGTGCCATTTTTTTTTCCGCTGAGAAAGCAGGACCAGGAGCTATGAGAGAAGCCAGGGTCTCCAGAGATGATCAGGCTAACTCATCCCCTGTGTTGCCGGTTGAAATGGGTTACATTTTGCTGATGAAGTGAAATTAAAGCAAGAAGATTTCCAATGTAGTTAAAGCAACAAATCCCCTATAGGATGCTGAAACCACATTAGAATAAACCTTTATTCCAGGTTCATCCCTGCAGCCTGCCTCTGACATGTACTGCTGCGGGACATCTGCACCACTGTCTCCCCGTTAGCCCCAGCCCTCCTGCCCCACCTGCACCCCGAGATGCTCCTTGTCCCTCAGATTTGGGCTGCAAAACTCAAAGGCAAGGATGTGGAGCAGAGCTTGGAGGGGATGCGAGGCCCGAGGATGCGGAGGCAGCTGCTCCTCAAAGGCTCTGGAAGCAGAGAGCTGTGCCATCCGGCAGAGCATCCTGCAGAGCCCTTCTTCTCTGCGAAAGAAAGAGGTAATGAAATTTTAATCATAACTTCCACAAAGTGTACAGAGCTGTAAATAAGGGCCTTGGCGTGCTGCTCCACCTACACCTTGATCCTCTTCTCATCTCACGCGCAATCGTCTGCAGACCCATCTTGGAGCGTTTCATGGTCTGACTTTCCCCAGGATTTTGAGCCGCCCAATTTACAGCCCTTTGAAGCAAGAAACCTGCTCACTCTCTAATTTATATTTTTTAATCAGGGCACCAAAATGTGAGAGAGCTCAAGGGAAACATGTCCCTTTTAAAAACAAAATTATTGCTTTAATAAACATGGGAAGAAGGCAGTAATGGACTAGGGAGCTTCCCCTAGTTAAAAATTTAGTAATCAAGCCCTGCTTTTAATGAAACAGAAGATTAGTCCTACAGAACAAAAACTTGTTTCTTGGCAAGGCAGTAACGACTGGTGAGGTGAACGTGGGGAAATGCAAAAGGCACGGTGAAGCCCCGCTGGCGCGGAGGTTCCTCGCCTCTCGGCAGCTGCTTGGGTCCCTCGGACAGGCAATTCCCGGCCGCGGGAGCCCTTGTGGGATCCGGCCGCCCAGGGAGCGCCCGAACACGGCGCTCCTACCCCCGCTGGCTCGCATCCCGGTGACTGATCTGCAGTGATGGTGCAGTGCTTAGCTGGTCAGAGCACTTTGTCATCATTAACTAATTAATTAGCTGTTATGCAAACTGCAAGCTCTGTAGCGAAGGCAGGCGCTCTAAGCTATTGTACAGCGCGGGTTCTGAGGCACTGCTTGCTTCCTGCCTTTGGGCATGGGCTAACGCTGCTCTCCAGGTTTATTGACAGTGGTATTTTGGTAAAAGTTTACAAGAAGCTGGAGTGGTGCCCCTTGCTGAAAGGCAGGGGAAAAAATGTCACTGAAGGGACTCAGCACCGGGCTGCTCCCCCACCAGCACCCTGGCACGTTGCAGCTACGGCTCCAGGGAGCGGCTGGTGGAGCGGGTTTGCCATCCAGAGCACAACCCAGCCGAGGACATCTGCCCATTACCATGGCCCTGGGAATGCTCCCGGTGTCCTTTATGGACTCGGAGCTGCCTCACATCAATCTGGCCATCCCCACCCCAAGATCAGGGTGCTCTCTTACAGCAGCAGTTAGTAGTCTTCCCTCCTTCCTGCCTTCTTTCTTTCGAACAGAAGCCTGCTTATTAAAAATTAAGGAGTGAGCCAACCGTAGTGAGCAATAAGAGTACAAGCTAGCAGCTTTGCCTGAAAGGAAGACCATGCTTTTGTGTTTAACTCGGGCATGCAGTAAAGCTTTCCTCACTGAGCGGTTTAACATATTGTGCCTTGATTGCTTTCATTATTTATGAAAGGTAAAATGTATCATCATCATCATCTGCCTCCTGCTCCTGTCCCTGCTTGCTGGAGCTTGCTTTATCAGCTGGCCAGCGACCCATCTCAGGTCCTGGACAAATGAGGCGGCTCTGGGATTCCCTTCAGACCTCGCTCCGCCAGCTCCCATCCAACAAAACGATGCTCTGGTAGGAGAAACGGGTCCCAGGTCGGGTCAGGCAAAACCAGGACTAACTTTCTCCTCCAGCCCCATGAGTGCTCGCTCTGCAGGGCTGGGTCTGTGTTGGTAACTGGGCTGACTGACCCCAGCATGGGCATGTGCAACCCCACGAGCATTGCTGCGCGGTTCAGGGGCTTACAGAGGGTCAGGAGCAGCTGAAGCAAAGCCACGTCTTGAACTGTTTCCAATATTTAGGCTGAGCCTGAATGTGGCTTCCCTGCAGCTCCCCATCGAGAGGGAGAATTGCTTCCTGCGCAGCTGAGTTTTGAGGTGGGACTGGCATTAAATTATTCATTATGTTCTCTCCCTGGGTTTCTAGCTTTGCAGCGATGTGGTAATTTCATTTTGGCTTTGGGCGGATGGCTGGAGCGCTGGCTGTGCCGGGGGCAGGGGGCAACCTGGAGACACTTGGCTTATCAGAGGTTGCCAGGGACGTATTTCAGACCCACCAAACACCCACTTTGGAAGGAGGACTGATGGAGAAGGCCCTGCCAGCCCTGCAGTCAGAGCCTCATAAAAAGGAAGGTTTGACAAAGCTCACCCATTTCCTTAAGAACAATGTAAAATTATAGCGCAAAGCTGAGTCTTGAAAGTAATAGAGGCATTTGCTTAATCCTGTTCACCGTAATTTAATGTGAGAATAACTTTAAAGCTTCATTTACTCCATGTTTTCCTTCGGTCCTTGGTCAGAGCAAGGTCTCTCGCATGGAGGCAGCTGCTGCTGTGACACGGACGTTGCTCTGGCCAGGATGCTCCGGCCCTTTTCCCACTGCCAGCGGCTCTGCCCGATCTGCTGGGGTGGGGGCAGCACAGCGGTACCCACAGGCTGCCCGGCTGCTTCCCCACCACCCCGGCACAGCAAACCCGGCGGGTGGGTGCTGCAGCGAGCACCAGGCAAGCACGGCACGGGGACACGGTGCCTTTTGCAGGTGCTGCCTGGGCACCGGCCAGGACCCCGTCCAGGGCACAGCCCTTGTCTCCTCCAGTGTGGCTGCATCCTCACCGAGGAAGAATTCTCCTCCTCCTCAGCACAGTAATGATTTTAAGAGTTGATTTGTGGGAGTGGGATTAGCATGGTGCATCCACAGCCAGTGCCACCAAGGTCACGGCAGCCCCGCCAGCCTGTGTCCCCTGGGTCAGGGTGCTCACAGGAGGGGGCAGCGAGGGTCCTGCCTCCCTTGGAGCCGTGTTTCGGAGCTGCCGGCTGTTTCACAAGGGCGTTACACCGACGGGGCTGCATGGCTCCTGGCAATGCCGGAGGTCTTGCCCACAGGCTGCCGGCAGCCGTGGCGGTGCTCGGCCCCCTCCCCACCGCAGCACCGTCTGTCGGCAGCTGGAGATGCCGGAGCAGCCGTGCCGGTGCGCGGCGGTGGGCAGCGGGTGACTGGCTGTGGGCCAGCTGAGCCTGGAGACAGGCAGGCTCACAGAGAGGACTTTAATTGCTGCCATTTGCCTTTTGGGCATGATTTATTGCTCCCTGTCTTTTCCCAGTTGGAACAGGAACCGGGGCTTTGGGAACGGTTTTCAGCAGAGTCTGAGCATAACCTTGAGTTGCGTTTTTATTTTCCTTTCTGTTGCTATTGGAATAAGTTCCAGAGTCAAATATAAAACATTGTGGGAAGCTTTTCATAGCTTGGCTTTCTCGAATGATGCCCTGTAACTTGGAAAAACAATCAGGACTAGCAAAATGCAGCAATTTCAATCATGAATTTGAAGGGCGAGGTGCACCGAGATCTTGGTTTCTGGGGTTTAAATTGATTTACAGCATATTCATAGCAGCTGTCCTGCTCCTTCACTGCCCTTCTTTCTCTTTTGTGTTCACAGAAGTATGGGCTGGAGATCCCTGCTATTATTTCTTGATTTTTAATTGTAGTGTAATTTGCTCCCAGAACATACAGACGTGCCTTTTCACACCCTGGCCACGCAGCACAGCTTCTCCTGTCCCTCCGAGCCACTTGTGTGTCCTGTGAAACTTCTTGGGGCCAGGGCACGGGGCCAGGCTGGGGCAGGGGGAAAGAAGGGGCTCCTCAGTTGCCCTCCCTTCACCTCTTTCCCTTGCTCTGGCCAGAACCATATGGGACCTGGACTTTGGTGGCTCTGGCCATGTGGCAATGCCACGCTTGGTGCCAGGTCAAACATGGCATGGCTTTCTGTGTGCACCTTTCCCTGCAGCCGCGTGCCCTCGCTCCTGCAGCCTTTGCTGGATCAATTCAGCCATCCTGAATTTTTCAGAGCAGCTCCCCAGCCCTTGCGCCCATCTCTGACCCTCGCTCTCTGAGCTGCATGTGAGTGCAGAAAGCCCAGCCTGCCGCGGTTAGGGGGGACCCGGCATCCCCAGCCGGCAGAGCCATGGTGGGTGCCGGGGTGGGTGCCACGCAGCACCGCTCGCCCTCGCCCGTGGGCGCGGGGGCACGGGTGAGCTCTGCTCTTCGCTCTCAGCTCTTACAGCCGGTTTCTGAATATGCTTGTGTCCTGTCTAACTTTGATCTAGGTAATGACTCTGAACTCTCGTTAAATCTCATTTCGTGTGGTGCCTTTCATGGTTCCTTGTCATCTTGTTTATTCTGCTGCACACTTTGAAGTACCTAAGCCGTGCGTGCTGCACGTTGTGCCTCGCTGCATAGTAGGCTGCATGTGCATTAGCGTCATTATTTTTTAAGAGCACATTTGCAGAACCACAGTAACTCTGTCCTAGAACAAAGGAGCCCCGAAACACCCTGAGAAGTGCAAGGGCAGTGGTGGGAGCTGGGGGGTGGCAGCGGGAGCCTCGGCGCTGGCCAGGTGCCTGTGCAGCCCCACCAGTGACAGCGTGTGCTTGGGGACACTCGCAGCCTGCAATGCTTGATGCAGCCCCGGTGACTCAGCTATGGGAAAGCCAGTGCCTGGCATCTGGGCTTTTAAAAACCAGTAATAATAGCTTTTTGGAAACAGAACCAGTGATACCAGCATCCTTCATTTCTCCTGCTTCCCTTTGTGCTCAGGTTAGCTAATTAAGCCATCGGTTTGCTAGGATCAGCCTCGTTTCAGGCAACAGCAGTGTGACTGCCCCTTTATTCTGTTTTTCAGCTTCTCACTCCTCTGTTCACATTTAAAGGCATAATTCTCTGTCGTATCTTGCTTGGCAGCATGTCAGGAGCCTGTGCCAGGCAAAGTGGGAAGTGAGACTAAAGGATTTCCTTTACACATTCACTTCTATTTAAAATATTCTTCATATTCACCAGATTGTTTTGCATTTGCCCTTGAAAATGCTCCTCGTACAGAAATCTCTCACCCACCTCTTCCCACCTGGCCTCAGTCTCCCTGAGTCTGGCCACGAGGTCTGGCTGTTCTCTGAGCGGCTCCAGCTCTGTGGTCGAGTAGCAGGTAAAAACCCGAGGGCAGCATCTCATGGAGTGCACATAACAATGAGAGAAATGAAGTAGGAACGGGGTTTTTGCGAGAGAAGTTAGTATAAAAGGCATTTATTCATTCTTTGTAGTTCATTACAGGTGAAACAAGGCTTTTCTGCTCAGAGCTCAGATGCTTGGGTTTCTAAAAATGCTATGAGCTCTTCCATCTAATTTTGGAAAGGAGATATATTCATGTTGCTCCTGCTGTGCTTTGTTGTGTCCCAAAAGGCTGACAATCTGCTTTCAGAAATTACAGGCAAAGTGCTAGTAAGCCCAAATAAAAAGGGAGCTACTGTAAGGCAGTGGCACTGGCCGTGGCCCCAGCGCAGCTGAGCAGTCACAAGCTGTTCCGTGGTACCAAACGATGCCGGCACACGCCGGGAGCCGGATCAGGCTCAGGGATGGAGGAGGCTGTGGCCACTGAAGCGGCTGCACGGGGCTCTGCTCGCCACCCTGCTGGCACTGCCTGCAGGGCTGGACGGGGGCATCGCCGCTGGACCGGGGGGCAGAGCGGGGTGCGCACAGCCCCGTGCGCGCTGCGTCCCACCGCTCATCCCGGTCCCTGCAAGGCTGGTGCACCCTCTCCCGCTGCAATCTCTCCTCCTTGTCCAAGGGTGTTTTCTGCCAGGTCCTGTTCCCTGAGCGCAGCACAGCCGGTGCGCGATGCGGCGCTGCCCTACCAGGAAACTGGAGTTACCTGATGCCGTCATTTGGGTCAGTTCTGCTGGGCATCTGCGTGCCCATTTGGCATCTGTGCTGTAAAACGTCTCACTGATATCTTGTGCTTACTGCTGTGGCGTTCTGCTTTAATGCCTCTGCACAATATATATATATATATTAGTCCTGCTTTAAGCAGTTTAATGAATCCGGGCCTTTAGGGAGAATTAACAGTGTATTAACATTGCATCTGAAAAATTAAAGGAATAGTCAAGCAAATTTCTTTTTATTGACTTTTAGTGAGCCATTTAATCCAAACATCTCGTTAACTGCAATATAACTATACTGTATAATGGGTTTTGCAATAAGAACAATTAGCTTTGCAATTAGCATAAGAGTGAGCGCTCTGCAACTGCCTGCAACTGGCAATGGGCCTATTAAAAACGTGTCCTGTGGAGAAAAAATAATAGTGTTTCAGATGGGTAGATTGAAACCGTTTGACTTTAAGCACCAATAATATTTCTTCTATTGATCTGATGTCCCAGATGATCTAGGGGTGGGGAGGGAAGGTTAGTTGCTCAGGGTGAACTTATTTCTCCTCTGTCATTGGCTTGGCATCGATCAACTTGATTTGCAGGGTAGACCATGGAGTCCTGCAGTAATTAGCCCATCCCGTTAACGCCCAGCCTGTCTGACCTCCCGCGGCGGGTAGGAGGTGGAGTTGCGGGGTGCCTGGGCTGGCAGCTCCGGCACGGGGATGGAGCACCCTGCTCGCCCCAGGGGATGCTCCTGGGGGGCTCCAGCTGGCGTGTGGCTGGGTGGGCTGCACGTCTGAGGGCATGGCATTTCTGCTATGGGGATTTTCTGCGTCAAAAGGGAGAGTGCCCCTGCAGCTGCCCTCAGACCCGTTTCTGGGGGAATATTTGCTTGGGATTGTGCTGAAGCGCAGGATGAAATGGCTATCCATCACCCGTGTAAGGTTCCCCTGCCTCTGCCTGGAGCTTCTCTTGCTTAGAAAACCGAAGACAACAAGTTTTGACATATCAGGCTATTGAATAAATAATAACCATCAGAAATGTCAGCATTTAGGTTTTATTTAAATCTCCTAGTCAACAACACTAACTTAAACTTTATGATGCACCATTACAGCCTCTGAGAGCATTCTGCCTGCCAAACAATATGTTCCATGAAAACTGATATAATCTGCTTGTTATCTGCAGCACCGCCTTGTAGTGGTGCTTTATTGATTTTCTGCACAATCACAGTAAAAAGTCTTTTTTTTTCCCCTCTGGTATCTTTTTATGATTCTGGAGGATTTGTTTCCGCTCATCTGTCATTTTTCACCTACTCATATCTCAGCTGTTTTAAAACGGTAAAAAAACCAACCCAACAACCCACTATTTATTTGCTCAACCACATTAACAGACGTAAAGCTGACGGTGATCACCACCACGAGCTACATGGACAGACAGACAGACAGACAGAGCCTCGCAGCAGGGTGCCCAGAGCAGGAGATGGGCACTCGCAGCAGCTCTGCCAGGCAACCCCGGGGCTGTGGGGCAGCGGCACCAGCTCAGCCCCTTGCTGCCAGGGGGAGGAAGCCCGAAAAATTCCTCGGTTCCCACAAAAAGCAATGTTTCCCAACTGTTCTGTGAAAGATACTGTCCAAGCGAACATTTCCTACAGGTTCATCCAAAAGCACTCTTGTCCTTCTGCTATCTGCCTCCATAGCCCATCCTAAAACAATTTACCGACACGTAAGGTCAGTGTTGAGAACCTGCGTGTTAATTACTGTGTCCTCAGGCTGCAGCGAGGACGTGCCTCGCCGTGGGGAACCGGCACCCCGAGGCGGGGGCTGCTGGCTGTGTCCGGACCGAGCACCCAGGGCTCTCCGCAGCTGGAAGCTGAAGGACTGTCCTGGTCCTGCCTGGAGGATGCAGCAGGGGCCACCCCAGGGACCAGAGCGCTTCACTTGGGTGAGCAAAGGGACTTTTTTTTAATATATATGTGTGTGTGTATATATATATATATTAGTTTATATGCTGAGGAACAGGGCTGGGGCTGCAATGTGCCTTCTGAACGGCCGTTAATAGCTTCAGCGGTGAAAATGGAAGAGCAAAAACCAGTTTGGACATTTTTACTGCCTGTGTAATTAAAAACTAAATGTTCTAATTGGCAATATAAATAATTCCTCCCTGGCAATTGATTTAAATTGCAGTAATGCAGTGGTGACTAAGGGCCAGAGCGGGGTTGGAGAGCAAGGGGACACAGACGGCCTCTCCACACCTTGCTCCAGCCCAAATCAGCTGCCCGGACCAGGCAATGCCAGGGACCTGTTTGGCTCTACAGAGCCCATCCTCACACCTGGGGAAGAGCAACAGCCCCAGAAAAGACGTGGCTGAGTCAGAGGAGAGATCAAAGCAAAGTGGCAATGCTGATGCCCTCTTGCACGCCGGCGGCTTGGTGGTCCCTCAGTCCCTTGCCGGTGTCACCAGGGCAATCGATCGGTGCCTCTCCCTGCTCCCAGCAACCAGGGAAGGGTTGCAGCTCTCCCAGGGAGAAAATGGGGGTGCGAGGGGAGCTGGTGAGCGCTGCGGGGGTGTCACAGTGGTGACTGCAGCTCGGTGACCGGGTGTCTTAGCCCATCCTTCCCGCGCGGGTGAGTGTCCTCCCTGCTTGCACACTCTGCTCGGGCAGCCGGAGCCCAGGGCCCTACCTTATGACACGCTTGATCTCTAGCAATAATCTAAAGTCAATTTGCTATAACAATTGAGAATATTCCCTTCTGATGAATGCCTGTTTGCCTTTAATTTGTTACAAGATGATGAGACTTAAAGGAACTGTTCTGCTGTCAGGGAAGTGCACTCTGAAGACACTTAAATTTGTGAACTTTAGTATCATTTACTAATTCATTTTCCAGGGGCTCTGTTCTAACTCCCAGCATTGTCAGTGCTGGATTTTCTGTCTCCCTCACATTTTTTAATGCAGCAGGCTGAATATTTTACATTTAGGAGGCCTACCTGTGCCTTGGTGAGATTTAGATGCTTTGAAATGTCACTTGCCATATGTTGCCATTATTATTATGAAATGTATTCACATGAAGAGCTTTTTCTCCCAGATCTGTAGTGCCAGACCTTTGTACTTCACTGGATGCCAAAAAAACCCCTCATGTAAATGCCAGTAATAATCTCATCTCTGCCCAGCCAGGCACCTGCTTTGTTTTAAGTGTCTGAGTTGGTCCCTTTGTGATCAGGTCGTGGCCTCGGCCGGGGCTGGTAGCACATCTCTGGTAGCACCCACCATGTCAGGGGCCCAGTGTGGCCATTCGTCCCCAGCAGCAGCAGGGGGTCCCAGGCTGGGGGGCCGGATAATGTCAGCAGAGTCGTTAATCTCAGCTTAAGACCCTCCTTGTACTCAGGCAAACCTGTCCAGTTCCCAGCGTTCTCCTTTGTAGCAGAGAGACTCTCTCAGGGAGAATTCAGTCTTCAGAACGCAGAAAATGGGTATTTTTCTCTGCGATGTCATGTGTTTGTAGATCTGATTTATTGTCTTCCCTGCCCTGTCCGCTGGGATCTGCACTGCACCTGGCCAAGAAACGGCATCAGCTGATGAAACCTGGCGACGCCAGGCTGGAAAGGGGCTGGGCTGGGACCTGCCCGAGGTCGAGTCCCTTTCATCCACCTCTGCCTACCAGAAGCTTTGAACTGTCAGAGTAAAACAGCATCACGGGAGGAGGAGGATGAACCGAAGTGCAGAGAAGCAGCAGAAGGAAATTGCCTGGGAGAAGGGAGGGGAGAGCTGCCGGCGCCCTGCCGGCGCGGAGCTGAGCAGCGGTTCCCTCCCCTGGCTGAAGCCTCTACATTTTTGAGAAGAACATAAATTCAGACAGGCTGTTCCTTCACAGGAGAGGACAGTAAAGATCGCAGCCCTCCCGCAGACAGCAAGACCCTCAGTGTGGTCACCACCTGGCACAAGGGTGTCCCAGCCCTGGGCAGCGAGGCAGGACCCACGTGCAGCCAAGTAATGTGCAGCAGCGTGGGAGCATCAGCAAGGTGCAACACTGTCCGCCTTGGCAGGGGAAGCTGGAGCAGAACGCCAGGTCCCAAAACTGGGATGGTTTTTTCTGCTCTTCCCCCACAACTTTGCTTCAGCTTTCCTTTAAGAAGGCAGGATACAGAGGGGAAAAAAATAATCTCTTTGCATTTCTGAGAGTTACAAAATCATGTGGTGTTTCCCCTCATCACTGCTAATCACAAGAGCAAGTTCTTACAAAGAATTAGTTTGCACTAAACCTTTTGTAAATCTCTGAAGCCACAGATGAGAGATCGCAGAACTGGAGATTATGACTTTTAAGCTCAATTCATTACCTCAAATTAGCGTGAAACTACACAGCCTTGTAAGGGAGTGACACCCCGTGTCACTTGCGGGTGGCAAGGCAGGAAGGAAACCTGCTGTTAAAGCCTCAGTGGTACGTGTTCTTGTGTCCCTGATGGGAGCAGAAAAGGGGTGGGCAGGCTCTGGATAGTGTTAGTATTACTTGCACCTATCAAGAAAAAAGTCCGTTCCAACCCAAAGACATCAGAGGAAGGAGCTGCTGACAGGGATGGTGGCTCCCACTCCCCTGCTCCTGGGGGGAAATGTATGAATAAATTATTATGACTCCAAGAGCACTGGAAAGTTCAGGAATAATTTCTGAAACTGACAACTGTGAAATTTCAATAATATCACTGAGGGGTGCTGGAAGGAATCTGGGCGGTGGGAAACCCAAGGCTGGGCCACCGCGTTTCCTGCAGGAGGGCTGCCAGGGGACGTGCTTATGAGAGCTGGATGGGAAGAGGGAGATCTAAGCCTTGGCATTAGGGAAGAAGCGCATGGCCCTGAACTGGTCCAGACGAGGCAGGGAAACAGAGCTTCCCAGGTACCCAGAGGGTCCGTGTCTGGTTTGGGAAAACTCAGGGCAGAATTTACATAAGGATCCCAAGGCCAGATTGTTTCCATGTTGCTTGTTCACTTGGCTCCACAGTATTGAATCCTGGAGAAATTCTCTTTGTGATGCTCTGCAGTGGAAGAACATCCCCGGTGCAGCACCTTCACCCGCTGCTGTGGAGCAGCTGGAATAAGAGTGCTTAGGAGAGCTCAGAGCACCAGGGAGACAGAGTCTCTAATTACCTTTACTCATTTATTCATTAATCAGACATGAACTATCAGGTCTCTTTTCCAAAGCCCTTTCTTAACCTTCAGGAGCCCTGAAGGTGCCTCCCCGCAGCCCACGCCTGCCGGGGGCTGAGGCTTTGCAGGGGGGTCTCTCTGCCTCCGTCAGCCAGGGCAGCACTGGTGGTCCTTCGTGCCCGGTCCAACGCAGTGGGTTGCAAAATGAACCAGAGGGAGACCGAGGCTGGCACCCACCGGTGCAACACCCGGCACCACAGAGCCTGCCAGGAGCACCGCGGTCCCTCCAAACCTTCTCGAGGGCTGAGGGAGGAGGACGCTGAGGACGCAGCTGCAGAGTGCACGCCGCTCCCCTCCCCGTGCCGAGAGCCCGTCTGCGGAGGCAGCTCATCGCTCAACACACAATCCAGATTTATTTATACGTGCACAACAGAGGGAAATGGCTTTGCTGCCAGGATCAATCCTTCAATCTAATGCCTCTTACTCCATTGTAACTGTATTTCATGACCTTCTCAGGGATTTTCAGGTTTTTCACTTGAAGGAACAAGACCGGTGGAGAGAAGGACGTAAGAATAAAGGAGAGAGCTCTCTGGTTTCCATTCAATGCAGAATGACCCAGGCAGGAAAGGAAAACTCATGAGTTATGATGATATGCAGTTTAGATCTTTGCTGCACCCAGTGATGCTCTGTGTAATGGCTTTGTGGGTTTTTAATGCAGAGTTCACCGACTTGAGCATCTTCTGCTGCTCATGAAATCCCCCCACCGACGCGCCGCTGTCGCTTCAGCCTCTGCGCAATGGGAGCCAGGCACAGCCAGAGCTCCTTCACCACATTTTCAAGGGGATTTGCCAATGGCGAGGGAGACCATCGGGTGCAGGAGGGCTGGGTGAGGGGTCTCAGCTCCTCCAGACCACATTCCCTGCAAGGCCTTTCCGACACAGCCTGCCCAGGCAGCGCTGCAGGCAGGGGGGCTGCCGCAGCTCCGCGCTGCTGGGCTCCGGTGTGCTCGCTCAGCCTGAACTGAAGGCCAAGACAGTTTGGGGATTGCCCAGCCCTTCCTCTGTGCATTCAATCAAGTGATGCTCCAGTGAGCCAGAAACGGAACCGCAAAAGCCATTAGATCTCAGCAATGACACAACCAGGCTCATTGTTCTCAGCCCACAGGCAGTGCTGTCTCCCTGGACAGATCCGCAGCTTCCTCTCCCAATCTGGTTTTCATCCGTGTTTCATCGCCTTGGCAGTGCTGGGATGCAGCCATGTCGCAGCCATCCCAGGAGCATGGCTAGGGCTGGTTTTTCCATCTTGGTTTTTGAGCAGACTGACGTGGGAAGGGTGCACATGGCCTCCTGCCCTGGGCGCAAGCCTCGAAGAAGGGAGTATTTCCAAGCAGGCTCCTGGTCCGTGTGCTGGGCAGGGGTACCCAGGGCCGGGCTAGACGGCTCCCCGGGCTGGTCCCCAAGCGCCGCCCCCTCCCCTAGAGCTCTCACCCACCGCAGCGGGGCCAAGCCCAGGGGTGTCCGGCGGTGCTGACCCTGTGCCAAGCATCCGGGAGGGCAGCGGGATGTTGGGAGCTGAATCCCCCGCTCCCCCCTGCCTGCCTGCACCAGGGTACACATCCCCACAGCAGCGGTACAGTAGCAGTCCATTAATTATGCCATTTAATTAGATAACAAATATTCATATTTCAGTAACGACTCTGCTGCTCATTCTGCATTTAGCTCCTCGTGCTGCAGTGACGCAGCCTTTACCCGTTCGCTCACTCCTAATGAACAACCACTTAGAATTTTAAAAAGTGGAGGATATCTTTCTGAGTTAATTAGCTTGAAATTAGCTTAATCACAGCTCATTTAAACTTATCTAAACAACAGCACGAGGAACTCTAGGAAAACTTGGGCTCAGCCTTACTCAGCTTTCCACCCAGAGATCCCAGCTGGCCAGGGATGCCAGGGGCTGTGCCAGGGTCCCGCCCTGCTCTGGCTCCCACCGCTGCTGCCCTGACCTGGCCACGTGCAGCCCCACGCCTCGGTCATCCCATCTGGACATTGTGCCCATGCTGGGAGGCAGCTCAGCATCGTAATGGCCGGGACTGGGGATTGCAGCATCTTCAGCAGCTCCTCTCATCACCCTCACAGCGTGGGGAAGGGGGGTCCCTGCGCTGGCACCGCTCAGCCCAGCCAACGCGCTGCTGCGGGCTGCGGAAACAGCAACACCCTGAGCGCTGCCAAGAGCTGCAGCTGCCCAGGGCTGGGACATGGAAACCATCAGTGCTGCCCCAGCGAGCCCGTCCTCAGCACTTAGCAGGTGGCAAACGGAGCAGCTCTGCACCTCCACCTGCCCCTTCACATGAGCCAGGGAATGGGCGCTTCGGAGGTCAGCCCTGTCTTCTGCCTGTCTCGGTACCTCGCCAGTGCTCCCCAGTAATTAGAAAAGCCAGTATAACCAGTAAGACATGATATAATTTAGCTTGTCACAGCTGCCATAATTAAGTGTGCTATTCCTCATCCTGCTATCTCCAAATGCAGGCGTAAGGAGCCATAAACACCCCTGCGCAGTCTCCCGCAGACTGCTGCCCTTGTCCAGCAGAGCCACGGAGCTGCCCTGCGCTGCCAGCTGGGATATTTCAGTTCTCTAATCACCGTAATCACTGGGATGGCACGAGGGGCAGTGCCTTGCACGGCGCAGGGCCACAAGCTAAGGAAAGCGCAGAGAAGGTCCCTGCTGCCAACAGCTGAAGTCAAATGAAGATACTTCCTTGGTCTTCAAAAGTGTCAGAGCAGCAACGGGCAGCTGTTTTCCCATGCATCTCCATCCCCGGCCACTCGTGCTCCAGGTGCCCACAGCACCTGTGAGCTGGGGAAAGGTCCCTCCATCTTCTGTATCCTCAGCGATACATCCTGCACTGGGGCAGTGGGATGCTGGCATCCTGACACAGAGCTGCAACAACCCAAATCCTGGCCCTGGACAGGTTATTTGAAGACTTAAATAAAAGACGGGAAGGCTCCTGCCAGAGCACACGCAGACCTGCTGGGGTATCAATGCCAGCGCAGAGCAGAAAAGGCAGGGGAAAGCTGGGCACTGCAGCGGGGTGTGAGGGTTATTATACACAGGACTGAGCAGCGGGGAGAGCCAGGGGAGGGGCAGGGACCCCGGAGGGCACGGGGGAGGACACGGGCTGGGAAGAGCCCCAGGGAAAGAGCTGCAGGGCCAGGAGCAGGCAGCTGCCTGCACTGGGTCACCTGCACCAAGGGAGAGCCCCCCGCTCGAACGTAAACCAGAGATGACTTTCATTAATATGTTGTTTTCTTTGTAACTTGGTTCCCAATTCGGTAACACTCGTGACCTGCCACAGATCATTTACTGCACCTGCTGCAGCTGCGGACAAGTAATTTCACTGCCTGTCTGACTGTGATGAGCCTGCAGGCAGGCATCCCTGGCTGGGCTTTAAAAAAATGACTGTAACTTTTAACACCTAATTTTTTCCACTTTTCTTTGTCTTAGAATGCCTCCCTCATCATACAGGTTAACCCTACTGGGACTCAATCCCCACCACTCTCC
Organism: Ibycter americanus; assembly: GCA_035590275.1. Lineage (NCBI taxonomy): Eukaryota > Metazoa > Chordata > Aves > Falconiformes > Falconidae > Ibycter > Ibycter americanus. The sequence continues at coordinate 117,750,169 of JAVJGI010000040.1, forward strand.
ATCCAGGTAAGAGACAGCTTTTGTTGCTGTCAGTTAACGAGCATTTCAGGTGTTGATGATCAATTGTCTCTTCCAGAGCTAAAAACAAAGCTGGAATTCCTGCTTTTGAAACATAAGCTGTGTTTATGTGTAAGGATACTTCAAGCAAGCTCTGCCTGTCTCAGCTGGCAGAAGTGATGGGCTCCAACAGAACATCTTGTTGGCTGTGAAGGGATGCACCTGAAGGGCAGCTGCAATTTTAGATGCCATCTCAGCTTCACTGCTTCAATCCTCAAGTCATCCCGGTTTCTCCTGTGAGATGTTTCAGTCCCTCTCACAGGTTGCACAGTCCACAGATATGAGAAGCATATTGTGCCTTTCTGTGTCAGATTGATTTGAATATTAATTGTATGTGACCTGTTGACTTCAGCTCATGCAGAATCCACCCCGCAATTAGTTTACTTAACTGCTCTGTCTCCTGCAATAGCTGTCAAGAATAATGAATTAACCTGGAATTTGATCCTGAACAGAGAAACATCAGACTGGAACAAGTTTATTATTTCATGTGCTTTTCAGAGTTCTTGAACTCGATGTTAAAATCTAATCAATTGAACATCTGGGTTTCCTGGAGGCTGAGGCAGGATCATACAATATTTACATCAATATTCTGAGATCAAAGACGGCTACGAGTCTGGGGAAAAAACCTCCATGCAGAGGGATAAAACGGAGCAGAGATCAGAGCTGAAATCCAAGTCCTGCCCTGTCCTGTCGAGGCAGAGCCTGGCTAGGGGAGGGCACGGAAAGGTCCCTCCGTGCTGCAGGGGACGGCTGGGGTGGGCGCAGGGGACAACTGGGGTGGGCGCAGGGGTCACAGCTTCTGTGTCTGTATGTGGCTGCTGTTGGCAGCTGTGTTGCTAGAAGCTGCCTCTCGCCAGCAGCCGACCACGTGCCCCTGCCCCGAGGAGGGGGCCGCGCTGCCTGCGCCGGGGGTGGCAGGGTGGCAGTCTGGGAGCGCCCGGGTGCTTTCGGCAGGGACCTTCTGCGGCAGGTTCTGCCGCTGCTCCCACAGAGCTCCACGGTCTGGTGGGGCGGTGGGGTCCGGGCTCACCTGCCAGGGTTTCTGCGTTTTACACGAGCTCAGGATGTCTCAGCCTGGATGTGCTGAGGAGCAGTCCGGAGAGTGCAGGGCCAGGGTGTTGTGGGAAGGGATCCACTTGATCCTGGGATCCACTTGGCCCAGTGCGGAGAGTGACAGCATACTTTGGGAGTTCGTTCATTCCCATGCTCCCTCCCCAGACCTTCATGTTTCTGATCTGCTCTTAACTTCACCTTCAAAGAGGAAGGAAGACCCTTTAATCCCAAATTTCAGCTTGCGGAGCAAGTTCCACAGCAAATTGCCCTTGCAAGCGCTGAGAGCTGCGTGGTAGCTGGAGATGCTGATGGCAGTGCCAGCCCAGCTGCCATTATAAATACAGAGGAGAGCAGAGGAAGGTAAAGGCAGAAACCCTCAGAGATCTCGTTAGCAGGAAGCATCCTCCAACTGATGCCTTACGGTTGCCGAACCCCGCTCAAGCATTCAACCCGAAGCACAGAGAAACGTGATTCCTGCACAGAGGGGAGCGCCGGGCTGGGGAGGTGCAGTTACCTCCGATGAGGGAGGTTTGGGCTGCAGTTTTGACCTGAGCATAGGCTGAGCTGTGTCAGCAGCCTGCTGCCTGTCTCCTCGCTGCAGAGATGGAAAACTACCTGTCCGTGCCCACCACAGAGCAGGGGCTGGGACCCTCCTGCCTTTCATCACAAAAGCATTTCCCCTTCCTTCGTGCTGCCCTCCCAAACGGCACCCGAGGGAAACAGGGATTTGGGCACAGCCGTCTTGGCGCATGGGTCGCAGCCCCGCGCACACACGGGTTGTTTGTGTTCACTGGGTCAGAAAATAGCTCTCCCAGCCCCTCGCACGGCTCTCCGGCGTGGTGCTGCCGTGCGGTGCTGGGGGAGCAGGTGGCAGCTTGGGACCAGACCCTGTGGCACTGCAGCTCCGGCAGCTGGGGGTGCCCACTCCTTGGATGGGGCGTGCGCTCCCCCATGGCAGAGGCTGAACGGGGACCCCCAGCTCAATGGGGAGCCCCAGCACCCAGGAAAGGGGCTGCACCCAAAGACAGAGGCTGGACGTGTTTTATTCTGCCACGCACCTTTGCTGCTGATGGAATCGGAGGTGGGGTCCGGGAGACCCCTGTTTGCAGCCTGGTTACACCGGGGCCGCGGCATGTTCTGCTGGAGGATGACGGGCAGCTCACCCAGGTAGCTGTCTAATTGCAGGTTTGCTACATGAATGGATTATTTCCACCACGCCGGTACTTAACAGAAGCAGCTCCCTTCAGTGGCACTCTTATTTCCCATATCATGAAAAATGTAAGTGCTATTTAGAGCCTGTTTTACCACTCTTGTATTTGTGCCACTCTCATTAGCAATAGGAGGAAGCGTTGTGCTGCGCTTGGAGTGGAAGTGACTCCTGTGTTTTTAAATCAGACACAATACAGAAATATTTCAGGGTTCTTTCAGAAGAGAAATAAACACAGCTTTAAGTACTGCAATGAGATACCTGGTCCCTCTGGCTTAGTCATTTAGTCTGCAGTTAGCAACAAGGTGAATTTTAATTCCAGACCATTTTTTTTTTTTTCAGTCCTGCTGCTCTTTGCGTGTGTGCTGCTTTTCTAATAACAATGCGAGCCATATGGTGCCTCCAGCGCTGGGACTGAGCCATGGGGTAACAGATGCAAAATGGCCCAAGATAATAGATTTAAAAGTTTGCCTTCTCAGTTTTGAGGAGTTAGAAGAGCTACCAAACACAACAACATGAAATATTCAGCAAATTAAACATGGCTGGAGTACATAAAAGGCCAGCCCTTCTGGAAATTATTTCTTCTGGGGACCCTTTCTAGGACACTTTGGAGACACAGCTCCAGAAACCGTGTTTGCAGGATGCTAAATGATAGGGGCTGCCCAAGAGCAGCTAAAAAATCTCCTTCGTGGATCCTTTTAGGAACTGCCCCAAAAACATCTGTCACCACTGGGGTGGACAGGGCCTGGAGCAGGGAGAGGGCTGAGATGGTGCCCTGGGGTCCTTCCCTTCTCTGGTTTTGAAATTCCCTGACTCTTTCTTGCATTTTCCCACCCAGAAGCTGGCCTCGCCCGCGACACGCGGCTGGGCTCTACAGAGTCCTGCGTTTTCCAGGCAGGCAAGTCCCATTTTCCGAGAATTTTAAAATCCTTTGGCTCAAAATAATAGAAGCAAAATGAAAATAAGGCTTTAAGGGATAACTCTTCCAGCTCCTGCAAAGAGCAGAGCTGGTACAGAACAAGTCAAAACGATTCCCAACCCATGTCAACACTCAGCTGAGACCTCACCGGAGCTTGGCTTCGCCTCCTGCCCTCGCTGGCAGGCTGCTTCCCAGCCCTCTTGGCTCACTCTTGCCGAAGGGAAAGGAGGGAGCTTGGAAAGCAAAAGTGGATGCGCTCCCTGGGCTGGCATGCCGAGGGGAGCTCTTGAGGATGGTCTGCTCGGGTTCACTGCTTTCAGTGTGCGGCCTGAGCTGTGTGGAGCTAATATTACCCGTTAAAAAAGACATTAAAACATGAGTTTCAAATGACTGCGGAGCTGCACAAATGTCACTCCCATCAAACTTATTCATTTATTGATTTGTATTAAACGAGTAGATAAATACTTCATCTGAACAGCAACGGTACTCTCATCATAAAGTGAATTAGTGTTTAAAGTGTGTCTGGCTCATTAGCAGACTTACTGAGCTTTGTCGCTGTTTCCAGGACCGCCAGCCAAAGCTTTTAATTACAGGCATCCCCAGCAAAGCCAGTCAGCTCGGCTCCCCCAGGCTGCAGAGCCGGGCAGAGCTGCAGCGGAGCCGCAACTCGCTTGGCCCAGCACCTCTGGCGGGGGGGTTCTGTGGGGACCACAATGGGCTGGGGGGGGCACACAGCCCCGCTGCCCCCCCAGCTGACTCGGGCCCCTGAGCCCGCTCTGCGGGCAGCGGAGCGCTGCCAAGCCATGACCCACGGCTTCGGGCACTCGGGCTCTTGGGGCCGGGGGGCTTGGGGGGGCCAAGGGCGAGCTCTACCCCCCCACTGCCTGCGCTGGGGCTGCAGTCGGGCTGCTCACTCGGGGAGGGCTGGTCACCCTCAGCCCCACGCTGGTTTTTCCCAGCCCTGCTGCCACAGACGCTCTTCATCGGCAGCTGCTGGTGGCTTCGACCCTTCCAGCCTGCGCTCCCCGCGGAGCCGTGGCCGATGGCCACTCGCACCCGAAACTGTGCAGCCGCGATTGCTCCCGATAACCAGAAAATGCGATCGGGAGCAGCCCGACTGGTGCTGACCATGCTGGTGCTTCGTGCCACTGAGAAACAGTCAGACCTACAGCGCTTCTATTTAAACCGCCCGGGAGGGGAGGCGAGTTCCACAGGTGAAGCTGAAACTCCCTCGCACCCCCCAAACCCCCTTCTGGTGCTCGGCTTTCCCTCAGCTTCCTGCAGCAAGACAGCGAAAGCTCCTGGTCACCCACCACAGACTTGGGAAATTCTGGGTGCCCATGACCCTCATGGGGGTCTCTGCCCCCCCGTTTTACATTTGGCATACTACAAAATTACCAGTATTACAGTCAGCTCCTATTTAGCCAAAATTGCCAGTTTATATATAAACAAACTTATTTTTAAAAGCCCTGAGGCCAAGACACACATTCCTTAAATATTTTTTCTTAAAGAGATAAAATCTTTCTTCCAGTGTTTTTCAAATGCCACGAAATTCAAATCAATAACTTGAAAGTGAAATTGCCCTCAAACTGATTATCAACAGAAATTAACCTGACCAGACTGCTTCCACTGAAGGTGGGATCGGGGCACCTCATAGCTTGCCTTCAAAATATTGCCCAGACCCTTTGCCAGTAATTAGCTGTAACGACTTGCAAGAGGCCAATATAAGGGAAGGGCTGGGGAGCAGCCTCCTTACTTTGTTTTGTTTTGCAGCTTCTTCCGGAAGTCCCTGGATGGATTTATGGCATTTATGGTCTCACCAAAGCCGGGCATCTCCACCCAGGACTGCGCAGGGATGGGACACTGGGACAGCGGCACCGGCTTCCCCCGCGTCACCTCTCGTGCCCTCCCGCCCCACCACCGCGGTGTGTCCTGCACCCCGTGTCACGCCGGGGCCCGCCCGCACCCACCACCCATCTCCGGGGCAAACGTGGGAGCGGGGCTGGGGCTGTGCCGGGGCCCTCCCGCACCGGGCAGTGCTGCCGAGGGCCGGGTTCACCCACCCCAGGCTGCGGGCATCACCTCGCCAGCGGTCCGTATAGGAAGGAGACCCCAGATCCTCCTTTCCATGGGTCTTCGGAAGCGCAGCAGAGGCTCCCCGGGAAGGTGAGAGCAGGGGCAGCTGCCGGGACAGGGCTCCCGGCTCTCCACCTGCGGGAGCCCACTGCCATGCCCAGGGCACAGAGCCCCGCAGCTGGGGCCGGGCAGGGTGTCAGCCCCCACATGCCACGGGAGCCCCACGGCGGGAGCCATCTCTGCCAGGAGGGCTGTGCTGGGGTGCTGGTGCTGTCCTGCTCCCCGCCAGCGGCTCTGCAGAGGGATGCCCGAGCACACCAAGCTGCTCCCATGCTGCCCTTCCACTCCCGTGGATCAAATCCCTCTGTGGCACCGGGGGCTGGCACTGGGGGCTGGCGGAGGCACTGGGGGCATGGCTCAGGGCCAGCAGAAAGGCCACAGTAAGGAGGCAGGAGAACTGTAAGTAGTTTAAAAAGGTAATTAAGACTTTGGACAACTTTCCTATTACAGATGTAAACTAATATTGATAATGTTCTTCCTGCGCTATTCCCACGTGAAAGGAATTGCTACAGAAAAACTTATTAAAAAAAAATCCATTCTCATCATCCCCTTTCACATCCCATCTTCCTTCCCAGGGCACCTCGTCTCCTCCCGTCACCTATCAACAAACGAACAGCTTGGCTCTAATGACGCAGGACAAGCATGAAAGTCAGGAGCTGCGGGACCAGGGAGATGGATGGGCGGGATGTTCCTCCGCACCCCGGCACGGTGTCCCGCCGCACAGGGCGGGGAACAATCTGGGCTGATTTACTTTAGATTTGAGCTGGGAGTAAATTGGAAGACATGAATCATCTTGACGCAGATGCTCCAGAGATGGATTACCTGGCTTGGCAGCTTGTTCTTCTCTTTCCACAGGCTTGCTTTCTTCTCTTCTTTCAGCAAAAAGTTTCATTTTCCAGACACAGGAGGGTTGCTGCTCTGTGCCTGGGCATGCCTGGGAGCCCCATGCCGCTCTCTGGGTGCTCCTGTGGCCAGGCTGGACTGGCGGCTACCGGCACCCTTGGGCAATTGCCCGGCTGTGGGCAGCTCTGCAAGGGACTTGCCCTGCCAGACTGGCCAGCGAGCAGGCTGGCTGGGAGCTGGTGTCCCCCTCAAATCCCAGGCCTGGGGCTCCCTCCTTTCATCTGGCACTGCCAGACTGTCAGTCATAAATAGCTTTGGGCTAAAATAGTGTTTCATTAGCTCTGCCACCGACGTAAGTGGGTGTAAAGTGCTCCTGACCTCTTTCTGCCCAGGCTGCTGCAGGTTCACCAAACAGCTGCTCAGCACATCCCTTCCCGGGTTCTTCCTCCCAGGAATCGCCTCTTCTTTCAAGACACGGAGCTGAGAGCTGCTAAGTACAAGGAGCAAGCTCCTGCCTGGGGCTGCACTGCTGCTGTCCCTCGTTACAAGGGACTTTTGCTTCCCCCATCGGTCACTCTGTGGGAACCACACTGGCAGCACAGTAAATAATGCTGCTCCATATTTTATTCACCAGGCTGAGGGTCCATCTCCCGCTGTGATCTCTGCTCCTCCAGCAAAGGGCCGCGCTGCACCTCGAACGCTGGGTTCAGTTTTGGGCCACTCACTGCAAGAAAGACACTGAGGTGCTGCAGCGTGCCCAGAG
>JAVJGI010000040.1:117772045-117797875 GCA_035590275.1 Ibycter americanus
CCCGTGCGGGGCCCGGCGAGGTGGGGCTTTTGCGTGACCTCCGGCCCGCAGCCTGGCGTCTGACAGACTCTGGGTTTCACACCGAAAATGGCCACCGCTGGCGGCCCTGGTGATGCTTCCCAAGGCACCTCGCCGGTACGTGCGGCCAATGTCACCCTCGCAGGCGCTGTCCGCCTGGCCGGCCTCTCCCGCCCGCGGTGCCACAGGGCTCTGGCCGGAGCAGGCGTGCTTCCTGGGAATAAAGACGTTCCCTTCTGCTCTAGCTCACGGGGAGGATAACTGAAGATACGTTGTCTTCTTACCTAATGGCTTTATGTAAGTTTCTGTAGCAGGAAGTTGCTCAATAAATAATTACGGGGTTAATTAGAGAAGACTTTGTAAGACGGAGCTGTCTCCTGCATCAGAGACCGGTCTCCACGTTGCGACTCTCCTATTTTGGGTGAATTTGGTACGGCGTAGACAACGGGTGAGGCGTTGAAGGGACGCCGTAGCCTATCGAGTCACCAAGGCAGGGCTGCGACTCCTCAGCATCGCTGGTGTTTGGGTGCCGATGGGGCGGATCCTCGGGCACTGCAGCCAGAGCAGCCTGCGAAGCCGCTTGGGTTGGAGCAGTAACTTGGGAATGCAGGAGCCCTAATATCCATGGAACGCCCAGAATCTCTGGGCTGCATATTTATTGGCTTGATGACCCTACTTTCACCTTGGCTTTTGTTTCCCACGATGGTGAGCGTTGTCCCCAGCCCAGCCCCTGGTGCTGTGCTCCCCACCTCTACACAGGGGGTCTGGGCTCTGTTAATTTAACGCACCAGGTTTCTGAACTGGGCTCTGTCGTTGCAGTTGAAAAGCAAGCCTCCTTCACTGTGTTTTAGCCTAATAGGTTTTGTAGCGTATGTTTGTATACACAGACTTTTTTATATATTAAAAAAAAAAAACAACAAACAAAAAAAAAAACCTGGGTGAACACAGAGCTGCTGCATGTGTTGCTGTAGATTTTTGTCTAAGGCAAAAGTGTTGAGTGGAGCTTTGTTTACATGTGTGGTTTTCTTTAAGCCATGGTTGACAGTTCTGAGAACAGGACTGAGAAAAGATGGGGTACAGTCTGCTGTGTGTCCAAGAAACAGAGCCTGCGAGTCCCAGGGCAAATAAGGAATTCCGATGGCAATCGAGCGGAGCTGGAGAGTAAAAGATATGACCTTGGTGTCTGCAGGAGAGCACAGTCCTGTTCCTGCAGCTCTCCAGCAGCTGTGCAGTCGCTTGAGGAAAATGGCCCACTGTGAGACCTGTGCTGACCAGTGTGGCTCTGGCAGTGAGGTTTACCTTTGATAAGTGCTCAGCCTTAAACAGAATTGGCTGCGGCTTTTGAAATGAGGAGCCTCTTACTCGTGAAAGTTATCCCAAAAAGCACGGGAGGGATCACAGCAAATGTGACTCAGGGCAGGCCAGGCGGTAACAATGCTGCCGATAGGACAGTTTGACATGAGAAAAGCAGTCTGGCTTTTTTAAGCAATTTGCTAGAAGGGGAATTCCATTCTGAAACTTCCTGTATTGATGGTGTGATGTTCCCTGCTGATTCATTTGCAGTGTGTACCGCGGCCTCCCTGAACAGCTCTTGACAAACATATGCAAATCATAGTGGAAATTAGCTTTTACTTCCTTCTAAGGGAATTTTTTCTTGGCTGTTGCCAAATCAGATCAGCCCAATTAGCTACCTTCTGTAGATTTGAGAGCGGTAGCAAGGACTCAAAGAAAAAAAAAAAAGGTTTTAAAAAAGTTTATAGTAACTTGTGTCTGGCTATCTATAGCAAAACCAGTCTGGCACTGGAGAAAGTTTTCAGAGCATCTTTCTTCTGATTGTTAATGTCAGCCTTTCTGTAATTTGGGATTCTTAATGAAGATACCTTAGGTGTTTCTTCAGGTATTAGTTTTGTTGCTAAATGTATAGTTCTTTTAGAGTAAGTATTTTGGTACAACTTTTCAGTTTTCTTAGTGGGAGGAGAGTGAGGACAGGAGGAGAAGTAAAGCTTCTTTCTAGTGGTACTACAGTAATTGTGCTGCTTAGCCATCCCTCTGCTGGGATGTAAGCTCTTCAGTAACTTACGGAGGGGTTCACTGGCATGCTCAGTGGTGGTGGGAGTTGAAATGTCATTCAAGTGTAGATGGGAAGAGTAAGACTTGGGGCAGGGTAGTCCCCAGATGGGGAAAATCTTACTGAATCATGAGACCACTTATCTTTAGTATAGTACATATTACCAGAGTCTCATCATGAAATGCAGGCTATTAGATCCCCAGAATGACAGATCAGGCTGTAATACAAAAATGTTGAAAGCTTGCCAGAACCATTATCAACAGAAGAGATGATTACACCGTAAATACTGGCACTTGTAAAACAGGAGTGGTAGTTTCCTTTTAGAAGTTCTGGAAACTTACTGATATGGCCTAAGAATTAAAAGCTTTTTGCATTGGTATGTAGCTTCTGATGCTGTTGTCAAACTTTGTTCTCAAACTGCCAAGTGCCATTGAGACATTCAGCGCTGATCCTGTTGCCAGGAATTGTTGCTATTTTATGCAAATAGTGCACTTATATGTATTTTTATATATGCATATATGTTATATATTTTGGGGCGGGGCGTAATATAATGAAGAAGCATCTTTCCTCAGTGCTGATGTCCTTGAGGTAAGAGTGCATAAAATGCCTTGTTCTCCTTGAGTTATCAGAATAGCTTTACAAACAGAACACCTAGTGAGGGTACAGTTTACACTGGCAGAGGTTAGCCACTGGTATTAGCTGGCAGAATAGGACAAAGGGTGTTCAAGATCACATTGTACTCAGGGCTAAAAATAAAGATCTAGAGTCCAGAGCGAAGCAAAAATCTCTGTTTCAGAGCAGCTGCAACAGTTACAGCTGCTTTCTCCCTCCCAATGACGATATGGGTATTTATTGGCATACTGAGGTGCTAAAGGAACAGTAATTCTGTGAAGAGCTTAGTGATGTCTGTTTACACAAGATGAGCAATGAATGCTGATTGTGCTACTGTTAACACTTCTTCACTAAAGATCGTCTGAACTGCTGGATCCATTTGCTTAGTATATTGCCTGACAAGTCTGTACATAACCTGAATATTGAAATCCTTAATTTTCTTCTTCAATGCAGCCATGGAAATAAAGAAGTGTTCTCCTGCCGAGGTATCCTTCTGGCTGTCCAGTGGTTTTGGGACAGGGGACACAAGGATATTACAGTCTTTGTGCCATCTTGGAGGAAGGAGCAGCCACGACCAGATGTCCTTATAACAGGTGTGGAAATGTGAAAACCAAAAGCAGCTTTTCAGGCTCGCTGGTTTGTCACTTAATGAGCTTGCAAAGTTCTGGCTAGTTAATTACTAACTTATGAATGGAAGATCTGAGTGGTAGGAGATTCAGCAAACTGAGCTGACCAGTGAGAATTAGTCATTAACTTCTCCTCTAAGCAAGTTCTTGCCTGAATCAGTGAAATAATTCAGAGAACAAAGAATGTAGTACTAGTCTGCTCCCTAACTTTTGTCTCACCGAGTTTTTTCCTCTTTCAGGGACACGTCTTCATGTGTTTGACTGTAACATATTTGACACTGTAGACTGTACAGAATTTCTACATGCTAAAAGTTAAAGCTTGATGGGAGTTTAGTCAGAATTATTCAAATTGAGGGGGCTTTGCTCTGAACTTGCGAACAGTTGAGATTTCTAAGCAACTCTGCTCTGCACTACATGGTACAGCACTGTACAAGATACTAGCCTGCCAGCCTTGACTGCAAGTTGCACTTGCATGCAAAGGATTATGTGTCTGGGACTTGCTGTGTTACAGCAGCCTCGGTGGTAGGTTCTGAGTGTTCTTGGGTGCCACGCAGGCACCGGGGCTAGGAATCCACCTCTGACAGCCTGATCGATGGTATAAGAAAACAGATGAGAATACAAGCTGAGCTGTGGAGAGACAAAATGACTTTAATTTTGTCATTTGTTTATAATGTTACTTTATCTGTGTGAAAGCCTTTGGGCTGTGTAAGTGTGTTCACAGTTGTGTTTGTTCTAGACCAGTACATTCTCCGTGACCTTGAAAAGAAGAAAATTCTGGTCTTCACTCCTTCCAGGCGGGTTGGAGGCAAGCGTGTTGTCTGTTACGATGATCGATTCATTGTGAAACTGGCACATGAGTCTGATGGCATTGTGGTTTCTAATGATACTTATCGGGACCTGCAGAACGAGCGTCCTGAGTGGAAGAAATTTATTGAGGAGCGTCTGCTGATGTATTCCTTTGTTAATGACAAGTAGGTTCCCATTCTTCCTTTGCTTTAAAAAAAAAAAAAAATGCTGCGTGAGCATGCTGTCTTGTTTTAATGAAGCAATAGCAAGTGATGCATGAAAAGAGCAAAATGCTGGTACAGTGTGAAAAAAAAATCCTGTAGAGGTATTGGGAGTTATCTCAAATAGCTGTTCGTCGTTTGGAACTAGGAGCTCTGCTGTAGTGGGGTTCCTAAGAGAGCTCCAAGGCTTGATTTCCTCACAGGACAATCATTTGCAGGCCCGACAGCAGGTACTAGTTCGCGTCAGCAGCAGAGCACAAGACCTCTTCTGTGCCTGAAGTGAAGCACTTTGTGGGGTCTTTACCAGGTGACAGGAGGGCTATCTCTGCAGTGAAATGGGAAAGTTTGTGTTTGTTTTTTTAGAGCTCAGATAGCTTTTAATCTTCAATGAAATGGGAGACTTTAAGAAGAAATTAAACCCTGTCCCAAGAAAGTGAACTGCTCCTGACTGAGATTTATTTTTCTTTAGGTTTATGCCTCCAGATGATCCCTTAGGGCGACATGGCCCCAGCCTGGATAACTTCCTGAGAAAGAAGCCTGTGGTGCCAGAACACAAGAAACAGCAGTGTCCTTATGGTAAGACTTGCCTTCTAAACATAAAGACTGAGGTGTCTGTGCAAGTGTAATTCATACATGAGTAAAATTCAGCTGGTCATTCCATGCTCATTCCATGCTTTGCCTTTCCTTGCAGGGAAGAAATGCACTTACGGAATTAAGTGTAAATTCTACCACCCTGAAAGGATCAATCAGCCCCAGCGCTCATTAGCTGATGAACTCCGAGCCAATGCAAGGTTGTCTCCTACCAAAAGTACCGCTGCCAAGGAAGAGAAAAAGGGCAAAAGAGGTTCCCAGGCAGAGGTCTTGTGCTCTGTGCCCACAGAGAGTGATAAAAGCTCTTTGCAGAAGGTCTCTGCAGAGAGGAAAAGCTTGACCCACAAAGCAAAACCCAGTGATGTTCCGCTTCAGGTCAAAGGCTGTGTGTCAGGCAGCGTCGCTCCTAACAGCGGGAGCCACAGGTCCTCTGACAGGTACCAGCAGCCTCATATGGACTCTCTGTCTTACATCTCTCAGGAACATCTCGACTCAGGCATTGGGTCTCTGGAGAACCAACTGTCTGACATGTGGCCTTACAGATCTAGCAGTCACTGTGATCATTCCCATGCTGATCAGATGGCAGTCTGCACCTGTGGTAGGCAGAGGCCTGTCTACCCACATTCTCCCAGCTTAGAGCAAAATGGTCTGGTCTCTTACAAGCATGGTTCCCATAAATCTTCCTCTGGTGCTAGCTTCTTACAGTATAGCCCTGAGAGATCTCACTCAGGACCCTCTCACTCTTTCTCAGGCTACGGAGTACCTGTACACCCAGCTAATGCTGGCCAGTACAGTCTGCCCAATGAGTATGCTGCCCCTCCACCCCATTCTCGTGAGTACTGGTCTGAACCATACCAGATGCCGCCGCCTCAAGTGAGATCTACCAGCGTGCGAGACCCTCGTTCAGTACAGAGAGCCCCAGGGCCAGCGTATGGGGACTCCTGCCAGTGGGCTGTCTCTGACCAGTTTGCGGAGGAGCGGGCCAATGTGCATGTCAAGCTGTGTGGCATATTCCATCCCCATTTAGTTGATGCTGTGATGAGCCGTTTCCCTCGGCTTCTGGATCCCCAGAGGCTAGCTGCAGAGATACTAACATACAAGTCTCAGAACCCAGGTATATGAGGCAGATGCTAAGGGCAGCCAGGCATGTGGAAAGCTTGAGGGGCGGTGTTTGCACTCTGTAGCTGCCATAGATGCTTTCTGAGGGCTCCTCCTCATTCCTTGGAAGTACCGGGCTCCAGTTGGAGGCTGGATTCCAAATGTGGTATGCTCACAGCAAATTCTGGTCTAGGCATGACAGTGTGCCCCTGTTAGAGAGTTGAGAGCACCCTAAGGTCCCATGTTACTCAGAGGCTGTTGAAGAGGCTCTGGGTGCTGAACAGGAGGAGGGGCCGCAGCTTCAGAGCAGGATTTTTCCTTTGGGTTTGTGTGGTGAGTCAGGCACACCCCAAATTCCTGCTGTTGTTCAGGGCCAAACGTGACCTTATTCCTCCTATTAGCTTCAGGTTTGAGATGGCTTGGTGTGTTATCAGGTGTATGGAGGGAGGACTTGGGGGTGGAGCGGGCTTGTGGAAGGTAAGGGGGTTACTACCTTTGCAGTGGTGTGAGGCTTATTTGTGAAGACTGAAATGCATCATCAAGGCTGTTCTTAGCTCTTAACTAGGCCTGTTTACTAAATCCTATCATGCAGATCTGTGGAAAATGTTGGATTGTAAACCTAGTACGAAGCTGGGTTTAGCTGACTTTAATTTGGTTTTATTGGTGCACTTCTTTAATGATGCTTTCCATACCCCTCCCACTTAAGCCTACCTTCCTGAGATGAGGTAATTCTCCAGTATGTACCACAAGTGCTTAGCAAGCTGCTTAGCTCCCAGAAATAAGAGGAGCTGGGAGCGCAATCCTTTCTCAGGATGAGAGGCCTGACACTGCTCCAAAGCTACAGGCGAGCCGTGTGTTTGGCATCTGCCGAAAAACGCAGTTGTCAGAACACGAGGCTGACCACAGTGTTGATGCTGCTCTAAAACGGTGACCTTGCCTGGTAACCTGTCCTAGGCTATCTCTGTACAACGCTGACAAGGAGGATTTGTGATGTTGTGCCTTTTGTCTTCAGACAGCAATAGTTTTGAGCATTCGGTAAAACAGCTGTAGCCATGTCTGGGCTGCTGCCAGTACTGGTCATGAGGATTCCTTAATATTTTTCTCTGTAAAACTGTTGCTTCATCTTCCTTCTTACTAACATTCTCCTGTCCCCTTCAGCTTTGTCAGACTAGCAGCATCCAAAAATGTAGAATAAGACTTATTTGGTAAGACTGTTCCCCTTTTGTTCCCTCTTACCCTGTAAGGTGTTTTTTTTACTGTAGATACTGTAACAGATTTTAAATATGCAAAACCAATTGCTGTAGTAATTGGTTCTGGTCCTGGAATTTCATTGTGCTTAGAATGCAAAGATGTTTCTTGCACTTGCAGGCCAGAAGCAGTTGATTCGTTGATACACATTGTATCTGTGTTTTTTGTTATGTTTTTGAAATACGTCTATCTTGTGGTTAAACCGAGGTTGTTGAGTGGCATATTATGAAGGGGAGAGTGGAATACGGCTGTTTTCTGAGAGCCCTTTCAGGAACAGTTTTGTCTATTACTCTTCTTCCCTCTGACTGTCCAAGGAGTGACCTACCCAGACTGGCACCATGTGCCATAAAAACCACAGGGACACAGAAACCTGTATACCTGGTTAATTATGATACATTACAAATTAGTAATGTTTCATGTTAGTAAGCAAAATGCTTCTTAATTTTAAGTAACCTGATACTTTGCATATTTGTAAATTACAGGAAAAATGGTTTTTAATGTTATTGTCCAGCAACTTGCTGCTTGATGCTGTTTTTAATTAGTACTATTCTTGACTCAGCCATTGTGTTAGTTGGCGTGGTGTGTGTTGTTTTTCTGGTGGAATGCTGATATATGCTTCTTCTCTTGCAATCAGAAGATTATCATTTTATACTCACAAGCTGACATTTTACTGAACTTTCTGTATCATTATGCAGTATATAGTTTATGTACTGAATGGAGGCAGCCACGTGAAAGCTGTGGCAAAGTAAGAACTTGTGTTATATAAATAAAAACTGCTGAGTTGAATTACTTGGTCTCTGGTGGCTTTTTGGAAGACTCTTCAACATTTTGGTTGTTTTTCCAGGAAAGTCAGAGAAATTATCCCTCCTCCCTGGGGTTCCTCTGACAATCTTAAATCTCCGTATGCAGTCAAATGGCAGTGACAGTCTGATGGCTGGATATTGACAGACTTGTTAATTGATGCGGTGTGACAGGTCAAAAAAATCAAATTGCTCCAAATTGCTGTAGCAGATAATAGTGATAAAATGTTTATTCGGCATTACTGAAGTTAGTTCACTGCCCAGGGGATGCACTGGCAGTCGAGGTGCAGCGTGAAGGCATGTGGCTCTAACTGCAGTGTGGGAAACCTCGGCTGCTCTGAGGGATCAGAATGCGAGCTTGTTAATATTGGCCTTGAACAGATACCCGTGTATCCTTGAACAGTCTGGGAAAGTCCTGAGAAGAGCTGAGCCGACAAGATAAGGAAACCGCCAGATGCGCAAGTAGAAGAAGTGTGTTAAAGATGTAGCAAAGAAATGGCCATCCAGTCGTGAACTGATGGGCTGTGAGTGAACCGATCATGTATAAACACCTCTTCTTAAGAAATGTATAAAAAGGCTTGTTTAGCACAATCGAACGGCTTTTGTCTGATCACATTGATCTCTGACTGAGTCCGTATTGCGGCACTGCAGTATGAGAACAACCATGTTGTTGGATGTCTCGTGTGCTAAAGAAGAGCATGCTCCTAATTATTTTGGGATAAACAGTGCGGGCTGTGCTTCAGTTCTAATGGGCAGTTCCAGAATACAGTCTGGAAATAAATACCTGTGTTATCCAGTTATGTAGCACATCTGTGTCAGATGTTGTGCATGATAATACGCTGACTGTAACATGTCAAGACTTTGCTCTAAAGCTCTGTTACTAGCTGGGAAGGAAACGCAGTAGGAATATCAACGCTCGCATTTCTGTGTAAGAATCTTCCCCTCCCACCTGCTGTACTGCAGTACAGCATGTTCTTATCTGACTTGTTAAATAACTTTATGGTCTTTATTCAAATTTGTGCTCTTAATTTAATACAGGGCAATGGCTATTTCTAGTTAATCAAAAACAAGGAAAGCAGTGCTTTGATTGTGAGTTTCAGATTTGTTTTTTTCAGGCAAAGCACTGTCTGAAAGGTCACTTTTGGGCTGTGGGAGAGGAACACTCCTGAGGACATCAGCTGAAGTGACGGTGAGCTTTTGTGGCTTTGTACATGTATGGTGGCCAGGGTCTTGGTGGGGAGGGGATTAAGTGATGCGTCATAGATTTGATTGGACCTTTTAACCAGGTGAAGGCTTTTCTGCTGTTTGTAGTGGGGTCTGTAGCTGAAAAATGCTGCAGGATTTTAAGGCTGGTCTTCCTATAAATACCTTAACAGGGGACTTCAGTTTTGCAGGATGTGTAGGTGTAGGGGGGAACGTTGATTTTTACTTCTATCAGAGCTGGGCTGGTACAACTACAAGAGCCTGTGCAGAAGCACAGATGTTCATTACCATAACCAGGAAAGGAAGAGCTGGTGGTGACTTTCTTTGGTTATGATGTGAACGGCCCTTTTCTATCACAGTGACAGTCCTAGTGGCACACAGCAATTTGGGGGGGGTTAGTCCCTAACACGAATCTGGCCAAAATTATTCCCACAAACCGGTGTGTGTGCTGCTGTGCCCCCTGTCCCCCCAGAAAACCCAGCTGAAATCTAGCCACTGCTGCTCTGAATTCTCTTGATCTCTCACACAAGGCTTCTGCATGAGAGAACCTGCGCCTCCTGCCCCTGGAGCAACCCATGTGTTCCAGTGCGAGTACTGCTTTCTGCGATGCCTGGCAGCCCTGTGGGCCCATTCACTGTGGTGCCCAGGAGCTCAGGAAACATGGGGAATGCTGATCGGAGCTGTCACTGCTGCATATTTTTCCCCCTGCACAGTTGTCTGCACTGAGTCAGAGGAGCTGCCTACCTGCACGCTGCGGGCTGCTGCGCTTGGGCAGGTTCTCACTGTGCTGTTATTGTGGAATTTTCAAGACTCATCCGGTGGCTTACCACTTCCTTGGGGCACATCGGCAAGGAGGACCTGTCACGACTGCTGTGCATTTGCGTTGTGTTTCTTATCCAACTAAAATAGGTTAGACCTTCTTGTCAGCTCACTGCTCCGTTAGTTAAGGAGGTCACACACCGGCACCTTGTTGAAAGTTTCCTGTACTTCAGTGGAGTTGCGCTGCCTTCGTCCTGTTGGCCTTGTGTGGTTGTGAAGCCTTGTCTGAGCCCTGCGGGAGGCTGGCTCCTCTCTGAGCAGCTTCTCCTACCCTGACCAGGTGAGGAATCGCTGCTGTTCTCTTTGAAAGGGGGAGCTCCCGGCTGAGCTGGAGAGAAGGGGTGCGGAAGGCTCCTGAAAAGTGTCGAGGCATGAGGGAAAGAGAAGGAGAATTACAGAGATGATCCAAGACTGTTTCCATTGGGCAGTGGGGCCAAGGGGAGCTGGCTGAACGGCTGTGAGCTCGGCAAAACAAGTCTGGCGAGCCCATCCATTGCTGGCTCTTTCCTTCCAAATCAAGCATGCCAGCCTCCAGCAGCGGGCACGTCAGTCCTGCTGTCATCTGCCTTGCGTCCTGCTGGAGCCAGGTGCCTGCTGTCAGCGTGAGGGGACAGCTGTGGCTGCGTCCTCCCCAAAAGCACAAGGCAGCATAAAGGGAACCAAGGAGGGTGGGTTGGGGTAGGAAAGGCTGATGTGAAAGTGAGGAGGCAGGGAGGGTGCTTGTAAAGAGCAATGGGGGGTCCACCAGTGTTTTGAGGATAGAGGAGAACAGTGTCCTCTTTGCCTTCCCAGTTGTGCTAGAAATAGATGGAAAAGTTAATTAAATATCATCAAAAGAAAGGCTTTGCTTCCACTGTACAAGGAAAGGATGAACAGGCAGGGGGAGGAGCCCTCTGTAAGTCAGTGCTGCAGGATATCTTGACTTTGGGTTTTGTTTAAAACCAATACTCAAAAGAGGGAAGGAAGAAGTGGGAAGCTGTGCTGTGGCAGAGGTCAGGGTTAGAAACTGCTGCATTCTCATCTCTCCTTCCCCTGTGCTGGGCGGTGACCACAGAGGGGCCCTGGGAGGCGGATGCAGCCCCCAGCCCCGTGGGATCAGGCACCCCGTGCCTGCGGGGCCCCAGCCTGCTCGCCAGCGTTCGCTCACCTCTCCCCTGCGCCCGCTGCCTTGTGCCCTTCTTGCTCACTGAACTTTTCCTTGAACCCATCTGGTTCCCTCCCATCGGGGGATTTCCAGGATGTGGCTAGCTCAACTCTTAACATTTTAAGGCGTTTCCAGAGGCAGGAATCTGACCCAAGGCTCCCGTACAGGCCGTGGGAAAGGGGCTGCTATGTAATGGAAGCACATGTGTGCATGGCATCACGTGGGGGTGTGACGATGCCACCAGTCTGGAGCAGGTCACCTTACAAGGAAGCGGGTTGAGCATCAAACCGCTGATTTCACCCAGCTCTGAGGCTGCAGGGCTGTTTCTCTCCCTGCAGAAAGGAAGAGGTGTCCCGAGATCTGCACTGCGTCTTTGAGGCACTTTGGGGTACAGTGTTGCTGCAAGAGAGAAATGCAGGAAGTGAGTAATTCTGCAGAGTAAATGTGGCACCAAAGTGAACAGAAAGGTGCAACGGCTGGAGAGGGTCTGGGTCCTGCTGGAGGGAAGGAGAGCTGACAGCGGCAGGGAGGCTGGAGGTGGCAGAGTGCTGCTGGTGCAGGTACCCCTCAGCGCTTGCCCTCCAGCCACACATTCTTCAGTTCACCTCTCACCAGCCTCCCTCGGTGCCTTGGGGTTTCGGCCCTGAATACCCCTGTGCTCCCTAAGGCCAAGGTTTGCCCATGGAAAGCTTTCCCTAAAGGAGCTGCACCAGGGCAGCAGAAGTGCTTTCTTGCTGTCTCAGTTTCTCCTTGAGCAGGCTGCCCTGAGCAAAGCTAAACCCCTGGCTGCGGCGACTGGAGGGAGCAGCAGCCAGCCCAGCCCTCCTGGTGAAGCCGTGACCCACGAGCGAGAAGCAGCTCTGAGCTTCCCGCTGGCCCAGTGTGCCTCCTCCGCGCCCCCCAAGGCCTGCATTGCACAAATACTTTGGACTAAATACAGCGTCTGGTTGAGCAATAGGTCAGGAGGATTTGCATGGCGTGTTGGCCCGGGGGAAAGGTTTCCCCAGCCTGGGAGGTGGTTATTGCCTCACTTGGAGGTGTCACGATGAGGGTGCTGCAGCAGGGGCTGCCCACCCACGGGGGGCTGCTCCAGTGGGGAGGAAGAGCTGGTGAATGTAGTTAATGCTGCTTGATTCACCCTCCACCTCCTAAACCCTGCCCGTGCAGAGTGGCTGAGCTGCGGTCAGAGTGGGGGTGACGGGGGATTTCCAGCACAGCCCCCCGGACTGCCTCAGGAGAGCTGAGCTGTGGCTGCGGCGTGGCCAGGACCTTGTCACATCGCTGCAAAGCTGCTGTCTGATGTCCCCAGTGCTCCTGGGGTCTCCTCATGGATGCTGCTGCCATTCCTGCAGGAGAGGGGATGGCCAATTTGGGGCTGGGGTTTTGCAGCAGCAGGAATCCAGGAGTGGCTCATTTGCATCACCTGGTTTATGTTGATATTTCTAAGTGTGGGGCTGTCCCACCTCAAACCACGCAGGAGCCAGGTCAGTGCAGGATGAGTCAGGCTGCTGTTACTTGCATTGCATCAGTTCCCTGACGGTGCAGGGTGCTGCATGGGCACGTTGGGAAGAACGATCCCTGCTCGCTGCCGGGGCCTGTCCCCAGCCCCTGCACCCAGCCGGCTCCCTGGGGTGGGCGCAGGGGCTGCACTGGGGCGGTGGGGATGGTTTCCATGTGCTCTCTGGGGACGGCAGCAGGCCCAGGGTCATGGCAGTGGTTCCGCAGCATTGCAGGGGTAATTCCCAGCCAGCATCAGATAAGTCTGCCTGGTGCTGGCAACACAACCAGCATGACAGTATTCCCATAAAAGCCTTTGTGCTGGAGGCCAGTTCTGAGGGCGGCAGGGCCGGCAGGAGCGGCATCACCAGCAGACCCCCAGCTGCGTGCCACAGGGGGCTCTGTGCTCACCCCGAGTGATGCTCCAGCCCAGAGGGAGCAGTGGTTGGAGCGAGGGCAGGCTGACCCGGGAAAGGCACCTGCCCGCATGGTGGCCCAGGGCATCTGCCCTGCTGGGGGACAGGGAGTCACTTCTGGCACAGGTTTGCTCAGCGCTGTGTTCCCTGCCTAGAGCGCGGCCGGGTCCTGCTGTACGTGTGCGGTGGCATCGCCGCGCCCGCAGCGAGCTGCGCCCGTACGTCCCGCAGCCGGCGATGGCAGGAGCCGTGTGCTGCCCGTGCCACACGTTAGTGGCTGCCCCTCGGGGAGAAGGGCCTTTGCGCTGGGCCAGGCACCAGCGAGCAGCTTCACCCCCCCGTACCCGGCACTTGTGGGGAGTTGCTGAGTGCCAGCCGCCCGCGGGGTCACCGCTGCCGAGGGTGTGCGCAGCTGACGGTGGCAGCCAGCGTGGTGCCAGGGCCCACGGGGAAGGGCCGCCCGCACCGGGCCGGGGGCGGTGGGCACGGTTTGCCCCCCTCTCGGCAAGGGGCGGCTGGTCTGCGCAGGCTGCTCGCCAGGCGGGATCATTGCCCAGGTGGGAAGCGCTGCCGCACGCTCCCCTCGGCAGCACTGTCCGCCTTTGCCACGAGCGCTTCCCAGACCGAGTCCCGGCTCCGGGCCAGCTGCCATGGCGTAGGGACCGGGCCCCTCTCTGCTTTAGCAAGGGCTCATCTTGGCACCCCCTCCCCCGATGGCTGCGGGATGGGGGTCTCTGCGGCGCGGTGGTGGTGCAGCCGCCCCAGCCCGTGCAGTGGAAAGACCAAGCAAACACAACCCGGTGGAAGGTGGCCGCCTGTATTTCACAGCAGTGGCTGGCGGCTGCCGGGGGGTGGGGGGTGGCAGCACGCAGCCCCTGAGGCTGGGTCAGGGCTTGGGCACAGGGTGGCTCCTTGCCCCTTGCATGGGAGCCCAAGGCTGACCCTGCCACACAGGCCCTGTAGCCGTGCCAGGTCTGCCCTCCTGGGGGTGGGAGGCTCAGCACCCTCCTGCAACTCCCCCAGCCACTTCTTTTCCCTTTGCTGGGCCAGGGGCTGAGTGACCCAGCCCAGCACTTTGGAGTGGGCAGAGGCAGGTTTGCCCGAGCCTGGCCACCAGCGCAGCATCCCTGGCTGAGCCATCCTCCGGGGACAAGGGCCCCTGGCCACCCCTGAGAGCTGGTTCTCACCATGTGCTGTTGCAAGGAGCCAGCTTAGAGTTGCAACATGTGTGCGGGGCAGCTCCTGGAGGGGACTTATCCAGCCAACGAGGAAGTAAACGGGGCAGCTCTTGGGTTTTGCAATCCATCCATCACCCCAGTGTCTCCAGCTTGTGCAAGGTGAACAGGAGCTGGCAGTGACCTTACTCCTTGCTCCAGGAAGCTCCCAACAAGTTGCAGCAGATCAGGAAGATGCTCGTAGCTGGGCTCCACCAGAGACAACCCGCTCAGGGCACAGCCAGCCCCCGGGGTGGCCCTGGCAAGGGTGGCTGTGACCTGCCCTGGGCAGTGCAGGAGGCAGCAGCTCGCCCTGAGCTGCCTCCTGCTGGTTCCTGCTCCTGGGAGATGGCTGCAGCTCTGCCGGACGGGCAGGGGCCGGCTGGCACTGAGGGATGGAGGCACGTACAGGGACACGGCAACACAAATGGGACTGCGCCGTCCTGGCCTGTGTCCTGTGGTGCCTGAGCAGGCAGGGACACGTGGCTCCTTCTTGTCTCGCTGATGCCCTACTTACACCTTCACTTACGGTTTCTGCCCGTCATGGAGCTGCTGGCTCCAAAAGGCGGCACGGGCATGGGGCCAGCTGCCAGCGTGGCTCCATCCACCGGCGTCCTTTAACAGAGCAGAAGGGTGAGAGGGGAAGTGATGGCTGGAGCTCTGCCACATGTGGGAATGCCCAGGCAGGCTCCCAGTGGCAACTGGTGCAGAGGGCTGGAAGCCTTCCCCAGCCTCCCAAGTACCTCCCAGGGCAGCCCATTGCTGCCCAGTGCCCACCAGTGCTTCCCAGTGCCCAGGTGGCAGCTGGTGGGTTCCCCATGTTGCCCGCTGGCAGAGCTCAGCACATTGCCCCATCCCCAGCTCTGGCTGCAAATGGCAGGTCCCCCCCTCCCCAGTCACTGTCTCCCTGTCCCCCCATGACCCCCGGTCCCCAGCCGCTACCTGCCAGGCTCTCTCCATCGCTCCCACTGGCACTTTGGTCCTCCAGCCCCCCCAGCAGCTCGGGGTTGTCGCCGCTGTCCCACTGCCACGGGCGCTCCTGCAGCTGGGACAGGGTGTGAGGGTCCGGGGTACCAGAGGGGCTGGGGGGGCTGGGGGCCCCATGGGGCACTCACCCGCTGGTGCAGGCCTTGCTGCTCCCGCAGCAGCTCCAGGAACCGGCTGCTCCACAGCAGCTTCTCGGCGCCCAACTCGGTGCAGAGGAAGCGGACATCAGCCTCCAGCGCCTCCAGCCTCCCCAGCACAGCCTCGCTGGCATCACCACGCTGCCGCCGCTCCACCACTGCCCTGGCACCACAGCTCAGCTCCCGCCAGCGCCCCACAACACCCACCCACCCACCCACCCGGCGTCTGCACCAGGGTCACCCCTGCCCACCCGCACCACCATGCCAGGCACCCACCTGCCTGCCCAGGCTCCAGCGCCAGTGTGGAACCCCCGTCCTCCTCCTCACTCCCCTCGCTGCCACTTTCCAGCCTCAACTGCAGCGCCACGCCGAGCTGAAAGCCGCCACAGACAGCGGGGACTGACATGTCCATGGGCAGCTGAGCCCGGTGGCCCCTGGCACCGACCCTGACCGGGGGACCCTGCCATGCCATGCCCTGGGGACCTACAGCCACGCTGG
Source organism: Ibycter americanus (assembly GCA_035590275.1). NCBI lineage: Eukaryota > Metazoa > Chordata > Aves > Falconiformes > Falconidae > Ibycter > Ibycter americanus. The sequence continues at coordinate 117,788,029 of JAVJGI010000040.1, forward strand.
TGCCACAGGGCCACCCACAGACCATGTCACTGGGCTCAGCTGTGCTCCGGGGGTCAGAGATCTCCGCAGCCCCCGCAGCCTGGGGACACGTTGGGGAGTTACCTCCTCGGTGACCTGGAAGGCGCCATCCCAACAGCTCTTGTAGCAGATCAGCAGGTACTGGGGAGAGGACGGCAGCCGCATGGTGAGAGCAGCAGGCTCAAACCTGCCCCAGGGAGCGCAGAGCCCGGAGCGATGTCCCTGCGTCCCCAGGGCTCTTGGTGGGCAGAACCCTACAGTGCCTTGAGCCAAGAGCCAAACCCCAAGGACGAGGGTCCCGATCGCCCAGTCATGCTGCTGGATGGCATGGTGACCCCCCCCATGGCTGCACTGAACCACAGCCCCTGGCACCACCAGTACAGAAACAGAGCCCCAGCAGCACCCCCACCCCATGCCCCTGGCTCTGGGCACCACGTCTGGAGCCAACACAAGTCCGTGAAGGCAGCTGGGGAAGGGGCCCCATGGTACTAACCCACGCCAGCCTCCAGAGCCACCGCAGCCCCCGCAGCGCCATCCCGGAGAGCAACAGGAGCCACCAGCACCCAGAGCGCAGGAGCTGCCTCCTCCTCGGCACCAGCGGGCCGTGCTGCCTGCCCATGGGGACCTTGCAGACCAGGAGATGGAGAGGTGGGGACCTTGCAGACCAGGAGACAGAGAGGTGGGGACCCTGCAGACCAGGAGACGGAGAGGTGATGTCCCTGCGCCCCCGGGACCCACTGTCTCGTGCGCTCACCATGCTCCATGCACCAGAGGGACGCGTGGAGCTGTGGGGTGCGCCACCAGACACTGGTGTCCAGCCCAGCTCGCCCAGTGCCAGGCTAGCGAAAGGGAAGGCACTTGCAGGGCCAGATCCCAGCACAAGGCACACGCTCGGTGGGGATGGCTGCTCCCCTTCCCCGGCTCTGCCCCCTTACCTGGCGATGCACCACGCCTGGACCCCTCCCGGAGGCGGCGGGGCGGCTGCTGCCTCTCCTGCCTGGCGTCAGCTCTCGGCTGCTGCTCGGCCGCTCGCTTGGGCTCGATAAACTGCCTAATCCTCTTGGTGACGAGGCTGTGCAGGGGATTAGTGTTCCTCCTGCTCTACCTTCGGTGGCCATAAGGACAGTTGCTGCTCTGCCACCCCTCATTCGCTCTGCTCAGGATTCACGTTCTGCGAGCAAAGGACTTGTGATTTATTTTCAACTACTACTTTCAGCTTTCAGGTAAAAGCCTGTGCAGTTCGCTCCGACTCCTGTGTCCAAGGGCCAGGCACTGGCTGTCCTGAGGATCTTTAGTCACTCAGGTTGTTTAAGAAGAAATATAGCAGTCTTCAAAAATAAAATAGAAGTTTTAGGCACAACGGCCAGACTCCAGCATCCATCTCACACCACTCTTGTAGGTGATGGTGCTTCTGTTCCCAAAGGGACTGGAGACCCTGCATGCTGTCCTCCCCCCTCCTGACAGTAACACTGCAGGGAAGCTGGAGCTGTGCCCATCACTGCTTGTCCTGGGACAAGTGACTGTTCCCTCCCGGGGCAGACCTAGACCTCCCGGGGCCCCACGGCCTCTTAATCCCAGCTGCCCCGCGGCAGCCAAAGGGCTGCTGCCCATCAGCAGGACCTGGGGGGTGAATAGCTGCACATCAGCTGAACCGGGTGCCTTTAACTGGGAACCAAGCGTCTGCCGTTTAACTTTCTGTGCTGATCAATGTGCTGGCTCCCCAGGGCTGCTGCCATCAGACACTGTCCTCAGCAGAACTGCTGTCCCCTGTCTTTAGTGACAAACACTGCTGGAGGCAGGAAAGTTTGCATTTTCCCCTTGTCCCGACAGCACCCCTAATGTGCATCATAGGGCAACTAGAGCTGATTGACACTTTGCCACAAAAAATGCCTGTACACACACAGGACTGCAAGGTACAGGAGCCCTTTTCTGTGCCTCTGCAGGTAGGTGTTCTGGCCAAAAAGGTACCACAGCTTTCCTCGAGGTCAGAGGTGCAGCAGAGATTTTTACCCTCTGAAGTTCAGGCACTCTTGCAAATCCTTGCTTTTGGAACAGCAGCAGTAGCGGGAGAAAACCTGCTTTTTTATCAAGGCCAACTAGTCAAAAACCATCAGCTAAGACTTCTTTTTTTTCCAGAGCTACGGAAAAGCAAGGCCTCCTTGTAGGAGTTCATGCTATTTCCTAGATCTTCCACCCCCCTGTATTTAACCTCTGTGACTTAAAACACAAAAAAGTAGGACAGCTTTGCGGCTTGCCCATTAAGCCGCTACATCCCGACACCCCCTGCAGATAAGCAGTTGCCAGCCGCGCAGCCACTTGCTCTACTGCAGGATAAGCCAGCTCCCACCGTGAGCAACTGCGGAGCTGCCTTGATCCCTGAACCAGACAACAGAACAGGGGAGAACTTGGCTCATACACATTTGCCTTCACTCTTGGGTACTGCTCTGCAGTGACTGGGTTGCGTGGAGGGAGCTGAAAAAGACCCAAGACACGAGGAAAGCAGAGGCGCAGCAGAACGGAATGAACACGCGGCTGTAACAAGTGCACACACATGTGCTGGGGGGCTGCAACCACTCTCCCCGTGACACTCCCCATCGGCAATGTTCAGGCAGACACGAATGCATTACAGCACCACCAACAAAGGCAATTTACCCTCCCGAGAAAAGCAAAGCTTATTTCAACATCAACATTGATAATCTTGACCTGGCTACTGTGAAAAGCACCTAACACTCATCCCTCTGTGTACTCTTCCAGTGGCAATGCAGACTGCTCATCCCTTATCTGCGGGCATCCTGCCAGGATCAGCAAGAACTGACTTACATCCAACTTCTACCTTGAAGCGGAATTAGCTGAACGCAGCTGGAGATTAGTGCCTGGCAATCCTTTCAAGTACTTGATGTTATGTCTACCAGAGAGAAGAAAGCACAAAGGAATCCTCCTAAGGGTCACGAGACAAGGAACAGCTACTACGCGAAAGTGGAAGAATTCCAGCAAAGTCCTCATAAAGCAGATGGAGCATAAAAAGCACTAGGAGTCAAATTTTGGACGGAACAAAACATGAGAAGAGAGACAAACATGTAACTTTTATTTTTTATGTACAAATGACAGAAGTTTGTATTAAAAAGAGAATCCACCCAACCTCAAAGATAGCAAAGAGCAAGATGGCTTTGAGCTCCAGCCTTCCCTGCATCTAAAAGCACTGCGTAAATTTCAGGGGATGTTGCTTAAAATTAAAGCTAGAGAAAAGGGTTAACCACCTTCTTCTCTACTTGAGGAAGAATCAAAATGAGCTGTTTCACAAAATGAAGAACCTTCCACTCTACATGGATTAAAACAAAGAAACCAAAAGTCAATTTGTTAACTATACACTTTGGTTTAAAAAAAAAACAACACAATAAAACCAACAAAAACCACAAAACAAAAACAAAACTACAAAGCTAAGTATCAGCAACGGAAGTAATCTAAGTCTTAGAACATGGATGGGACATACTGAATCATACCCCAGTTCCAGTGGAAAAAGAAATACCTCTCCATGGGTTTGCAGATGACAGGGGCGGCAGCAGCAAGATCAGCCAATTTTAGGAAGTTCCCAACTGAGGTGGAAGCACAGAATAGTCAGGAATTCAGGACTACTACTACTACTACACCTTAGTCTTCCTGCAACTCAGGTGATTTAAAAATGATGCAAAGTACATGGTCCAAGATTTTCTCCCCCCATCTAAGTTCTTTAGAGTGAGCCACTCCCATCTGCAGACACTTGGCCAGAGAGCTGCCATCGTGCTCATTCAGTCGACTGGCACTTTTCTCAGTGGGGATTCCTGTAGACCTAAATCCCAGAAGCATCAGCACTGATGAGTCTAGTAGTCCTGCAGAGAAAGGAGAGGACAGGCACACTGAGACCTTTCTACCTTCCATTCTGCTTGCAGAGCTGGGATTTTCAGTCTTCTCTCATTTCTACATACCATTAGTTGCAGCCAAAACAGAAAAGAGGCTTTTTTCTTGTAGCTAAACATTCAAAAGAAAGGACCCTTCAAAACTTTAGTTCAAGAGTGCATCAACTCAAACCAGATGCTTTTAATGTTCCAGATCATGACAAGATAATAGGATGCAAAACAGCTTTTTTCATAAAAAGTGTGTAGGACTTAACTGTTACCTAGCTTCGTAACAAGCCTACCTGGGCTTATTTACTGTTAAATCCACAAGACAATGCTTCTTTCGTACCATGATATTCCTCAACCACGAAAATAAGATCTTAAATTACAGCAGAGGGAGGCTTTTTAAGCTTAGGAGTCAGTCAGCCACTCAAGTCTACAGATGAGCAATGAAAACAACGACAGAGCACTGATACTTACGGCTCTTGGCTTTTTGTTTAACTTGAGATCAATCCTGTGGTTGGAAAGATAAGAGAAATGTCCATTTCAATACATTAAACCAACACTAAAGTTCAAAGAACCAGCTACTGCATATGGCACAGGCTACAACAAAGACTATTTGGTTAATTCAATCCACATTCTCAATTCGGCTGAGCCAAATCACTGTCCCAATATTACTGGACAAGAAAGCAGCAAAGAGACAGAGAGTGGATTCTTTATAATTTGCCAAAATGCATATTCCGTCCACTCACAAAAAGAGTTAATAAAGGTTCATAATAAAAATCACAGGGAAGTTATGCAGCATAAAGAAATAAGGTTAAATACGCATGCTCTATGTTAATTTGTTAGATGTGTAACTATGCCACAGGTAATTATTCAGACATAGTGGTAATGGTTATTTACTTGGAATAGAGATAGGAGTTTAAGATGACAAGGGTTATATGAGTCAAAGGTACTGAGTTTATTACATTTTTCCAGAAGGAAATATCCAAGTCTACACTAATCTCCTTCAGAAGCAAAGCCAGAAGAATCAGTTTTTAAACTAAGTTTTTAAGTTAAAAAGTTTATCTATTTAAAAATGAAATAGAAAGGTAAAGAAGAGTGAAGTTAATTTAATTTTGCTGAAGTTATTAAATAAAATGTTACCTCCATCACGCTTTTCTGTTTTTAAAAAAAACTTCCCAGCCTAACCTAATATACATACCTACAATTAAACAGATAAACTATGGGTTAGAAAGGTCTCAAAAGGCACATTGGTGTCTACACACTAACAACACAGCACAAGTACTAATTCAAGTCAAACTTACTCAAAGTCATAATCAAACATGCCAGACGGGCTGAGGGGCAGCATTTGAAAGGAAGAAAGCAATAGAAATTAATATACTAATGAATTAAATAAATTAGTTGATTAGCCACCCTAGCGAGATTACTAAAAAATAAAATAAAAATAAAATAAATAATAAAGCCAGTGTTCAAATGCCATAAAGTGCTTAAGATATTTTAACCAGAATTGGGCACAAAAAGCACTCCAGACGTGGCAATCCAGAGTCCCCCTCCCCAACTGGATTTCTGGGAAAAAGAGGTGTTAGGACAGAGGCAGAGTGGTTTTATGGAGGGAACTTCAGGTGCTGAAAAAGGAAGCTATCGGATACTTGAGAGTGCACACTAGCTCACAGGCAGAGAGAAAAACTAATTTGCTTGCAAAAGCAAACGAGCGGGTGGTCAGGAAGCAGTGGCTTTGTCTAGATTATTACGGCAAAGCAAAGCTTGTTCAGGCAGAGGTGGAGACGACACGGAACTAAGTGGCCAACTCCGCATTCGAATATTCTCATAATGCACACGCATACACACATCCTCTTGCACTCGCCTCCTTCAGAGAGCTAAAAAGAGAACACGGTCATTTGGCCAAAGCTAATGACAGTTTGGTGACATTCCCACCCCTCGCCTCAGCATTCACAGCGATACCACAGCACTGCCGCTAGAACCAGCTCTGCCCCAAAGCTAACAGCGTATTTGTTGGAAAGGGCTTATCATCAAATCAGCTGTAACTTAGTAGCTTTTCAGCACTGAATTTCTAAGAGGAAACAATATTGTTTTCTCCTGAAACAGTTTCTAGCTATGAAAATTGCTGAGCACACAGAAAATAATGGTCTCGGCATTCCCATGGTCTCAGATGGAACAGAGGATGACTTCAATAAAAACACTCTAACTTCCATCTGATTCCCTGGTTTTAAGGGTTGGGAGTTAAGCTGCCTATTCACACCATTTCTGCCCAGGCTGAATCCCACTTCCCGCACTGCTCTGGGTGGCGTACAAAGCAGAAAATCCAGTGGAGTCAGTGCACCTTCTGGGTGCCTGTTCCCATCACCTCCCCGTTTTTCAGGGACAGGTGAGCAGAACTCAAACGTATGCTGGCAAATGGAAGAGCTTCTGAACAAAAAGAAACGCCAATATTTCTTTTTATTTTTCTCTTTTTCATTCCATGATACTCAAGAAACAGACACGCAGGTCTCATCCGAAAGAGCACTCTGGGCTGCAATGCATTTTAAAGCGCTTTGCTACGCTTTCAGTAGACTGGGACTGTTTTGTTGTTGTTTTTCTTTCTTAACCTGGACCTACTTGACAATTGCTTGGTCTTTTCTGCCAAAAATTTAGGGGACAGTCAACAACGGCAATCACAATTTTAACAGAGGTTTTATTACAGACAAACTTCATTATCCTCTTTTAGTTTTCTATCTGGCCATGCTAAGCATTACAAAATAGTCAATTACTAACTTACTAAGCTTTTCTGTAATGTAGATGCATCTGACGTATCTCTTGGGATGCTAAGAATTGCCATACCAGATCAGACCAGGGCTCCTCATGTCCAACACTCTGTCCCAGACAGTAGCCAGCATCAGCTGCTTCAGTGGAAGGAATGTAGAAGAAACCCCAAAGCAACACAACCTGTCAGTAAGGCAGTTTCTTCCTAACTCCTGTCGCTAAAGTTTGGGTTATGTAATGGAGCAAAACAATTTATATTATTTACAGCTCTTGTATTGCACCCCGCTGCGTCTGCACTGGATTGGTTTGCTGTCCCTGTAAGTGCTTAGTAGAATATTTTATGATTTGTTTGAAAAAGCAATTTTCTTAAGCGGTACTTCACTTTTACAGACTGTTTCTCTGAATTTCTGTACAGATGTAGTTTCTTGTGTTATTCCTGAACTTCTTTCCAATTGCCTACACGCAAAAAAAAAAAAAAAAAAGAAAATTTTGAACTGCTTTGGATTCCTAGCTCATGAGGAACCAAAGGGACATCCAGTACTTTAGGATGTTTGCCCAACAAAGACTGCTGTAGGAAGAAAATTCTGACTTAAGAATTAAAGACACGCTAATGACTCAAAACCTGATGAAGGAGAAAAAGTAGTTAAACATTCTTCAAGCGCTATACCTACCTCCGTATCTCCCAAACCAACCTTCCCCCAGCAATCTTTGTAAATTTTTACCACTTTTCTTGAAAACATTTCTCTCTTGTAATTGTATGGGAAGGTCCCTTAAAGAGGAAAGGAAAGCCCATCCATACACAGAGCCAACAAGCTCAAAGTTAGCAAGAACATTTGTTTTTAAAAGCTCCTTTTCTTTTAATAATCTTTAGGTACCAGTTGCAGCAATCATTTTCAGCGGTGCAGTTCTGCAGTAAATGTCTCCTCTCTCCAAGAGCATGGATTTCCATGTTTTTTTCCCCCTTAGGGCCCGACTCCACAGTGCACTGGCATATGGTGTAGAAAGCCCTGGGCTAGCTCTGCTGGGGGGCACCGAGAGATGGTTAAGCAGCCGGTTACATGGGCCCATGGAGAGCAGCGCTGCAAGGCAGGGAGCTTATTTCAGATTTCAAAGCCATCAGCCCATCACGCTGCATCATGCCATAGGGGCATACCGTAAGGGGCAGAACCGGTCATCTAAATTCAGCCATAAAGAGTTCAGGAAATCTTTGTTTCACATGAATTTAGGTCAATTTAGTAACAAACACTTCGAGGTTAATGTGACAAAGCAACTCTTCTATGTCCTAATCAAGAGGCCCAGTTTGGGATGTGCCAGCTGAAAGAGTTTGGAGTGGAAATCTTAGCGAAGATACCGGGAGTGTCCGCAACTCTCAAAACATTCCAATTTGCTTTTACACGCTCCTTCTCCACAGAAAGTCCTGCCATTCCTATCTTGCTTGGTTCCGCAGAAACCAAGAAGCAAGGACAGGAGGCCAGGACCACACTCTTCCCCTACTGGAAGGAAGGCAGCTTTATTGTTCTCCTGGACAGATAGAACTGAAAAAGCCTGGTCAAAAGCATAGCTGTACTGGAGCTGGGGTTAGCACTCTGTGCTGCTTGTTTAACTTCTTCAGCGTGCTTTCCCCTCCTTGAGACAATGGGGCAATGGGGTCCTGATGAACGCTACAGGATGCACACAACTGAAACCCAGAAAAATTACCAAAACAAACCACCTGAGCTGCTCATTATTCTAAGAAGTTACTAGCTCCTTTCACATAATAATGTAAATTCAACAACAGCTGACCATTCAGAAGGTATGACAAGAAGGCTGCTGGTACCACTAACCTGTGTCGATTTTTGTTCTTCCGTTTTTTGTGGCTGCTGTGGTGGCTCCCAGAAGAAGTAGAAGAAGCAGCTTTCTGGGGTTTCACCCCCTGCACAGACCCATCCAGCTCTTCAGCATCCTCCTGGTTGGGCTCATTCTCCTGATTGTGAAAGTCTGGAGAAGTGTCACTTTCTGTGCCGCTGCCTGGCTCCCCTAGAGTGTGACAAACACAGACGAGCACAACAGTTACCTCCCTGCAGCTCGTATCCCAGGCCGCCCTGGCAAAGCCCTGCATGGAAGAAGCAACCGCCAGCAACAGTACCCAGGGCAGCAGACACACGCTGAGCCTTACGGCACCAGGAGGTACATAAGAGAACCTGAAAAATATTTCTGAAGGACAGCAAGTGACCTCCTCAGTAACTGAAGCACGCTAGATTGCATCTGATTTGGTACTGACTACAAAACGATTTTTAAAAATCCTGAATGTGTGGCTCCTCCCCACGTCACCTGCAACCGACTGACAGACACACAAACAGAAATGCATCGCTTCAGCCCTACTAGCCTCCTTCTCCAAAGAGCACCAAGTCCATTTAAATAAGTTTTATGCACAACAAACCCTTGCCGAACATGAAAGTTTACTCAAGAAAGGGAGCTCAACTTTACTTCTGTTTCTCACAGTGCCACTTTGCCGACTTGCGTAGCCAGCAGCTGTGCTGGGAGGAGGTGGGAGCCAGCCTACGAGGAGCAGCCACAGGTCCCGGGATGGGGAGTGCTGCGGGGGAGCAGCGAGCACAACACGGATCCAGACAACTGGAGACAGAACTGAATGGTGGGGAGTAGAGTAATTCTTTCCAAAGTCTGAGAGAAATGAAAAAGTGACTTACGCTTCTCAATGAGCTGGTCCTGAACTCCAGCTAATGCACTGACCGCCTAGAAAATCAAAAGTGGTGTTAATGAAAGCAGTAATTCACTTACCACTTTCCAAATGTTCAAAACCACAGAGATCGCCTCACAGAGAAAGACACATCAGGCCTTTGGTTGAAAGAACGTATGACCTAGCACCAGCGGAAGGGGGTTAGGAGCAGAAAGGTAAGACACGGATGGCAGTGACAAGTGTGTGGCATGGGTGGTTCTTCACTGCAATTCCCTTTCACCTCTCTGGGCACTAGGAAAAGGGTTTCTGAAAGAGGCTGCGATGTGGGATGAAGATGCTTGGGCCGGGGGTGACAGAACAGAACACTGGTCCTGCAGCAGCCTGAGCGACCACCATGGGACCAGCTGCGCTGAGGAGGACCAAGGGGTGGATGGGACAGAGACGGGGATGGGGACGGGGCAGGGGACGGCGATGGGGAGCGGGCAGGGGATGGCAATGGGGAGGGGCGGGGGAGGGG
>JAVJGI010000040.1:117819859-117879170 GCA_035590275.1 Ibycter americanus
CACGGCGGGGGCACCGCGGGCCGTTCCGAGGGAAGGGGAGGCTGTAATAGCGAGGGCGCTGGCACAGCAGCCCTCATTGTTTGTGAAATGTTGTTTGTGCACAGAAACATAATCAGAATCATTTGGGCGCTCCGCTTTAATGCTTATTGCCTTTCGCAGATGAATGCATGCGGTCAGCAAAGGGGCTCGGTGGTGCAGGGGTGCTGGCGGGAGCGCTGGCGTCGCGGAGCGCGCTGGCATGCGGCAGGGCGGCAGCGGTGGGATGTTTCTGCCACACGGGGTTGGGTTTTTTTCTGGGTTACCGGCGACGACCTTCTGAAATCGGAAAGAACACTGGCATTTTTATATACGTGTGAAGAATTGCGTGGACAGCGCAGGAACTTGAATCAAATTTAGGCAAATTATATGTCTGAAGACTAAGCCTTATGTTCATGTTACTGCCAGATTTTTATAGAAATTGGAAAGATCGTCACCTAGGGGGAATTAACAAAGCACCACCGAAACGGTGTTAATTTATACCAGAGATTGCACTGGGGCCAAACTGCGCAGCACATTGGGGAATCATTCTCCAAAACGAAGGTGTGGCCCATCGTTTCTAAATACTTATTAGCAGCAGAGTGTTCATGGCTAGTTAAATTTCCTTCTCGTTCTGCTAATGCTCTTCTAAATCCAGAACAATAACAGAGCTGCTGAGATTTTGTTCTTTTAACAATTTTCAGCATTTTGCTTTTAGGTGGTGCGTAGTCCCAGTTGTACAACGAAGTCCTAATGAGTCAAGACTTGCGAGATGTTTTGTAAGATGGCGGTTATGAATTCTGAGTCTGTTTTGGTTAAGCCTACGATTTCTGTTTTTGCTCTTAATAGAATTATCTATGCCTTGGGCATTTAAAAAATACACATTGATGTGGGCTTAAAAAATTAATTCCAAATTGTAGATAATTGTTTAAACTATCAGACTTGAGGCTCATGTAGAAGAGTTTTCCCAGGACAAGTGTGTTTTCCATTAGAGTTGATAGGAATCTGTCAGAAGATCCTTTTGACTTTCAGATTTTTAGACTAAATAGTTGAGTAATACTTGCTCTGTTCTCCCCCACTCTTTCTTCCTTTTCCTTAAGAAAACACCCTTTTTATTGTAGCAAGATATCTTGGACTGCATCCAGAAAATTGCTGTCTTTTTCTGTGAAAGAATAGAAATAGCTGACTTCAGACATGAGGTTGTGTCGTGGAGCACTTTTATTGGTAATGCCTCAGAGTTAATTGTTGAATTCCCACGTCGAAAGCTTTAACAGGGAGGTCTCTGCACCACTCTCCCCAGCCTTGCTTTCGGTGAGCCCTGTTGTCCCAATCAGAGTGGGCGACAAGCCTGTGGTTTCTGTCATGAGAAAATTTATACTGATAACATATGGGAATTGCGTTCAAATTGGCATAATTTCATCCTTTCAGCTGCACTCTCCTCTCCCTCATGTTTTTCCTGACCAAAATTATGTTACTGGGGCTAAGAGTTAGTATTTAACTTGCAGTATCTCTGTAGCTGTGGTTGTTTACTTGTGTATCTGGTAACATACGAGTCAGATATTTTACCCTACTAAACTAATTTTTTGTTGCTCTATGACTCACAAGCTTTTCATTTGCTATTGATGCATCCTCCTGTTCCAATTTTTAACTTTTTTTCTTCTTCTTCTTCTTTTTAAATTGGTTACAGTGGGATGTTGTCCATGCTGCGTACCAGACCGAACAGGGGGGTTAGTGATGGATGCCAGGCCTGTCGGATCTGCCAAACGGCCTCGGCTTCGTTGACACAACTAGCCTGACCGTTGCTGAAATGAAATCATTCTGAATTTTATGTGGCCTCTTCCTTGTCAAAAACCCAGTGAATGCGGTTATGTGATGCCATCAGAATGACTCATTGCCATAATTACATATGTTCTAAGGGGTTATTCCCATTGTATTATTAAAAACTAGTGATGCTTGATTTTTGGCAGGGACTGTCTTCCTTGTATGATCTACAGATTTTGTCAATTAAATGAAGGAAAAGTAGATTTCCAAAACTTCAGAACAAGACTGGACTTGTACCCAGAGCACTTTTTCGGTGTGGTATTGAGCTACTTTGTTTTATTTAACAGGATAAAGGCAACATCAGCCATCTTACTCTCCTTGTTGCAATGATTTCCTGCAGAGCACAGGGACAGAAGTGGGTTTCGTAGCTAGCCTTCAACATCGTCCCGGGCATAGCCAGAAGATACCGCAGATGGTTTATTACCGCAGTAGTTTTCCCAACTCAGTTCTCGGGAATAGGTTTTCAAGGATGTAGCTTACAAGAGTGGGAGGCAGGGCTCCTTGGCAAAAGGCTTCAGCTTTGACGGATCCTTAACAGAAAAAAACAAAGCGATCCCAGATATCATTGCCTTGGATCTGGAGTTCCCAAAATGGTAACTGAAAGCAATAGGGGGAGGCCAGAGGGAGGAAAAAATTGAGTCAAGCGAAAAAAAAGACAAAAAGGTGAAAAAAGACTTTGAGAGCCCAGCGCTGTGCCCAGCAGGGTTGAGCCCTCGGATTGAACGTCCTCCAAGCTTTCTGCTTTACTCTTTCAATGTCCGCCAGTGCTGTAGATCTCTCACAGGAACTAAGTGTTTACTACCACTCTGGAAGCTAAAGCATTTGCATGGAAATGTTTGACTTTTGTGATTTGATTTTAATAGTCATGGAAAGTGACTTCTTTTCTGGAAAGCTGCACATGCTGCATCATGCATGTTAGCCTTGCGCGTCGGCAGGATCTGACATAGCGTTTTTCAGGCTGTTTCAGTGGTGAATGGCAGACGAGGTTCTAACCAGGCATTTTAGCTTGTGGTGTAAGTAACAATGTATTATCTACCTGGTTGCCTTTTTTTTTTTTTTTTTCCTTCTTGTCCCCTGCTATGATTCTGCTGCTCTTCAAAATCATGGAGATTCTGGCAAGCAGCTCCATCTAAACTATGGTTCGGCATTCAGTTGGGTATAATATATTATCATGTATATAAATGCCATCGGTGTGATTTATTTTTGGTGACTGGTTAAATACAGCTGGTATTTCTGTAATTTTAATAGAGGGGGTTTTTTTTGAAATGTTATGCCTAACAGCTCTCTCTCTGAAGACTATTGACTTAATAAAATCTGTAAATATATATAAAATACCCCTTTTCATGTTCTCAGACAATGTAATCCAAATAATAGTATTAGGGATATATATATTCGCTATCCTACTCTATTTCCTTTAATCAAAGCTAAGATTTCTTCTGAGTGAGAAATTGTTTTAACATAAACATGAACTAAAAAGTATTTACATTGCCTCCATCTCCATGGGGGTAGAAAGCTAGTAAATTATTGTTTGAGGAGTATGTGTGCACACATTTAACTTGACTGTAGCAGATGAAAAATACAGATTTATATTACACAGAGAGGGTAAGAACATAATGCAACCAACCTGTGTTTGGTGAAATTTGTCTGCTTTAGCCTCTAAATCTCGGCTAATGAGATAGAAATTAAACAGTTGCAAGCCCACGATTGTAAGCTGTTAATAAGTTATTCCTTGCTCTTTGCTCCCCATTACGTGGGATGAATTACCCAAAAGCTAAGTAAATGCCTAGAAACTGTCCTGCAGATTTTGAGTAGAATTCTGTCCAGTGAATAAACACTGGTTTGTTCAACAGTAAAAATGAAGACTTTTTTCCTGTGCAACAGAGTTTCTGAGAAAGGATCTGGCTGGCAGTCTATACATCTAGCAACTACTTCTCCAGCTCAGCAACTAGGTGGTCAAAGTACAGAATGGGAACATTCGCAGAAGTCAGAGCAGCGTTTCCATGCCGTGATCCGTGTAGGTACGTTCGGTTTCAGGATGGCAGACAGAAGTTACTTAGGAGAGGCTCTCTCTTTCCAGACATTTTTGGGTAGTTGGGATTTGAGTCCAGTTTTGGTGAATAAAGCAAACAAAGCTTGTTCAGCAAACCCATTTATTTGTTTATTTGTTTAAAGAAGCATATTTTACAGTGATGCCATGGAGAGAACACCACAACAGATTTTATTTGGTGGGCTGAAAGAGAGCGTTCATGTGCATGTGAGTTGAGATGACATCAACCCGTCTAAGGATATTTCGGGCTCGGACTGTTGAGCTCAATGTGCAAATCATGTTGGTCAAAGGCAAAATGTTTCTAAATTCATAAATGAACCAGCTCTCTGGGAGTGGGAGTTAGCATAACTCTGGAGCTGATTGAAAAAAGAAATTTGATTTATTTTTTAATATTTTCCTCCTAATTTTTCTAAGACAATTTAATTTTAAAATCACCCATACTGAAAAATCTTGGATTTTCTTAATATGCATTTTAAACTCCTTTGCCTTTCTCCCTTTTTCTTCCCATTTTGCTATGAAAGAGGAAGAAAGAAGGGAAAAGGCTACAACAGAAGTTTTTCAGTTTTTCTAAAAAAACTTGAGAGTTCTATAAAATAGGTTGTGTTGATTTGTTATATGCGGTGTAGTTTTGAAGTAGTTGTGCTAATATTGCCATGAGTTATTGTAGGGAATCCAGTCAGTTAACAGAGCCTCTGTGTATAAAACCTTACTAATGCACTCTCTTTAATCCTTGTTGAGAACTGGATCGAGATATTGCAGCAGGAGGGAGGAAGGAGTCGTTTATGAATTAGCAAGCTGAGGTTCACGAAAGGGTTACTGATTATTGCTGCTAAAAAGCGGAAAGGAAAAACGGTTCTGCTTACATGTAATGCCATGGCACAAACAAAGTAACTTCTCTCACAGGCTAGCTGAGGCTAGAAAATAGTGAGATCTGATCTTTCAGCTGGGAGGCTTTCAGGAATCGTCTGAACATGATCCATAAACAACTCAAAGGATGACTTTTAAGAACCTCTTTCTCTCTCTGCTTGGTATGCTGGTCGTTTATCATTGTGCTGAAATGGAATCCCCTTGAAAAGATATAACGGCTCCTTGTTTACTTAAACGCAAAGTGGATGATGGGCTGAAAGGTTTTGCTGCCAGCAGAGCAGTCACAGAGAGCTTGGTACAGCTCAGGAGCTGAAACAACTGTGCAGCTCCCACGTTCTGCACTGAGCCAAACCAGCCGCAAAGCGGACGGGGTGAAGGGAGAGTTTAGGTGTCCTCAGGCTGAAGTCGAGTCCTCAGCGGGCGCCACGAGCCGCCAGCTCTTCGTGGGAGAGGACAAGCACTGCCGGGCATGGGCAGGCAACCCGTGAGAGCGAGCGGGGAGCTCTTCCGCAGGCATCCCTGCCGGCTTGCTCTGCCCTCCAGAACTGCAGAGCAGAGAGGGTGGTGCAGAAGCATGCGCAGTGGAGATTGTGTTTGCCAGGTTTAGCTTTGGGGTGAGCTTTTTTCTGCCCATCTCCTTACCAGGGGTGCCAGGAGCTTTAGCAGCGCATCACTGATCTGCCCCGGGCACATCTCTGGAAGCCACCACACCTTCCCTGGCTCTGTCCCTCAGGACCAGTGGGCTTTTGCTGAACTCTAGAGGAATTAAGTGTCTGCACATATTTATATCAAGGAAGCACATTTTAAAATATAAAGGAAACTGAGCGGTATGCCACCTCGTGAGGCTGCCAAAGGTAAAGCTCTCCGCGCAGAGAAGGCAGCAATCACGTGCGCCCTGCACGAGTCTCACCAGGTCTCTGTCCCGCACAGTCCTCGTCCCGGTTCGTCTGCCCAGGTGTTGGCTCTTGCAGAGCAGGAGTGCTTTTGCTGAATCCAGGGAATTCCAGTCGGTGGCACACGGACCAGTAGTTTCTACCAAACTTTAAAAGTTTGCTTCTCTTCCACAGAGCCCGAACTGTGCCTTCCCCCTCCCGCCTGCCTTCCCTCCTGCTACGCGCCTGGGTGGTGTCCGGACGGACGGACGAGCATGTCCCCAGCCGGGGATGGAGTCCCGCAGCTGTGACTGTACAAGCGGAGACGCAATGTTTCGGCAACCTGCGGTTTGTTGTAACCTCTCATTTTCTCAATCTGCTGTATGTTAACTGGATCCTTCAGTGGGAAATTCCTCAGGGGCTCCGCGGAGCACAGCTGGGGTCCTGCAAATGCAGGACGGCTGATTTGCGGCTGCAGTGCAGCTGGCAACATTTTCTGGGATTTTCTTAAAGCTTTGGTGAGTTTCCCTTCCACAAGTGAGTCTCTGTCCTGTGGGACACCAGCCTCCATAGGGGCCAAGGCATGAACCACACACTCAGGAAGCTGGTTGTCATTTTGTTTTTTGTTTTTTAATTTGAAATAACTCTTTGAAGCAGATTCAGGGCAGATACCACTGACCTCTTACCACAAACGTTTAACATGTATTCTCAATGATAAAGTCATACAGCTTAAAACACAAAATAAAGGGTGGGGGGAAGAGAAAGAGGCCATGCCTTTGTGTGAGTCCGGGTCCCGGATCGGGGAGAGCAGCTGTGCGGGTCCAGTCTCATCCCTCTGGGTACAACCGTACTCCGCTGGGGCCACGTGCCTGGTCTCGAGTTAAGGCCTTTGGCCATGAAGTCTCATGTCTGGGTCCTTCGCTGGCTCATACTCCACCTTTCCTCCCCGCAGCGTCCCCTGCAGAGCCCTGGGGAGGTGAGCTTCCCTCCGCGTCCATTCCCACTCCTCGGCAGCTTCCTTCTGCAGTCCTGGGTGCAGTGTGTGTGTGTCCAGCCTCCTTAAGTATCATGTATGTGGTTTCTGTTGGGTCTGTGGGTCAGTCTGGGAGTATATGTCTTTCTGGACATGTGTACGTGTTGTGTAGCAGTGCTCTGGTTCGATAAAGCTTTCATATACATAGCAGCAATGAAGTCTTGCCATCAGGTGACGTAAAGGGGCAGCTACTGGGCAGGGCTAGCGGACGTTGCGGGGACCGCGGCCCCTCTCTGTTTGCTCTTCCTCTTCTTGGTGCCAGACTTCGCGTCTTTGGTGTCTTTCCGATTTCTGTTCCCATTCGCATTATCTTGCTTTCCTTGTTCTTCCTTTTTCTTCCTTTTCCCTGCAGTAAAGCAAAGGGGCACTGTGAGGCTCGCCGGCTGAGCCAGCTGGCCTGTGGCCCGCCGCTCCCCACGCACAGAGGTGCCCGAGAGCCGCCCTCGCTATGCTTTGCATTGCGAGCTGTTGCCTAAACATGAAGAGGGAAGAAGGATCAAATCTGGATTTAGCTTTGTAGTTGTCGGTCTCCAGCAGAAGTGTTAACACTTGCACTTCTCTGCGGCCGCATACCGAGCCCCTTAGCTAACGCACGCTGCTGTGTGCATCAGGGGAACAGATCGGCCGTGCCTGCCTCCCCCTGCCCACTGTGTAACCCCTGTGGTGATAGCCACTACTCAGAACCCGTTTCCTTCAAAACACTCAACCCATCTGCAATCCTTGTCCATCCCGTAAGAGGATGACCAAATGACCATTCATCCTGAAGACACTCTAATTCCTGGGGAAAACACAGACCTAAGCATTCTGGTAGAGAGAAGGGCTGCCATCACCGCAGCGCACAGGCATGCACCTTTGGCTGCTCGGCTGCCTTGCTGCTGTCTGGCCAGGGAAGAAGCTAAAATGTCTGAAAGCCTATGGGACACGTGGGAAGCCGTGCTGAGCATCACCCACCCAGGGGTCTGTGCTGGTTCCACCCAGGGGTCTTTCTGGCTGCTGTCACGTTGTGTTCCCTGTACCACAGAGGGGTAGTGAGATGCGCAGCACATTTATGATACTGGACCATTGGCTGAATACTTGTTCCTGACAAAGAAAGGGTGCCAGGGTAGAATGGTGAGATATTCCACATTTGCTCACCTTCAGGGCACTGGTTCTTCTGCACGGTGCATCGCCGCACCTCTGTGGTGGCAGGACACAGGGAGACATCTCCGGAGGGAGCCTGCAGAATCCGCCGCGTTCGGTCTTCATTGCCCTTCTTGAAGCCACAGAGCTTCCTCTTCTTGGAGCAGGGCCCCCAGGGCCCCCACTCACTCATTTCACATTGTGCTGCCAGATAACAAGAGAGGCCAGCAGTAATTCCCATTTCTCCATCACTGCCTCAGGACTTCGCGGAGCCCTTGAGCACCATTGCATCTCTCCCCCCCCTTTAGGTTTGAAGGGTACATGTGTTCCCCGGCAGCTTCCTAAGTTTTCAAGGCACCCTTCTCCTGCCGTACCGCACAAACCGAGTCACACTTCACAGACATGCGGCAGCAACGCTGCGGTGCTGCTCCCCATCTAGGCTGGATTCCAGAGGCCTCTGCCCTCTCAAGGGCTGCGTCTAGCCTGTACAGTCACCCACTCAACACGGGTATGATGAGCCATCGTCTCTGAGGGGTTCGCTTTATCATATAAAGCAAACTGTAGCAATACATGCAACTGGACCCGACAGATGCACAAAAAGCTCAGTGAAAGGCCCTGAGCATCGCTTACCAGGACTGCTGCACTCCATGGTGCCGTTGGCAGCAGAGTAGCCTTCGGGGCATGTGACATAACATCTCCCTTTGTGCAAATACAAACCTTCCTTACATTTTGTGCAAAAGTTTCGACTGAAACAGGACTCACAGTTCTCAATTTTGCATTCTGGGGAAAAAAGACACAAAGCTGTCACGTAGTCTGATGTGAGGAAAGGACTCAGGAAGCTCTTGACTGCTGACTGGAGTTCACTGCTGGCTCCAAGGGGTCTGCCAACAGCCAAGGCAAGTCTCTGAATGTCCTGCCAGGCCTAGTTGTGCTACTTAGATAGAAGTCAGTTTTCTTTACACCATTCCCTAGTACAGGACAGAGCCACTGTGCTGCAGCTCTCTTAGCCAGCAGCAGCCGCTGCCAGTTCGAAATCAAGCAGGGTGGAAAAGGTTTGGGCTGGTGTTCAGCTTGAGCATCAGTCAGCCAAAGTGGGACAGTGCAAAGAATAAAGTCTTGTGTCAATTGCTCCAGCTGCAGCTACAGTATGGGCTGCAAAGAAACAGAGTTAGACGGAAACCTGGCCATGAGGGTGGTTTGCATGAAACTGCCAGGGAAGTGATCACACTTTTCCATGTCCAACTTCTCTCTAGTGCTCTGGCTGAAAGATGCAGCTCCAGGCCAAGGATCTCATTCAGAGAGCTGCTTGGCCATGGTGAACAGGCAGAGGCGAGAAGAAAAGGTACTTGTGCAAGCAGTACATTAAAACCCGAAAGGATCTCCCTCCTCCTCCTTTCTCCCAAAGAAAGAGGGTGCCAGTCTGGCAGCCCAGGTAACAGAGCTTCCCAAATGTCCTGCAAGAAGCCACATCCACAGCCTACTTGTGCAGTGCTGAGCATGCTGTGACAGGGTAGCCCAGCCCTGAAGGGTTTGCGGGTGGCCCTCTGCTCTAATGGACCATTGGTCCATTACCACCACCTGCCCGCAGCACAGAGAGATCCACGGAGGCTCTCAAAGACCAGGAAAGCCAAAACTCAAGTCAAAACCTGCATGGAAGGGCTGATGTGGGGGCGGTGGATGCCTACCACCTTCTGGGGGCACTGTTTGGGCAGTATCTAGCAGCTGTGCAAAGGGAAGGAGCATAGCCTGGCTGCACGCTGACCCAGCTGCAGAGGGGAAGCACCTGGGCGCTTGAGGTACATTAGCCATCATCAGCATAAATTCCAGGGTTATTCCCTGGGTAGATCGCTGCCCTGCTCAGCACTGCCTTCCCCCCTCTGATACAGCCCCAGCATCTCCTCTCACCTGACCAGAGGTGTCATGATCCCCTGCAAAGCACTGCAAAGCACTGCCACCCTCCCATGTTTCACCCCTTCCCTCCCACCCTCATACTCACTGATGCACTTGTTCATGTCTGTATTGCGAAGGCCAAAGTATCCCAGTGGACAAGATGGTAGGCAAATCCCAATTTGCCGGATATCATTCCTCTCCAGAAGGATGAACAGTTTGGGGGAACATCTCAGGCACCCATTGAACTCAGAGCACAGGTCGCAGCCTCTGGCACAGCCCTGACTCAGCTCGGTGCTAACTGGAAGAGCAAGAGAGAAGCAGCGGTTAGTGCCGGCCCACGGGGTGGGGGTCTGCACGCACCGGCTTCAGCCCCCAAATCCAGCACCAGTGGCAGGCAGGGCAGGGGCTGGGGCAGACCGGGGGCTGGGCACCCACATGCTCGCCGCAGCTCCCAGCACCGCTCTGGCCAGGTGTCACAGACCCTTGCCCGATGCTCACAGGTGCCAGTGCAGTGTCAAGTGCAGGCGCGAGGGTCGTGACAGTGGCAGCAGTGATGAGCAGGACCCAGAAGCAGCCACCAACTCTATACAGAGTCCCAGTGCTGTCTCCCCACCAGTCCCCTGCCTCCCAGCCCTGTCCATCTGCCCTGCCGCCCACGCTGGGCAGGCACCCATGAGAGACACGTGCCCAGGTGGGCCAGCACTTCCCCACCGAGTCCCCTCTCAAAGCTGGCAGTGCCACCGTGCCAAGCTTACAGGCACGCTGCAAGACAAGCAGGGACCAGAGCCATGCGGTGCTGGAGTGAAACCGTCTGACTAATTCTGCACCGTACTTGGAGCCAGGCTGCGTCCCAAGCTAGATCTTGCTCTGACCCTGCTTATGTTAACTGGCAGTGCAGGAGATTTCACTGCCCCCAAAATAGAGATGTGTTCTCAGCTCCTAAATTCCATCCAAGAAAAATACTCAATCCCATGTCTTGAGAGTTTTCTGCTTTTAATTATCGTATAAAATGCTGCTTGTTTTGAAACCAATAGCATTCTTTGCAGGCTAGAATGCAGGTTATTTTTATTAGTTTATTATGCAAGCAGCGTCCTTGTTTATAGAAAAGCTGTGGATTTTAAAAATGTATTCTTCTAAATGCTGTGTTTACTACACTTCAAAAGCAAGCGTGAAGCACCACAGTGTTCACATGCCAGACCGAGAGGTAAGAAAGCTTTCCTCTCCCGCCGCTGTGACCCCAGACCCTGGCAGCACCCCTGCTGCCGGTCCCAGCCCCATCGCTGGGTCCGCGGGTGCGGAGGCTGCCGCAGCCTCAGGAAATGAAACAGAAAGCAGAGGGGGTCCCCAGCCCTGTGGACCCTCAGTGCCCGGCTGCCAGGAGGGTTTGCTGGGTCTGGACTGGGACCTCCCCTCAGCAGTTTGGGCCCTGAAACCCCAAGCGCAGGGACCCCCTGGTGATCCAGCTCCATCTCTCCCGCAGCGCTGGGCCACGTTGCCAAGGTCTGCCTCTATGGCAAAGGTATAAACCGGGCCCTTGCTGGAAATTGCACTTTATAGCATTAGCC
Organism: Ibycter americanus; assembly: GCA_035590275.1. Lineage (NCBI taxonomy): Eukaryota > Metazoa > Chordata > Aves > Falconiformes > Falconidae > Ibycter > Ibycter americanus. The sequence goes on from JAVJGI010000040.1 coordinate 117,831,089, forward strand.
ATGACATCAAGTTTTCCTTGTTCTCACAGGGCTCAGCAGTCCCAGTTTTAATATAAAATCATTTTTATATAATTTAATTTAAAACAGTTTTAATGTAAAACAGTTCTAAAACTAGCTTACATAAATGAAGGCAAACCCCTGTGGCTGCTCTTGTGCCGATTCAGCCCGGCGGCCCTGCGTGAGCCCCACGCTGGGGCCGGCCAAGGACCATCCGGGCTGGAGGGAGAACTCGAACCCTGTGCACCTCAGGTTGCACCGCGGCCCGGCCGCCCCATGGCCCGAGATCCCTGCAGCAGCTGAGTGGGCACCCATGCATGGCCACCGGCCGGGGCAGAGCCTCCTGGGGGCTCCGGGCAGGACAGGGCAGCCAGGGAAGAAAGGCCGATGTGGGGTGGGAGCCTGCCAGCACAGCAGTGCTGGGGAGGTGAATGGGAAGCGATGCACGGCTCCTGCTCCCTTCCCTTCCTTCTACTGCGCCTGTCTCCCAGGCGGGCACCTGACGATGGGATGGTGGGGGACCCAGAGGCTGCCAGCCTTGGCGGGGCACAGGGTGGGATGCGCGCTGCTGCCTGCCCGCTCAGCACCTGCCACAGCAAAGGCGGGCTGTAGGAAGGGGGGAGGCTCACCCCATCCTGCTCTGCAGAGCAAACTCCTCCAGCCGTGAGTGCTGCTGTGGGCACCAGCTTGCCCGAGGGCTGCAGCCCTGGGGAGCAGTGCTGGCAGGTCCCTGCCCCGAGCCGCAGGCTGTGGGGCTGCTCATCCCCATCCCTGCCCGGCGCTGCCTGCGGGGTTAGAAGGAGCAGCTGCCGGGACAATCGCCTGGGGCTCAGGGCTGTGGCAGGCCCAGTGGGACGGGGTAGCACATATCTCTGCACAGGAGTGGGACCTGGGCTGATTGGAGGGCTCACGGAGCACCCCAGGCTCTGCCCAGCTCTCTGGGTTGGTAAACACATTCACCATCTGCACGAACCATACAGCATCACAAGAACAAGTAGAGAAGAAAAGCGTTTCATACATACTTCGTCTTTGCCTCTTGCCCTTCACCACTTTGCTGCTGCCTGTTAGATCCATCGAGCTTAGAAAAACCACCACCACAAACAGTCCAAGCTGCATAGTAACACTCCAGCGCTGCAGCCCCTCCGTTGCAGGGTGGTTGGAGGAGCCCGCTCCACAGCTGGGGATCTCTCTGCTGCCGCTAAAACGTCTTGGGCGGGATCAGAGCTGAGAGTCTGTGCACGAAGCCTGGTACAGGACCATATCCACAAACTACATCAGCAACAGCGAGCTTAGGTAGCAGGTAACATGGCTCTACCTTCATCCCCGTAAGGAGCGTAGGCGCTTGGCTCTAGTCCCATCTGGGGGCTCTGGCAGTGAGCGTTAGCTGCTTGCAGTTTCCCAGTGCGCTCGCAGGAACTGCAAAGGAAGAGGAGGACAGATTAACTCGGCAGTCAGCATCGGTCCCATAACGGCTGGGCTTGGCACTGCAGTGGGAGAGCGCGGAAGCCGTGGGGCAAACTGGGGGAGCGGCGCACAAGGGGTACAGGCAGATGGCGGCACCCGGAGTTGTGTGGGGCAAATCACCCTCCAACATCATCCACAAGTCAGTGTTGCTTAATAACAGTTAGCACACAGAGAAACGCCTCACACAGCTTTGCCATCTGCCGATGCTGCATACGGTTATAGCTGTAACTTGTTTAAAATAGTGCCAGTCCCCCTCGGCCGCCCCTCCTCGAGTAGCAGATGGCCTCTGCGGACTGCCAAGCGCACAAGATGTTTCCCATCAAGTGGGCACCTCTGGGGCTGGTAGTCGAGCCGAGCAGAAAGCGAGCCTGCAGTCCCAAGCCAGAGACAGGGCTGTCTGGGGACGGGGTGGGATCGTCCCACGAGCTGCCTGAAATGCCGCGTTTCTGCTTGGAGGGAATTTCCAAACCTCCCAGCTCCCATTCCCCTGGAGCGGCAGGAAAGGGTCAGCGCTGCCTGTGCAGGCAGAGGCCGTGCCGAGCAGGGCTGAGCACAGGAGCTGCTCTGCCCAGGGCTCACTGGCTCTTGCACGGCCGTGCCAGCGGAGGAAGCCCAGCGTTTGGCAGCAAGCGCGGCTCTAAGTGCTGCGCTGCCCTCGCCAAGCGGCAGCAATGAGTCGCCCGACATGTGTGGCAGGACAGGGTGACGAGACAGCAATGCCGGGAGGACAGGCTGGGCAACAAACCAATTGCTCTGCATGAACTTCTTGAAGAGCAAAGGGAAGCCCGGTGCAGCAGGAGATTGCCGGATGGCAGCCAAGCGCAGCCAGTCTGGGAGCTGCCGCGTGCCCTGTCCTCACCCTGGAGCATCTGAGACCTTGCTCCTGCTGACTGTGCTGCCCGACTCTGGGGGACAGGCAGCGCAGGCAGGGCTGCTGCAGAGCAGTGTGCTGCTCCCCTGGGAAATGACCTGGGAGGTGGTTTTCTGTGTGCCCTGTGGCTGGCGTGCAGGAAAGGCAGCCTCTGAGCTGCACTGAGAGCTCTGGCACTGCCAGGCAGGGCCACGTTCTCTCTGCAGCTGGCAGAGCAAAGCCCTGCCAACGGCTGCCATTGTGCGGGAATAAAGGCGACAACATTCACTCTGTGAAGTCAAATGAAACAGAAAATGGTTTTAATCCTTTTATAATAACTGCGCAATCGCCGATGCCCCAAATGGCCAGTGGTGATGATGCTGGAATGAAGCCCGGCTGCAGCCCGCGCGCTGCCTGCAGGATGGACACAGGCACCGGGGTGCCAGCCCCCTCCCATGCCCACCATGGGGTGGGGGACCTGCCGAGGGGCCACCAGCTGGTGCAGCTCCTCTGCTCCAGCCCAGCTGTAGTGTAGTTATGACTACAGCAGCAAAATACCTGAAAAGAAAGGGCTGCCCACAGCAGCAGTAGCGGGCTGGCAGCATCTTCAGTCAGCTGCTGCAGGGAGATGTGACTTGGGTACTGCCAGGTCTTGTAGCAGCACATGACACTGAGAGGTGCCCCGGAGCAGGCACCTCGTGGCAGCTTTGGCTCACATGTGCCGGCAAGGCGTGGAGGCCGTCGGGTGCTGCAGAGCACTACGGCCATCCTCCTGCCCTGATGGCTTTGAACTTTTCACCATGTCCCCGCCGCGACTCTGCTGAGCGCTGCTGGGGCAGGAGCACAGCGCTCCCTCCCCATGTGCTTGTCGTTACAGCCCACAGCTCATCCACAGGATTTTCAAATAAATAATTAGTCACTTGTGTAAACACCAACTTGTTCTGCACTTCCAAGTCTGTTTGCTGCAAGCTGCTTTATAAACACTGTCAAGTGCTTAAGCTGGGCTGTTGGGAGTGTTTACCAGAGTGGAGAGCTCGGCAGAGGGGGGATCCCACCCCAGCCCCACAGCCTCTCTCCGCACCGCGCTCACATGCAGGGACCTGGGCACGGTGTGGGGCTCCCTTGCACGGGGGTGAGGCAGCACGGGCAGCCGGGCAAAGAGGGACCCTCCGGCCAGATGGCATGGCACGCTATGGCAATGCCTGGCATGGCACAGGCAGAGGACCCCAGGGATGCTAGCTGGTGTGAGCAGGGCAGCGTTAGTACAGCACAGCCCAAACTCTCCCCAAATTAGTGCTGAGTGCCAGCTGCTCTGGAGGGAGCACGGTGTGGCTGCCCCGATCCAGCTGCCCCTTGTTTTTAATTACGGCAGCTTTGCAGGTGAAGTGCATTTGCAGGAAGTACACGCTGAACCCGCTCCGCGTCCTGCAGTGTTTACACAACACTCACAGTTTAGGCAAAGTCCCCTCGGTGTGGGGACAGCAGGGATATTCTCAGGGAGCAAATACAGCCCCAGCGTGCCAAGAGCCAGCGTGAAGCTCATGCCGCCACCGCATACCCCATCTCTCAGGGCTTGTTCAGTACAAGGGCAGGGAAGTGCCATGGGAAACCTTGAGGGCACAACACAAACCAGACAAGCACATGCTTTTTCCTCCTTGTTTCCTTGTTTTCTAGCCCAAAGGGAGGCTGGGCCTCCAGCCACAGCTGCCCACACAGCGCAGAAAAGCTACTGGCATCCTGGATGCTGAAAAGCCAGTGCCAAGGTGGGTCACTACCACCATCTCCATGTTTCAAAAGCTCCCTGCAAGCCCACAGTGCCTGTGGTGTGCCTGCCGGCAGAGGCTGCAACAGAAGGGCTGGGCTCCCAGCTCTTCCCACCCTCACCTCAGGACACAAATTATGATTCTTTCTGTTATTGCAGCCATCAGTCAAGCTCAGGTTGCTGCAAACTATTTCCAGTCTAAACATTAGCAGGATTTATGCCATTATCCCATCGACAGGAAGAATTTGGGGTAACCTGAATTGTTCTGAATTAATTTATGGAGAGACCTGGCCCCTGCATCTGAGATGACAGTAAGCCTTGTTTGCAATTCAATCAGGATAAATTGGTCCTTGGGAGCTCCAATACAAATCAGAAAATGTAAACCATCCAGATAATTTACCATTAGTCCTCCTACACACAAGGTGAGAAAGACCAACATTATATCCCTGGGATATTTGAGACCTAATCCACAATAACTAAATTGCTGATATATTGCCTCTTGCTGAATGTATCAGCCTATCTGTAATGTAAACGGGCTCTCCAAAGGTTTACTGAGCCTGGGAGAGAAGGACCAGATGCTTGTGCGAGGGCTGGAGGCAGGACAAAGTCCGATTACAGCAGCAGCAGTAATGAACCCCCAGGAACTGCCAGGTCAGCTGCCAACAGCCAGCTGGACATCGGCGATGAATGCAGGGAAACCTGGGTTTCCAGGTCCTGGAGCCAGCTAGAGAACTTGAATTTCACCTTGGCAGCCTGTTTAGGGGGTGCAAATATGCAAGGAGAACAGGTTTCGGAAGCATCTTTGCCTGCAGGAGGAGTTGCAGTTTTGCAGAGTTTCACCCAGGTTCATTTGGTCCCAGCAGTCTCCCAGCCCTGCACCCGGCAGGCTCGGGCATGGGCGACGGCCAGCACCCAGGGCAAATTGCCCCAAGCCCTTCCCAGCCCCGGGGCAGGCAGGGTCTGGCTCCAGGGAGGTTGTTTGTGGCAGCAGCCAGCTCCACGCTGCCAGCAGATTCCCCAAACTGCCTTTACATACACTCTCAACAAGCCCATCAAATAGCAATAATGGCACCCAGATATCAGAGGTACCGGGAGGAGAGCAGGAGAAGGAAGAGGAGGAGGAAACGAGGGCAGGCTGCTAAGGAGAGCAGAGCCACATGCGAGGACGGGGTCTGTGGGGCACGCTTGAGTAGCGGTCCTTGCTACCGGCATGATGAACTGCTGCCTGGCGGCTGAGCCAGCTAGAGCAGGGCTGCAGGGAGAGAAATGCCAGCGGGTACCAGAGGGGAGATAAAGGAGGTTACACAGGGGCAGGAGGAAACGTGCCTCTGCAGACCGGCACCAGGACCAGCCATCCCATCCAAGGGTGGCACAGCTCCGCGGTGCCCACAAAAACCCCCAGGCCAGCATCAAGCAGCAGTAGGATGGGGCGATGCTGGTGCAGCACCCTGCACCCTGCGTCAGGAGGCACTGCGGCCACCATGAGCCCCCCGCACCCTCCCCAGTCCGGCCCTGGCCCGGAGAGCGGCCAAGCTGCTTTTGCAGCACGGCTGAACCTCAGCAGGTGGGATATAGCCAGCGGGAGAGGAGGCGTCTTTCCAACAAGCAGAAGCCCACACACGCGTTTATCTCACTGCATGCCTTGCCCTCCCCTGGCAAAAGTCTCCGGCAGGCAAAGCTTCCCCAAGACATCTAAAGCTCGCAGCCCCAGGTGTGGCGGTGCAGCTCCCCAGCCCAGCGAGGGAGCTGAGCCAGCGGGCTCCAAAGTACACACCTTCCCTTGCTCCCCGGCGCCTGCCAGGAGACGCGGGTGTCAGGAGCCAGCCCTGGGGAGGCGAGTGCTGGCTGCATGGCTGCCTCGGCACAAAACCCCTTGGGGCAGGAGGCAGCAGCAGTGGGTGAAGGCTGCACAGGCGCTGCAAGCTGGCGTGCTGCAGGACCAGCGATACCAAACACCCATCTGCCTGGGTGCCCCAGGCAGCTCCTTCAGCCCTGTGGCACCATTAGTCTTATTTTACAGGCACACAGAGATGTGCCCACGGTGCCGGTGCTCCCCAAATCCCATGTCTCTGCTCTGCCTGCACCGTCCTGCCTGCGCTGGGTGACCCTGCATGGCTGGAGCTCCTGGTCCGCTCTGGCAGCCCCGGAGCAGCAGGAAGGCAGCGGGTGCCGCAGGTAGCAGGCTTGGGGACCCTCATTCTCTTTGAGAAAGTCTCTCTCCCCCACTCTTTCCGAGGGGTGTTTTCCTATCAGCAAGGCAGAGACGGTGCTAAGGCTACACGAGCAGCACTGTGAAACCCTCCACGGAAGAAGGTCCCACATGCACAGCTTGGTCATCGCGACTGCCACAGGGTGTCTCACACGCCTTCAGACAGCAAACATCTCTGCACATGCACATGCAGAGCCACTTTGTTCTGCTTAATCCTTGAAGCAATAAAAGAAGGCTGCATTAAGTCAAATTTCCGAACCAGAAGGTCTTCATTTGATATTATATCTGAGTGCCAAGTTCTGCAAAATCCCTAACCCATAAACTTCACTGAAAAAATAAAATAATAAAACCAATCTGGCAGCAGAGTTCTCCACAGCATTGTTGAGGTCTGACTCCTTCCACCAGCTTCTGCACTGCATTCCCCAGATCTGCGGAGCCGTGCTGTGACCCACTAATGGGGAATACGTCGAGGAGAGGCTCCTGCCCGCGGCTGCCCCTCTGCCCCAGCCTGGCGGCGGGGAGTCGCTCCAGGGCTCTGCCGCAGCAGCCCCCCAGCCTCCCCACCGGCTCCAGCCCCCCGCTCAGCACCAGCTCCTCACCCGCCTTGTGCAGCACCCGGCACAGTAGCTGCTCCAAGTAATGCTGCGATTAATGGTGCCACAGGCCCCTCTCTGGGAGCGCTTGCGCTTCAGCATTGTAAAACATCAGGAAATTTTTTACTGGGGGATTTCCATTACCCTCTTGCTAGCACAAGAGAGGCAGCGTACTGGTCTGGAGGAGAAGGAAGCAGCAAAGCCCCAAAGCAGGCTGCAGGCTCAGTGTGTGCTGGGTCACAAAAACAGAGCAACATCTGAAAAAGCACTGGAGTCGTCCTGGCAGGCACAGCTGTGTAACGCAGACTGGGAAGCTGCAGTCACTGAAAAAGCAAACCTATTTCTATTAGGTACAACTTCAGGTAGGTTCAAGCCTCCTACAGTTCAGTTAATCACCAAATGCCAACCAGGGACAAAATGCACTACAACAGCAGCAACCAAAACAAATTTCAGACCAGGAACTGCAAAACAGTCCATTTCAGAGCAATGCAGACCAGGGCACTGAAAATCTCGCTCTTCCATCAAAAGGGCTCTTCAACAACCCTAAAGGCCCTATTGCCATGCAGGGATGTGCTCAGCAGATTCCCCGGGAGGTGCAGAGTGGATACACACCATGCTAGCCCACAGCCCCAGCTCATGGAGACCCTGAGCCCGGAGGGAGCAGGGGAGTCTAATGCAAAACAGGAAGCATAGCCAGGGCTGCTGGGCACACATTCAGCTCAATACCCAACTCCCCTCTTATTTCAGCGTTAATGTGTTTAAAAAAGGGCTTACAGCAACTTTCCACAACTTACTCTAAATGCAGGCTTTTTAAAAGCAAATTTCCAAGGCTTGCAGGAGCCCAGTGAGTCACAAGCTGCTGTGCTAATCAGACGAAGCCTGGGGCAAAGACCCTAAACAGCACCTGGGGCTTTCTGCTTGGCCATGTGCAAAGGAAGCATCTGCCAAGTGTGAGCTTCCTGCAGGGATTCCCAGTGCACTGGCTCTCCCACCGAAACGTCACTGCCTGGGAAACCTGAGCCCTGCAGAGCCAGGAGCAGCACCGATTTCAGCAGCAGAAGAAAACACAATTGGGAAAAATAACCAGGAACATCAGCTGTGGGCACCGGGAGGACAGGGCATTCGTCTGGTGGGAGGGAGCGAGCAGAGCAGCCTAAGCTTTCTCCAGACCAGCCATGGCTGCAAGGCTGGCACAAGCACGTGTGATTTCTGCCTTTCTGAGGGGTGACAGCAACCTGCACCGCCAGGACCGGGGGAACGGGCATTGCTCGAGGTAGTTTGCAACAAAGGACATCCTGCAGTTGGCCCACATCAGTTGGCACACGAGCGTGTGAGGAAGCTGCAATCCCAGAGGACCATCCTGGGAGGCAGGTTGGTGGTGGGCACAGCTGGAAGGGTGCCTCCGTGTTTGCCAGGGTCTCAGGCAAAGACGGGCAGTTCTGTCCTCAGGGACATGACCGGTTGCCCTCATGCAGCCCTGGGGAAGGTGTCTGCTGGCTGGTCCCCACCTCTTTTGACTGTGTGGTCCCTGCTGCCCCTCTCTGGGGCCATCCACACAGGCCAGGGAAGGCTGACCTGGCCCCCAGCTCTGGCGCTCACTGCAGTGTCACGATCCTGTAGTGCAGATGAAGAACTGCTCTGCCAGCCCAAGTCTAGCTCAGGTGATGGAAAAGTGGGGTTTATGCACTGCTCTGCTGCTGCCTGTGCACACCAGTGTGGGCAACTTGTCTCAGCTGTGCTCAGGGGGTCACATCCATGGCCCCGCACCCCTGGCTCACTCCCTGCTGTGTCCCTCAGGGTGGTGCTGCTGCTCTCGCAGCGGCCATGCTGGGGCCAGGGAGCTGATCCAGCTGAAACGAGCCTTTTTTCCAGGGTGGTTTCCAGGCATGTCGCCGCACCGGCGTTCCCAGGCCTGTGGTGCTGCCGCCATCGTCCCACCCAGCCTCCACATCCCTGGCCCCGCAGCGGGGATGGGGTGATCAGCAGTCAGCAGCTCACCTGCTCCAGGGTCACAGATGGACTTCAGACAAAATCATTCAAACTGGAGAACACTCCAGGCAGATGTTTCAATGCAAGTGCTGGGTCCCTGTGGGATCTCGGCATAAACTCAGCCACCACAAAAAGCACCGTAAGCACTGCCCCAAGTTCACGGACCTTCAGGTAACAGGATTTTTTGCACCGCTCTGCGCTGACCACTGTGCAGGAGAGTGAAGGCTCCATGGCTACCATGCCGTGCAACACTTGCTTCTGCCAGTATTACTTTATTCTTTTGCCTTTCAGCATAAGACACCCCTTCAAACCCAAACCGCATCACCTGAACCCCACCCTCATCCATCTCCAGGGTCATTCAAGGAAACACACATGCCTAAGCCTACAACAAACGCCAGAAGTCCAGGGATGACCATTCCCTGGTCACCCACACCCATGTCTCACAGCACCCCGGCTCAGTCGGTGCGGAGGACCAGGAGGATGGAGGCTGAAACGTCACCTTGACCCGAGCCCTTGTTGGGAAGCCACGTCCCTGCCTGGTTGCAGGAGCGTGCTGCAGTGAGCCCTGAGCCCTCGCTAACCCACGGGCTCGGCAGCCCAGCACCGAGATCCAGCAGCGCTTCCCCTGCACATCAGCATGGGGTGTTAACATGGACGTCTAATTATTACCATGATCGTTGTTAACCATTTCCCCACTGATCCCCCATCCGAAAACCCAGGGAGTACGTACTTACCCCGCACTCTCCGGGTGCCTGCCGCGCCCCCATGGGTGCTGTCCTCTGCAGGAGGCTGAATTAGACGCAGCCACAACAATACTGAGACAGCAACTGCTTAACTGCCTTGTCCCCTCATTGCTCAGCTCGGACACGCTCCTGTCTCTGGAAGTCAGTGGGAAAGCAGGCAGGGCACTGCAGCCTGCTGCGCAGCACTCAGCGTCTGCACTGCGGCCGGCGGGACCCTGGGCTGATCCAGTATCAGCAACGAACTCCAGCAAACTGATCAATATTGCGACCAGCTCTCCGCGTCCCCTTCCCCGGTCTGGGAAGGTAAAAGAGTGGCAGGGGACAGCGCATAGCAGCCCAGCTTCCCTGCAAAGCCCCACGCACCTTGGGGGTGGGGGAGACGGGGATCCCAACAGATCGTGCTGTGATTTCTCACAGCTTTCATTGTCTGAACTCATTATCCACATTGCACAAGGCAAACCCGCAAGTCGGATGCTGACAAGGCTTGCGTTCCTCATTAGCAGCCCACATTGCAAAAGCTTCATCTAAACAAACATGCATTCTGAAACCCTTACCTCTGACTTGTCACTCCCTCATCACTGCTGAAAAGACTCTACTGGTTTCTCAGTTTTAAAACACTACAAGACCAACTACAAAAATCCTCGGTTCCTCCAGAGAAAGTTACATGCACGTTTCTGTCAAAAAAAATGAAAAATATATTCATGGCGAATTCATGGAGAAGTCTGGTGCGTTTGGGTCTGGGTACTTTGTTCACTTGTTTTTTAGAGCAGGTTCCCAGGTTTTGCGCAGAGAAACAAACCCTTCTGTGATGTGCAGGATTTCAGCTCGTAAAGATCGCCCAGGCTAGTTCATACTCCATCAGCCCACGCTGCTCCCTGCGTATGCAAAGCAGAAAGTATGTGATCATATCAGAGCAATTTGCACATTAATAAATCCTGGTCTCAATGCCGTAGACTCCATCCCCATCCACCGGGTAGGGGCTTTTTATTATTATTATTATTACCAGAGTATCCAGCTTTGTAAAGGCATCTAGTGCAAACTCCTGCATGAGGGAATTCCACCCCACTAGTACCACCTCCTAAGACAATATCCAGCCAAAATATTGTGACTGTTGCAAAACCCGGACTGGAGCTCCACAAAGGACCTTCCAGCATTGCATCCAGAGCCAACGGGGTCTCAGTAAATTACTGCAGAGTGACACACCATCTAGTTGTCTTTGTAGTCTTTTTTATTTATGACAGTTAATTCGGAGTTATTACTAACATTTCAGTGGTAACTGGCATATGAAGTCATCAGCTGTCACAACTGCATCTGTTAATAAACATGTCAAATATTAAAAGCAGCTTATTATCCTCTGGAGGGGGGAAGGCACTAAGGCAAAGAGCTTGAAAGCCTGCTTGTTTTTCCATCTCTGGCTGTGCAGCAGGAGGAAACACTCACGCTCAGGAAGACAGCATGACTGCAGTGAGGCTGTGCTGGGGTACGTGCCCTCCATCACACCTGAGCAGCCCAGGAGCTCTGCTCCCTCTGCCATCGTCAGCTCCCCTTCCCTTCTCCGCCTTAACTGGGGTGGCCAGGAGGGACGCAGGACGGATCCCTGCTTCATGCGGGCACACCGGGGAACATCGAGGCTCCCCAAGATGCACCGCACCTGGCAGGCTGAGCAGGATCTGGCCTCGGCAGCATCTGGCAACTTGCCCTCGTGATGCCATTGCAACTTGGCTGTGCTTGGCAGCAGGCAGCCCCGACCTGCTCGTCCCCCACGGAGGAGGCAGAAGTGTCCCAGCCCTGGGGAGCCCGGGGGGAGGTGCAGGGGGCCCCTATCCCCGCTCATGCCCCTGGCAGCGGGAGCTCAGACGAGGAGCTGGTGCTCCCGGGGCACATGGCCATGGAGCCATGCAGGGATCTGCATGGCGTCTCTCTTTCCCAGCTGCCAGCAGCACCATGTGGCCAGCAGCAGCGGGTCCCCGTGCATGACTGACCCTCGTCCCTGGCTCTCGTGGGGCTGATGTGGTGGGCTCGGTGCCCCAGCCGGTGGTCCCAGAGGCATAGCTGTGTGGCAAACCCCTTGGCACACTGTGCCCTGCAGACCCTGGCAGTCTCCTGGGGAGGGTTGGTACTTCCCTTTGGTGTCTCCGAGAGCTGGGGGAAAGTGGACAGTCCTCATGTTCCTGCTTTGCAGGGTCAGGGCCCAGTCACAGCCCAGGGTGGGCTTAGGAGGACACATGGGTGTAGTGGGAGGAATGGCAACGTCTGCTCCATTCTCCCTTATCATTTAACACCATCGCCCTCAGTACATGAGGATGTAGTATGTCTTCTCCCTGCTTTGCTAAGCTACTCATGCTCTCGGCCTCTGCAGCTGTGGAGGGGGCTGCTGCTTCTTCACATTCACCTTCCCTCTCTTGGGAATCTCACACAGAAAGCTTGCCCCTCTGTAATGCTTTCCTTGTCCAATTGCCTCTGGCTTTCTCTGGCTGAAGGTAATTTGCAGGCTGTGCTCTTGGAGGGGTTCTGCAAAAACCAATGGCAATATCTTCTAAACTCTCTACATGAAGGTTATTTGGTCATAACACAAGGTAGTTTCCTTAAAGCCCAAAGCAGTGACCTGCAACGGGCAGGAGTCAGGGAGCTGCCGAGGGAGATGGACTGAATGTTCCATCTTTACCTTCCCCCTGTTGTGGGTCCACTTCTCTAACCATCTGAACATGTTTCGGTATTTATTTTAGGTGCAAGATCCACTCAAGGAGATACCATTCTGTAATGGGTAAAATTCTGTCTTTATTCCAAGAGTTCCTAGGGACATCACAGGACAACGTGCTGGTGGGTGAGACACCTGTGCCAAGCAGGGTGACTCACCCTGCAGTGCTTACAAAAGTCTTGAAGCAATGACGAGAAGCATTATCTTCACTCGATCCTCCCCAAGCTTGCAGGGCTCCTAGTTGGAGGCTGGAGGGCACAGGCTCTTCCAGAGGCTGTGAGGGGCCCTACAGTGGCTCCTGAATCCCCTCAGGTCCCTCGCTGGGGGCCAGAGCAGGTCCCTTTCGATACTCTGCTGCCCCTGAGCCCCTGCTGAACATGAGTCTCTGAGCATCTGCAGCAGTTGCTGGCATGAGCCCTGGAGCATGTTGTGGGGCTTAGTACGGAACTGGCAGCCCCGAGGAAGAGGAGGGCTGGGGTATGGGACATGGCATAGAGCAGCCCCCCAGACACGCTGGGGCTTGGAGAGTGTCATGGATCTGTGTTCTTCACACACTTGCAATCATCTCTGTTTTGCGCAGCGCTTGTGTGGGGGCAGGTGTGAACACAAAGATGCAAAATAACCCAAAACAGGCAAGAAGGAAAATTCACCCCTTACGCAGCTTTTCCTTTGCATTGCATTTGTGTTAATGCACATGTGTATGTAAGTTTTATTCATCCTGAATTTTCTCTGGCACCTCGTTAAATACCCCTAGTTTCCTACTTGTAAACAATATCTTCTGAGATCATTGCTATCTCACAGGAGCATTTGCGAATGTGTTTTGAATATTGGGCAGATGCTAAGCCGTCACTGTTGCAAGTCTCCATATTAAAGACCTCTTCTATTTATATTTGGAGCTTTTTTACTTTCTATTCTAGGAAATTCTGAAGTACCATCAAATGTTGCGCTGAGACAAAATCACCTAGTTGACTGTAAGAGTAAAAAATCCAATGAACCAAAGATCTTGTATTTTATGCTTGCATTGAATAGCCAAACTTTTTTCTTCCTAATCTCTCGCAGAGCACTGGAACTCCAGTTGACAGCTGTAGATCAAGTTTCAGTCTGGAGCAAATGTTTATAACTAAGCAATAAACCCCGAAGACAGAGCTCTGTAATGGACATGCTGACAAAACCAGCTGCAAGAACAGGGCTACCGGACACGTCAATAATTAGTGAACAGAGCAGTATATCTGACTGAAGGCAAAGGAGACGTGCTTGCCAGCTTCCTGGTGTTAGAAGGTATCATTGCAGAGGACAGTAAATCACACTAAATCCTGCCTTAACACCCTCCACAATAAATCCAGCATCAAGTCCCACATTTCTTCCCCTTCTGACAGGCAGTTAATTTACCGTTTAGGTTTTCTTTAGCTAATGGCTATTGAGGCTGATCCTAAATTAATCCTAAACAGGTTGTTTCTCTCTTGTACAAAAGGACATGAAATTCCACATTTTAGTGGGGTAAAAACGCCGAGCGGCTCCAGATTGAAAGCAGAGCTGCTGAGTTGGGAGGTTTTCCCTGCTGCTCACAGAAGTCCTGGCGGAGCAGGTGCCCAGCAGCCTGGGCTCCTCCGGCCGGGCCACGCTGGTGCAGCACCGGCAGTCCCAGCTCCCAGTGCTGGAGAGCAGCACCCACAGCCTGCAGCATGCCCACGGGAACACGCTGTGCGGGGAAAGGGGCAGACAAAGCAGGCGAAGGCCACCTGAATTCACCCGTTTCGGTTGCATTAGGTGGAATAGCAAGCGGCAGATCTAATCCTGTGCTACAGGTATCACCCAGCTTGGGTGACCCTGCCCGTTTGACTCCAGCCTTTCCCTGGCAGGGCTCCAGGTCCTGCTGTGCATGAAGTCAAGGGGAGAGCCTCACTCCTCCATTTCAGCAGTGTGAGTGCTGACTCCCCCCACGTCCTCCAGTCCGCTGTTCAAGCACATGGTTCCCCTCCCCATTAAAAACCTGCCATTTTCTTGTCTTAGTCCATCCCTCTCCAGTTCCTGCCCTGCATCTCCCTGTGCTTCTCTCAGCCAGGGAAAGGCCTTTCCTCCATGGAAAGCCCACCCTGTCCGGGGACCACGGGGACTTACAGGCTGGGGCTGAGCTGCCTCCTACCAGGAGCCATGTCCCTCAGCCTCTGGGTGCTGCTGAGGGCAGGGGGGGGCCCTGGGGTGCAGGCAGTGGGTCTGCACCCAGCAGATCCGGCACTGAGCACCACAGCTTCTGTCAGACCCAGGGCTCTGCGCCCTTGACATTAACCCTGTGTGCAGAGGCAGGTACCAGTGTCTACAAGTTCTCAGCTGGCACAGAGGGTGCATTACTCATCCCTGGTGCCTCATCAGCCTTAGATAATATCTCAGCATAAGCAAAAAGCAAAAAAGACGCTCGCTGCGAAAGCAGAAGGAAAGCAAGAACATCCTGAAGTTGTCTCTGGTGCTCCTAGACTTGACCTACGGTGTGCTGCTTCTCTGCACCCTGCTTCGACACAGAGGTCTGCTTCTCAGAAGGCTTGTCTCCTGCAGAATGATTGATAGCCTGGGCAATTGTTTTTAATAATATCTGAACACCTGTGGACCTCAGTCCCCGGTAATACAGTTATCCCAATTGCCTAACTTACTGCATAAACAACTGCTCTGGTTGCAAAGACAACTATCGGGTTCCTGACACAGGCTGCGCAAGCTGCACTGGGGGGTCAGGCATGGGGGCACGCAGGATCATGCCTTCCACAGGGCGATGTGGGAGCGAGAGGAAAGGGAGCTGACTTTCTGATAGGATCACCCAGGCATGCCTCTTCTTCCCAGGCAGAGCAAGCAAGCCTGGGCTTTCAGCCGGGCAGCACTGCTCGCTGGTCTTGCTTGACGGAGGCGGCACTGGCAGCCTGGCAGAACCAGTGCTGGGAAGTGTGTCTGCACCCGGGATTGTCCCTGGGGAGGTCACCCCAGTTTGGTGACGAGCAGCCGTGAGCTGCAGAGCCATGACAATGACTTCTGCATAGAACTGTGGGCAAAGGAAGAGCAAGATCTGCATGCCCCATCCCACCCCAGATGTGGTGTGGGCAGCATGCCAGGTGCCTGCCTGCACCCCCCATGCCCCTGTGGACAGGTCAAGAGGGGTCTGGCAGGACTGGCTCTCTTTGTGCTCACCAGGCACAGGGCAGGGAGGCAGAGTTCGCGTGTGAGCCCTGGCGAGCTACCCTGCTTTTCAGGATCTCTCTTTCATGCCTGCCAGGTTTTCTGACACTGTGCCCCATGCAGGCTGGACATTTTGCCTCTTTCCAAGGAGCGACGCTATGCGCATGTTGGGAAATGCTCCTTTCTCATTTGCTTCGAAGGCCCTTTTCCCCTGTTGTTTGAGGAATGCTGTTTGAATTAGCTCCATGGATTGCAAACAGACCCTGTTGTTTTCCTTTCCCAATGCAGGGAGGCTTCTGTTCTCTTTGGCCTGCTGGATTAACCAGGGGGCCTTACACACTGACCCCTCTGCAGCTCAGGGAAGCTAATTTAATCCCAATATTGTTACAGATCACAGCAGGACGGATCTCACAGATTCCTTGAGGCAAACCAGCACTGAGCTCTGGCAGGGACAGCAGCACACTGTGTTTGTAGAGGCAGGAGCTGCTATGATTTTTCCTATAACATTTCCTCTACAAAACTGTGGCTGGGGAGGAGGGCAGTGCTGGTGGGATGGTGGGGGCACCCTGGGCATGGGGTCTCACAAAGAAGCTGCTCCACCTGCATCCCCCAGCATCCTCCAGCATTCCCCAGCTTTCTCCAGCACCCTCTGGCAGGCAGGAGGGTGGAGTGCCACTCTAGATCCTGGC
This sequence comes from Ibycter americanus, assembly GCA_035590275.1. NCBI lineage: Eukaryota > Metazoa > Chordata > Aves > Falconiformes > Falconidae > Ibycter > Ibycter americanus. The sequence continues at coordinate 117,847,242 of JAVJGI010000040.1, forward strand.
AGAAGAGAAGGAGATACAGACTGTCATCTCCTTGCAATTTCTTTCTCATTATTTTTTTCCCCTCGCTACCTGCTCCTGGGGCTGGATTTTTGAGGTGTGTTGTCATCAGGCACATACGACAGCCACAATCAAACCGTGCCTGCTCCCACCAGCTGGCGCCTGCCCCATCCCTGTGTCAGTCCCTGGACAGGTCACCTTACTTCACATCTGCAAGGTGGAGCCATCCCCACTGTGCTGGACCACAAGTGTCTTGCTGCTCATCCCTAGCGTTGCTATCAGCGTGGGAATGGCAGGGTTATGGCAAAAGAACCACAGCTCCATCCCCAGCGCTGGCCTGGCTGGGGCTGCCACGCTCGTTGCACCAAGTGCTGGGCAGGCTGGGGCTCCTTCTGCACTGCCTGCACATGGCCCCACACACAGCCCGGTGCACTGCCTTGCTCGTTGCCCCACGCATGGCCCCAGGCACTGCTCTCTGCTGTCTCTCTCTCAGTTTATCAGTCCCCTACTATGTAAAAGCCCAAACAGGCAGGTGGGTTTGCAAGCACCTTTCTTGCACAACATGACTCTTCAGCAGCTCAGCTCACCATCACCCTCCCTTCCCCACATGTAAACCAGAGCCCTCTGAGGTCAATCATAGCCAAACCATTGGTGAAGGCGGACACGTATGCCTGCAGCCTTTTCTGCTCCTTAATGAGTCCTGTGGAAGCAGTTCGTGATGTGGTGCTGAGCCTGGAAAAAGGCATCCAGCACCTTTACAGTGGGGCAATCAATATAAACCTCATTTGTATTTTCACGGGGAAGATCTGCCTTCTCATCCTGCGTGCAATGCCTCAGCTCTTCCTCCCCTTGCTCTCCCAACCCCACATGAGACACATCGCTCCCCCCAGGGTGAAAGTCCGGCTGTTCAACAAACCCAGCCCAAGCCCTGATCCATCATGTAGTGCTGATCCATCTCCAAAGCACAACACACCTTTCACTTGGGCCACAGCAGGGTCTGCTCTATGGGCCAGCACAGGAGGGGACAACCAGCCCAGTCTGCTGGCCACAGCCAAGGGGGGCATCCAGCCCCAGCAAGCGGGGCAGGGCAGGGCAGGGGGAGCAGGAGCCACTGGGATTCGTGAGGGAAGCCCTGCCTCTCCCAGCATCTCTCTTGGGGGCTTTGATGTTCGGGAAAAGTAAATTGCTTTGGGACGCTATTGAAGGACAAGTTTAAATGATGACACACCACAGGGCTGGGACTTCCAGCATTTCTTGTGACTCTGACCAGAGCTGGAAGTGGAAGAGACCACTGGCACAGCCAGGAGGACACAGAACCGAGAACCTCTGCAGCAGGAGCAGCTCCATGAACACCTTGTCCCTCTCCAGGCTTCTCCCCCTCCCTTCTGCCTCCACTGCTGTTGTGCCCAGCAGCAGCAGGGCAGGGCCTGGTGCTGCCATGGGCTGGGCTGGCCCCAGTTCCCTGGGAGTGCGGGGCAGCATCTGGGGAGAAGGGACGGGGCGTCAAAAGGAGCCAGAGCCCGAAAGGCTGGTCCTGGGAGGCTGGGCACAGGGATGGGAGCTGGGCATGCGGGCCCCTGGTCGAGCCCATCCTCCCCTCGGCCATGAGCAGCTCTTGGGAACATTCCTGCTGGATGACATTTCCCAAGGCATTGAGAAAAGAAAAAAAAAAGGCACTTTTTTCCCAATATAAATTCTTGCAACATTAAAAAAACCCACACAATAGCTGTAAGCCCTGAAACGGCTGGGGGTAAAAAAGCTACAGCTTGACATGGAAATAGCACTACCATCCCCACCAACCGGTTGAATCCCAGATGTGAGACATCATGTGTGACAAAACCCCAGAGGCAGGACACGCAGGAAGCTTGTAATTGTTGTGGGCTCCCATTGCTGCATGGGGACGCAGGCTGGTGACCTCGGGAGTCCCGAGTACCCCTGTCAGTAACCTGCAGCAGCAAGAGCAGAGAGCCATGGCCCTGCTGGCTCTGTGACCAACATGGGGCCAGGGAGAGCCCCTGGCGTGGCTCCCTGGGAGGGACCCAGGCGGGTTCAGGACCCTGGGGCGATATGGGCACCCTGCAGACATGAGCCGGAGCTCCCCGCTGACCCACAAAGGGCAGCAGCACCAGTGTTGCTGCTCAGGTTGTAGGGAAGCAGCACTGAGGGGTGCACAGGGCCTGTCCCCATGTCCCCAGTGATGGCGGGCACCCGTAGGGGGGGAGGGAGCCTCGCAGGTCGGCCCAGGCCCGTGCCGGCAGACTGGAATATCACTGTACTGAAACTGGCCTAAATAAACCAGCTGAAAACATATGTTGAGGGGATCCTTGTGAGGCCAAAATCGTAGAAATACGCTTGCTCTGCTGTGTTCTCTGAGATGTTTGCAGTACACCTATAATTATTTTAATTACAATTCAAGACTCATGCCGAAGGAGCACGGCGAGGCCTGTGCGCACAGCCTGCCTTCTGCTGCCACGGCTTCCCAGGGATTTCCAGTGGAGCCAAAAGCTTTGCTGGTGTGGATGGGATATGTCTACGTATTGTGTTTTAAACTATATAATTAATTGAATGCAGCGCTCTGCGAGGAGCTAATTCTGCTGAGGGATTTTGGTAATTGTACAGACATTGAGAGGAGCAAGGCCCCAGCCCTGCGCTCGGCGGGGAGCCACAGGGAGGAGGCCGGGCGGCGTGGGGGGCCAGGCCCTGCTTTCGGGGATGGCGGAGGCAGGGCAGCGAGCGGGGATGCACGTTCCCGTGGCTGGGCAAGGGGAAGGGGGAGGCTGAGACAGGAAGGATGAGGGGGAGATGAGGAAGCCAAGGGCTGGATGGCCTGCCATGACAGGGCAAGCCTAGCCCTAGTCGCCAGGCCCACGGCTCGGCTGGTGGGACAAGCAGAAGAGTGGTGGCAGCTCTTCCCTCTCCCTCCTTCTGCCTTTTTTCCCCTTTCTTTCAGTTTTTGAGGTGTTTGTCAGTGAGGCTGGCGCAGCCTGTGCACCACATCACCCTGCATCGCCCCGTACTGCGGCACTTATTGCACACACCGTCCTCTTTAAATATCTGTGTCGGCACGGGAAGCGTTTGCATGTATTTTAAATATCTTCAAGATGACAGCGTGGAGAAGAGAATGGGTTGAGCCTGGCTTTAAGAGATGACAGAGCACAAAACAATGATCCCGGACAAAGGCGAGAACGCCCCAGCCAGGCCTTCACTGAGTGGGCTGGGCAGCGGAGCGGTGCTGCCGGAGCCGGCTGTGGGGTTCTGCAGCGCATGGAGTGCATGGAACCACAGTGCTTCTCCTTGCCTTGCACCTTTTCTCCCTGAGGAAAAGCTTAGGTCGTGCTGGACAAAACTGTCTGTGGCCAGCAGCTTCCGGTTCCAGCAAATGCATATTAGGCGTTATTTCTTGAAGATGCCTTTTCATTTACAAGGGGGGAGAATAATAATGTAATGTCAGCAAGAGAGCTACCACAGCCGTGACAGCCTCTCGTAGTGCTTCTGCCCTGGGAGCTTTGGGGTTTCTTTTCCAATCAAGTTTTTCATATGGTAACATTCAGAATTTTGATGGTAGATGAGGCTACTTTTGTCTAAGAGAGAACATACTTTCACTGTTGCATGGCCCAGGAATGAGTTCTCCACTATTAAAATGTAATTTAATTTATCTCCATGGATTTTGTGATGACTAGGATTTGTTCTAAGGAGACCTTTAAAGGAGAACTTTTGCATTATTAAATGTATGTGCTAGGAAGTTGAGTTCTGGCATCCTCTGATAACCAAATTTCTTTTCTATCCTCCACTATATCCATCATGATAAAAGCCCCTGCCAAAGCCCTAACTCAAGCCATGCTTCTGGCATATTGTGAAACGAATCAGCGAAAAAAAAAAAAAAAAGAAACCCACAAGATGATCTAGTCCAGTATTTTTTTTAATCAAAGTTTCAAGGATATTGATGGTTTACCTCATAAGGTAAACATTTGTAGCCCAGTTGCTTTCCCAGGGTTAAACCAGAAACAAGTGGCTAGCTAAAACTGCAACTAATTTGCTCTGACAGACTCCAGTCAGCTTCAAAATGAGTTTTCTTGAATATCACAGGCCCTTTACACGCGGAGCAATGGCACTGGTACCTTCCCACAAAGGGCCACAGGATGATCCCGTTTTGCAGGGACAAGCCCGACGGACGCCCAGCTCCTGCAGTTCCCCAGGGGACCCTGCTGCGCTGCAGGGCAGCTCTGTGTCCTTGGGGCAATGGGTAAGGGACCCTTGTCCCTTTGCCCCTGCCTCACCTTCCCATCGTGGGGAGACACTGCCTGTCCTTGTGAAGGGCAAACCCCAGCCATGCACTGGTCCCAGCCAGCAGCAGATTGCCCACCCTGGTGTGTGACCATGCCCCCACAGCACATACCCAGGAGCAGGGGGACAGCTGGGGCAAGCCAGATCTCTGCTTGGCTGCTGGCATCTGGGATGACCTGGGGCAGGCCCCCTTGTGCCACAGAGCTCGTTCCTCGGCTACATGTCCCCCCAGGCCCCCGCCATTCCCAGATACAGCCCAAGAGGCTATGGAAGGGGTAGCTCTTGTGCCAGATACACCTTGGGGTCATGGGCATGGCCCCCAGACCTCAATCCCAAACGCAGGATGGGGGCACTCCAGTGATGGGCACGGCATACATGGCTCTGCCGGTAGGTTTCTCCTGCCAGCTTCCACGCAGCGTGCCGGAGCAGACAGCTCGGGATGGGCAGCGCAGCCCGGGGTGTCCCATCAAGCAGGACTTCGGCAAAGAGACACTGAATATTTTGGGGTGCTCCACAATTTCTCCAGTGGCACCACTTGTGCTCCCCTCCCATGGCACCAGTCTCAGCTCACCCCAAACTGAGCCACAGCAGCACTGGCTGGGATTGGGAGCAAGTGAGCACAGGCAAAGCAGGGTCAGGCTGGAGTGACGCGTCCAGTCTGTGGGGACACTGGTGTCTGTTTGGGCAGCCAGTGATTAACAGCAGCATCCTGCTGTTCTGCCTCCTCCAAACTGCAGGCAGCAGCCTGGGCACAGCTCTCAGGGCTGTATTTATTCTTCACTGACAGCTGGCTCGATGAGGAAGTCACTGTGCAGCCTTTCCCCTTGGAAGACCCAGAATTAGTGCACACTGGTTCCAGCTCCATGTTCACTACCTGCTAACCGATGAGAAAGATCTGGGGTTTGATGCCAACCAGCACCTATCTAAGCACTGACTCCTGGCCCCAGTGAAATCTCAGCACCTTGGAGATCCACATCCTCCCTGTTCTCCCAGACTCCCCTCAAGCAAGGCAGCGCATGTGTCTCCCCATTCCTAGTGGTCTACCCAGTGCTTCTCCGGCACGACCGCAGTCTGCTGCTCACCGAGCCAGCATGCTGGGGCTCAACAGAGGAGACAGCACAAGCGATCTTTAACTTGGTTCAAGACTCGTGGTGCTACTGTGCTCTCTGTTAAAGGAACGTGCAGTATATGAGGTTTCCTGCGTACAAAGAGGAAGGTACCTTTTTTCAGAGTTTAATTTTATTACTTCCCTGATGCATTAGCTCATGGATCGGAGCCACAGCAAACCATGCCATGGAAAGAGTTCCCTTCCCTAAGAGCGTCTCCAGGGCATAACAATGGCTTTTAAGCCAGGAGAGAGCCAAGATGATTTCACCACCAAGGCTGGCATCACCCCCAGGACTCAGCGTGGCACGCAGCACCTTATTGGCACAGCTGGCATGCCCGCCCAGCAGGTCACCATGCTGGTGCAGGAGGACGACGTGCCTGTGCAGTCCCAGCTGCTGACTGCAGAAAGCTGCTGCTCTGCTTTGCATATAAGTCAAAACCTGTAAGCTACTGGTTACAGAGACACTCGCTGTTTTAGCAGCCTGAAGCAGGAGAAGGGAGAGAGCTGCCAGATCCCAGCTGGTCTCTCTGCTCCAGGAGCTGATGGAGGATTAGCCCAGTAGCATGTCTTTACAAATTGTCGGTTCCCAGACTACACAAAACAAAGCTCTGAGGACTGAGTGTCTCAGCACAGAGGCAAAGGCAAATGCTCTGGGAACCTGACAGCTCTTTCCACCCAGACACACAGATACGGGGACCCTGGCTTCCTGCAGTCCCCGCGGAGTGCTGCCTGTCCCACAGCCGCTCAGTCTCGGTGGAGGCAGGGTTGGGGCTGATGGCTCAGAGGAAACCCCTCCTGCCTGCAGCCTCACAGCCTCACGGCTGCTGGCTGAGCCTCTCCCTTCCTGGGCTGATGCCCCACAGACCAGAGAGGGTTTGCAAAACATCTACAGGTCCCTCCTGGCACATCCTGGCATGAGGAAGCCATCTGCCCTGGAGCGTGGGGAGGCTGCTGGAGTCGCTTCTCTGCCCCACACAGCCTTGACCTTCTCTGGAAGGCGTCAGCCCCGGGAGCTTGGGGTGGACTGACAGCACTGTGGAGAGCTAGTAGACAGGCCCAGAACTGCACCGACCAAGAACAGCACTGGGGGAAGCTGCCATGACCTAACATCTACAGCCCTCCCAGCCCAGCATCATGTCCTGCCCCAGATAGGGAGAGAGAGGCAGGGCTGTGCCTGCTGCATGGGCTTATGGCAGAGCTGCCTGTCCCCATTGCCATCAGCTGATACTGCAGCACATCCTGCTCCCTGTCCCAGCTCCTTGCCTGGATGATGCTGAGAGGCTGCGGCATGTGCCGGATTCAAGCCGATCCCTCTGCCTGCTGCTGCCCACGGGCGCAGGGACATGCCGGGCGCAGGGACATGCCAGGCGCTCTCCCCGTGCCCTTGCATCAGTCTCCTTCCCGTTAAATCCCCGCCCTAAATGCACGACTGCAGTCCTGCTGTTGGAAAACAAATGCATGCCAGGCTGTGGCAAGGCATGGGGAGAGGCATGCTGCCCGCGCCTGCTGCCCGCTGCCTGCTGCCCATTACCTGCTCCCTGCTGCCCGCTCCTGCTGCCGCCCTCCCGCGCGGGGCCCGGGCCTCCCCGCCGGCCACCCCATCGCACGCGGCGGCGGAGCTGGAAGCTCTCGCTACTTGTTTCACGGGAACTTCCGACATTTCAAAAATTGTTTTCATTCTGGCTTGGAATGAAGACAAATATTTCAGAAATTTCCTGGATAACATAAAGTTTAAAATATCCTCCAAACTAAAATAGAAGTAGTAGGCTATCTTGCATTATGTCATATCATGCCAGCTCATGGTACACTGAGCAGAATTACAGATGACTTGTCATGAGATGTAAACAAAAATACAAATAATGTCAACAAGAGAGGAGAAATGAAATGCTGAAATGAGAAATTCTCTAAAACGATTTTCCCCCCTCCTTGTGCAAATTGATTCTCCATGGGAAATTGCTTGGGTTTTATAAAAGAGCACGGTCTGGCCAAAGCAGCTCTTCTATTCTCTGGAGAAGAAGGAACACCCTGCCGGCGCTCCCCACCAGCCCCCTCCAGCCACGCAGCCCAGCAGCAATGCTGCTGCAGCCGGGCTGGGTCCAGGATGTCCCCGTGCCCCCTGCCCCCTGCTCCCTGGCCACGCTCAGTCCTTTATCTTGTTTCTTGCAAGCCAAGGGCATGCGTGCTCCACCGTCAGCCCCGGGCCCCTGCTGTCTGCCAGCAGAGATAACGCCAAGATGGATAAAGCTGGGCGCTGGGGTTAACGGCACGAAGCGACCGTAACAGGAGCGGAGGAGGAGGTTGTGTGTTCCCACTCTGCCCGGTGCCGGCCGCAGAGGGGCCGCAGCTGGAGACAGCGCTTACCTTGGCTCAGATGTGCCCAGCTGGGGCTGGCTCCTGCCCTCCCTGCGCCCGGTGCATCGCCTGGGTGGCCGCTCAACACCGGTGCGGCTGCCCCACGCCGGGGCTCTGCGCCGGGCAGACCTCCGGGCGCCGGCTGGCACCCATCCCCCTGTCTGCCCCGTGCCTCTCCAGAAAGGCACTGCTGGGAAGGAGCGCCGAAGCTCATGTCTCAGGCGCTGTATCCACCCCTTCCCACCCTCTTGGGGTTCGGTCCTGCCAGTTCCACTTGTGGGCTGTCCTCACCACTTTGGGCCTTTCTACCGCTCCCCTTCTTGTGGCTCTGGATGTCACCACAGACACGCTTTTATGAGAGTGGGCTTGTGCAAGGCTTGTATAAAGTGTTCTCAGAAATACGAGGTCCTGTCATTTGTAAAACTAATAAAAATGTCCAATAATTTTTACAAGGGAAAAATGAGTCATTGGATGGCACATTTCTCATTACTGGCATTTTACAATTAAAATGAGCATCTATTGAATCAATCCAAAGCTCTTATTGTTAGCAGACACTAATAACTTCCTGAGCTATTGAAGATACTTTTTTTCTGAAGAAACATGACCCCTCACCACGGCATTTCTCGTTGAGAGTGGTATCCAGCTGAGACCAGCTCTGCTCAGCTCCTGCTGGAGTGGTTTCAAACACATCCTGATGAGACTGGTGGCTATAACTGGGTGGGAAATTGTTTTTAAGCCCTCAAAAATGTTCAAGATTTCAAAATTTTTCCCGCTCCACATGGGGATGAATCCAGAATTGTTCAACGTTTTTACCAAAAAAAAAAAAAAAAGTCTTCATGGAAACCAGCTCCGGAATAGCCAATAGCCATCGGTCATGCTGAGCTGGGCAAAGGGGGGACTCCCGCCCGCCCCCGCCCGCTGGCGGCTCGGACCGCCGTGCTGGTGGCTGCGCTGGCATGAGCTGACTTCTCCTCCCAGGGTGGGACACCCATTCCAGACCTCATGACCTTATCTGGTGAAAAATGAATCCAGTGAAACTTTCCCAATTTCACTGCAGCAGTTGCGCGTGCATGGCCAAGCGCCGGTCTGTGCTGTGCTCTGCCCCATGCAGGAGCCAGACCAGCAAAGCAGGGTCATCACCACCTATTGCCTTTGGAAGATAGAGATTTTTGCAGCTGCTTCTATTTTCAAAACCCACTGGAAACTTCAGGACGATATAGGAAGGCCTAATTTTCAATAGGCCCTAAGCCCATCTGCTGCTATGTCCTGAATATCAGCCTCCCTCCGGATGTCTCAGGATGGATCCTGGTAACCACAATCACCACCTGCTTTTGAAAATGGACACCCTGATAGAAAATGAAGGATGGTCTGAGAAGGGTTCAATGAGAAGAAGTCCTGCAGTGGCACAGGGTGCAGTCAGTGCTCAGAGGCTCCCAGTGCCCCCAGTCAGTCCTCCTCTGCCTACAAGGGCTCAGTTCAGCCTCATGAGATTAGTCTGAGAAGAGCCAGCTTGGCTGCGGGACTCATTTCTCAAAGCACCTCCAGATGAACCAAAATGCATTAAAACACAAAGCCCACATATCGCCTCCAACAGAGGTGTCCAGGGAAAGCTCCTGCTGCAGAGTTTTACTGGGGGAGCTCCCAGTTGCCGTATGGCCAACCACCAGCCAAATCCGCAGCATGTACCCTGAGGTGTACCCTCCGGGAGATGGTGCTAAGGACAGTTGTCACTGGTGCAGCCCCGCGGGGGTCCCACGGCCACCCACACGGTTCACCAGGACACTCACTCCCACCTGCTGACAAAGCCCAATGAAAAGGAAATTCACTTGGGCTTTGGGTGACCTTCTTCTTCTCTTTATGTTTATGCTAGCATCACATTTGTTCTGAACCTCCTTGTAGAAGGCACGTTTTGGCAGTGCTCTTTTCCCACGTGTGGCCACCTGCACATCCCCAAGGCAGAGGGAAAAGCCTTTTCCCTGCCATGATGCCAGAAAAGAGAAGCCAAATTCTCCCCACGTGCACAGAGAATACAGTCAGTTTCTGGATGAGAACGGACATCTTTCCTCCAAAACCCCAATGGACCCTGGGCAGCCAGGCTGCTGTCACTTGTGGGGAGGTTCAGTCCCTATTTGTATGATCAAACACGTGCAAAGCTGATGAAAAACTACCATGAAATCCCACTGCACAGCAGTAACAATGAGCAAGTGCTGGCTTCCAAATACCGAGTGCCCTGCCAAAGAGCTGGCAAGTACAGATCCTGCTGGGCTGTGGGGGTCCAGATGCTGCTTTTGCCATTGCAGATCATCTTTGTGCAGGTCTGCAAGAGACAAGCCCCAACCCAGCCACCTCTCCAAGAGCCTGCTCGCCAGAAAGGAATGGCCAAAAAACTAACACCCATCCATGATGGAGACTTCACTCTGTCCTTACTAGAAGAGTCCTCATCTGTGCTGAGTAGAGGACTGGAGCAGGCGCTTGGTGCTGGCTGGTTGAGCAGTCCAAACTGGGCACATCAGAAGGATGCCGGGCTCTGCTCCCTGTGCACCACGCTCTCTCGACTCTCCTGTCTCTCCATGCTCTCCACTTCTCTCTGGAGGGGATGATTCTTTCTCTTGGGAAAGGGCGATGGGAGTGGGGATGCTGATGCAGGGCCCAGATGTTGGGGAGAAGCAGATGAGGTTGTTTTCCATTCTGTGTTATTGTGCAATGGCTCCAGAGCTGGAGACACTTCCCACTTCTTTTCCTTTGCTACTGAAACACGGGGGTTGGGACGACAATATGTATTGTCATTTATAAGCACTGTAAGACTCTCCTGGGACCTACGTGCATAAATCTTGTGTTTGCTTTAGCATTCTTTTTCTCTCTTACATCCTTGCAACACAGCTTCTGCCTGCGCTGCATGTGTGTGAGACTGAGCTCCGCAGAAACCGAAGTCCTGCTCCCAAGAGCATCGGTCTGTGCTGCTGCCATACTCCTCTCCTCCTGCTCCAAAGGGAGGGCCGTGGGAACTAGCTGCTAATCCAGTCTGTCCCAGCCAAGGTCCTGCTGCGGCTGCCAGGTGCCTGAGCGCAGCGCACACAGCGGGCATCGCCGACAACTGGCAAGAAATGCCAAGAGCTTCCCTTTATGGCTCTGTATTTCCTGTTAAATTTTTATGGGATTTCCTCAGTGTTCAGATTTATGAACGTGCTCGCCTGGCATTGGAGGGCCAGGATCCTGGTGTGGGCAGTGGCCAGGCACTGGCAGAGATGAATGGGGAAACCTGCTGCCAGGCGGGGACGGGGCTGGGGGCACGCCTGGCTCCCTGGTGCCCAAGGCAGCGGTTGCTGGGAGGGCAGCCCCGAGTACGGGTGCCCCCGGCCCGGCCACGCTCCCAGCCACCCGCCCGCCGCAGGGCCAGCTCCCAGGTGCCACCGCAGGCGTTTGGCCCCCGGCTCCCGCAGGGCTGCCTTGTGCCTGGCCCTGCAGGGAATTTGGCGTCCCCGCCACAGGGACTTATCGGCTGATGTCGCAGGATTTCCTCACCCCGCCGGGAGCGCACAATAGCGAGGACAGGCTGCTCCGCAGACACCCTAATCCCTTGGCGATTGTGCTGCGTTTCGGGGGGTGGCAACAGTTCAATGAAGGTTTGCAAGGTTAGCAGGAACGTTAATCCTTACAGAAGAAAAATGTGACAATTATTTAATGCCATGGCTGGGAGCTTTTGTGCTGCCCTTAGTACAATGTGTTTGTACTGGGCAATGTCCTATCTAAAGCATTGATGAGGACAAACGCTGCACAGGCTACCTGGGTGCTGGCTGTGTGGCTGCCAGGGCTGCAGGGTACGGGATACATGAGGGGACAGGCATCTGTGCCAGGAGGCTGCAGCTGGTGCTGCCAGATGTCTGTGCAGCCTGGCTCTGCTTCTGCTCCGTCCCTTTGAATTTTCATACGAGCAGGGGAGTTTCTGCCATCATCCAATGAAAGCACAAACATATACATGGCCAGAGCACACACGGACAGCTCTTGGGAGCAGCAGAGTTCTTTATTGTCTGAATTCAATTTCCAGAAAATTGGGTGTCTTTTACAATTCAGAGATGCTGCAGAAGAAATGCAGCTGATGAGCTCCTGCTCTCCGAGTGTACGCTGTGGTGAACTGCGGGAGGAGAGCATGGAGGGCACACGCCTGCTGAACTGCTCCGAGGAGCACGGTGGGGAGTGTGCTCCGAAATGGGTCCAGAAACCTGCAGAGGAGGGGGCAGGTGGCATGGGGGGGCTGGACAGGGGGAGATAGAGGACCCTCGGTCACTGGACAGTGATTCCCAGGGCACATGATGAGACTATTGCAGCAGTTGCCCCTTCCCTACAGAGCAGACATGCTTTGTGGTCCCAGCACCCCGGGGGCAGCTCAGCAGGGTGGGGAGCACCCTCCGTGAGAGCCTGCAACAGCTGCTGGGGGCTGGAGGAGATGTGCGAGTGCAATTGTATCTGTGCAAAGCCTTGGCCGCTTCCCGCAGGACAGCTCTTCTGGCATTAGTGAGTCGCTGGGAGGTGGAGGAATGAAACACCCTCCGTGCTGCCAGCCAGCTTGTGTGTGGAGAGCTGTGACAGCCATCCGGGGATTTCTCTGGCTGCAGGGACTGAGGGAAGGGAAGGAAGGGATAAAGCACTGAGATCACAGGCGGGATCCCGCCTGCTCGCCCAGAGGCAGGCGCAGCACCACAACACGCCCCTCCAACCTGCTCCCGGCAGCGCTGGTGAAAGTGCCGACGTGCTGTCCCCGCCTGACCCCGCACACGTCCCCGCAGCACACCGATAGCCAAAGCAGCAGGAACAGCCAGGTCTGGCAGCACCGCAATGACTCGCGCACGGCCAGCAAGATGGGGGAAGCCCGCAGTGGTGCCTGGTGCTCCAGCCAGGCTGGGGCAGCGTCTCAGTCTGGCCAAAGGCAAACGCCTCCCCAGATGTCCCCTGTGTAAGATCAGCAGCCTTCAGCCTGCCCCAGCTCCCTTTTGCTGCCTGCATGGCTGGGGCATCAAACTAACCTCTCTGGAGAGAGAGGAGCTACCAGAAGGCAACCCCCAAAGCACGCGGCAGGCTCCCGAGAGGCTTGGGGCAACCTCCCCCTCACCTGCCCCTTCCCTCCCAGCATCTCCTGGCCACGACTGTCCCCTTGGGCATGCCAGGCAGGGCGAGAGGCCGCTGAGTGTGGGGCAGCAGGCGCTGGCTGTCACCTGGTGCTGGTGGTGGGCACTGTCCTCAGTGGGCAAGCAGCTGCCCGGGTTACCCATGCAGCCCTGTTCGCATGGCGGTGTGCATGTGTGTGCGCTCATATGTGCGTGTCTAAGTCATTGCGGCTCCGTGGATTTTAGGCACTGCAGGCAGAAAGTACAAATCTGCATCTGATTAAAACGGCCCTTTGTAATATAACCTATATGAGCCTGCACTTAACACCCATCATCCTGAGGAAAGCCCAGGCTCTCTTCCAGCCAGTTGGACTGCGTGCCTCCGGGGCAGATCTCCCAGGGACATGAGACTGCCGGGGCAGGAACTTGGATGCGTTTCTGTGTGGATTCTTCCCCCTTCTAGAGAGGCACAATGGGGCTTTGCATGAGTGATACAAACATGCCAGTTGTACTTAAGGTTGACAAATAATGTAAACCACACAATCTGGTTTGAGGGAAACGACTTCACCACAATTTATTTTAGTGCTTTAAACATCACGCCAAACTCTGTAGTGAATTGCTAAATTAATGCCGGGCTGCCATCTAAATAGACATCTTCAGATCACAAGCATGTTATAGGGGGAATGGTTTCCTTTGAAATGGTTCCCACAGCTTAAAGGCTGTGCAAAGAAAAAATGTGCCCAGGATTCAATTGCTGCCAACATGTGGTGGCCACATTTCTCTGCCGCTATTGGCCAAGATGCACAGTAAAGCTGAGGAAGTATCATTTGAGGTGGATAGATAAACCGGTGATTGCAGAGAGACAGGGAATGTCAGAAGCAGCTCACTCCGAGGAAAGGGATAAAGCAAAATAGCCTCAGCTCCAAGCTCTTAGCCTGCAAAAATGTGCCCTGCCCAGGGAGGCAGCTGGTCGTCCCCATCACGCAGTTGCTCGGCTGTTTGTGATGCAGTGGAGAAGCCCAGCGAAAGCACAGTTGGATGTTTCTTCCACTCTTGGTTTTCCATTGGCGTCTTGGCTGATGTAATCAGCATTGCTGCGCTCCTCTGCTCCCCTGGCTGCAGGCAGCCAATGGCAATTTCCACCCGCTCACAGCGGTGTCCCAGATCTCTAGAGAGAAAAGCCCATCAGATCCACTTGACGGGGGAAGCCAAGCTCCTGGGGCCAGAGCTCGCTCACTGGAGTCAGGAGACTGCACATGAGAATCGCAGGGAATGAGAAGCTGGTTGAACACCTTCCTCATCTACAGGTCCATGTACAGTGCAGTTTGGAAAGCTGCAAAGTGCATGCAGATGTGTTTGAGCAGGGGTTGCAGAGGATGCCCTGCAGCAGCGTGGAGGGAAAGAAATCAGAGGACACCCTGCCCGTCTTGAGGCAGCACAGCTGGGCAAGGGCAGAGGAAAGAGCTGGGTGCAGGAGGAGGGCTGTGCCAAGGGAGGTGCAGGCAGCATGTCCCTGCCTGTGTCCTTGCTAGCTGTTCTTTCAGTGACTCCATCTGCGGGATGCCGGGAGCTCATGGGACCAAACCCTCACCCCAAAGCACAGCCTGGTACTGCCCATGCTGTGTGCTGCTGAAGGTGGGGGGACAATGGGACCACGACAGCTGCCCCTCCAGCATGAAGGAGCTGGGGAGGCTCATGGTGGGCACTCACGCCACATGTGTGCTTTACATATAGACTTCAAACACTGGAGATACCCTGGCATCCAGCAGCCAGGCTGTAGCAAGCACCCTGTAGACAAAGGATGAGAAGACAAAGGAGAGGGAAGGGAGCTGTCACTTGGCCACTGTTCCCACCCAGGCAAGTTGGGTTTTGTTTCCCCATCACCAGCCCGAAATCCATCTTCCATGCTTTCGTGGCTCAGTTGCTCTTTCCCCTTATGGTTTCCTTCAGCTGAGCTGGAGGAAGAATAAAGAAATGTCTCTCTGGGCCCCAGCCTCTTACAAGGCTCATAAATATGTCTCTGCTTAAAAACTCAAGGATTAATTAACTCGTGAGTATCTCCTAACCAAAGTTCTGGGAAAGAGCACCCTCCCGTGTGGGAGGCAGCACGTCTGCGGGAGATTTCTCTGGGGCCTCTCCCCTGCCCACAGATGCCTGACCAGGATGGACCCGGGGCTGGGCAGCACCCAGCAAACAGGACCCTGACCCCACACCACCACTGCACACCAGCTGCGCCATGCTGGGACCCCGGTGCCATGGGGTACCTGGGTGGCCATCAGCATTGGGCTCCCAGGCCATGTTGCCATGTTGCCTTTAGTGTTTTCAATTAGGTGCTTGACAATGCCCAGGCTCGGTGGTCCGTTGTAAATTTTGAGGGTTGACAGTGCCATGGGAAAGTTTGGACCAAGGGGTCTGGTGCCTCGGGGTGCATCTCAGGGCCCGGTTTTCAGGATGCACCAGCTGCTGTCCCTCCCATGCGACCCATACCCAACCCCACACCACTTTCAAGCCCCTCACCAGAGCGGCTGCCCCAGCACGGCGGGGATGCTCCATGCCAGGCACCTGGGCACCGCCAGCCCCCATGTTGCCAGCAGAGCAGGCGGGCTCTGTTAGTGGCTCCCTCCTTGTCCATGCACCCCATCCTGCTTTGGGAGGTGCAGGCTGCTCCCAGTGTGGGTACCCCTTCTCCCAGGAGGCGCAGGGCAGGCACAGTCCCTGTGTTGCCCTGCCCCATGCCCAGCCCAGAGGGGTGCCAAACCCTGCAACAGGCACAGGACAAAATGGACTGAGGGTGTTGCTGGAGGGTGTGCAGGATCACGCCCTTTGCTCACAGGTCCCTCCACCTCCATCGCTCACTCGGGCTCCCTCTGCAGCCTGGGTCCTCTCTGCAGCCCCTATGCCTCTGCATGGCAGCAGCGGGTCTGCAGCCCGGCCAGCCTCGGGACCCCCCGTGGGCGCTGGCACCCTTGCAGGGAAGATGGCCCACTCTGAGGCTTGGCCGTGCCCAGCACAGCCCCTGGGGAGGGAGGGTGTCTCCAGCAGCCGTCTGGTCCTTGGCACAGCGTGTCGGCTCAGTAATCGCTGGTCTCCGAAGAGTGGGAGCTGCCAGGAGCCACTCCTTCCTCAGTGGGTCTGAGCAGAGCTGGTACGAAACAAACAACTTTTGCAACATGTTTTGTTTTCCATCATTACATTTAAAAAGTAAATAAATTAAATCCATTTTGCTGCCACTTCACTATGTCAAGTGTAACCTGAGCGCTGCTCGCAGGGGAGGCAGTGCACTGTGCGAGGCCTCCCCCAGCTCGTGGCACAGCTGCCTGGCTCTGCTGGCACCTGGGAGCAGCAGCTCAGGGCTCGGACAAGCCGTGTCGGTCCTGTGCCCATCACCCATGCTGCCCTGCTCGCTCCCAGGAGGGGTGTCCCCATCCTGCATGTCAGGCACGCAGGGCTCGAAGGGCTGGAGCTGAAGCAGAGAGGTGTGCAAGAAGCTGAAATGCCAAAGCTGAGCAGGGACCATCCCTGGCACACAACTGCCACTGAGGACTGCAGTGTCCCCCGGGGCTGGCCAGCTCAGCATGGGAAGGAGCGAGCTGCATGCATCCATCCCAGGCTGCTGCATGTCACATGGGGCTGCACGCACGGAGTGTCACCCAGAAAAGCACCAGCACCAGCAGGAGGTACCCCCAGGAGCTGTTTACTGTAATGACATGGTCTCTCTCAGTGAGGTTTTTGTCCTGTCCTCAGCCCGGGTGGATGAGAGGCCCCGGGGACAGCTCTCTGCTAGTCCCCGTCCCCAGTCCTGGAGCTGAAGGCATCTCACATGGCCATGCACCCAAGGGCAAAGGGACTCTGCACACTCGGTTGTCCACAGCCCCTCCAGGCAGCCCCCACCACCTTCCCCAGCCCCTTGGAGATGCCACCCCTGGCCAGCACGCACACAGAAGAGGCAGGGGAACACCCTGTCCCAAACTGGCTCCTCCTCACCGGGGCTTGCCGGGTGATGGGGCTGCAAAGGCAGCTCCGCTGTCCCAGTGAGCGGCTCGGGAACGCCGTGTGCGTGCCAAGGGCAGAGCCTGTCTGAACTGCAGCGCAGGGTGATGCACTCCAAATCCCCTCACAAATGCGGAGCAGGGAGGGGACCGTTTGCGCTGGGAGCACCATTCAGAGGCCTGGATTTTCTCCTCTCCATGAAGGCAGCTGTCTGCACCCGGGACAGACCTTGATTACATTGGCATCACAGTCAAAGCGCCCACTGATGTCATGTGAAGTGGAACTTGGCCCTTGGTGCGAGAGGACTCAACGCTGCTTCCAGCTGGCCTCCTCGCTGCTTCTCACACTGTCTTTGGAACATAATTAATTTGCTCTGTTGGAGGGGTGGTTTCCAGCTAAGCAGGGATCCTCTGGGTTTACCAGTTGGTGAAAGTGGTTTCCAAAGCACAGGCCACCCTTTCTTCTCAAGAACTGGCTTGGAGAGGCAGTGGCAGCACCCGTGGGTTCCTGCCCATCACAATGCAATGCTTCTTGTTTGGATAAGCCCACCAGTTTAGCTTTATCAGACACCTCTAGATACAACATGGTTTCTCTGTAGCACTATGGCAGCTTCACTGTTTGCTCCCCATGAGGGCTGGCTGGCATCAGAGAAGGCCATGGACTGGCTGCTGCAGGGATGCGGCTGCCCCAGGATTTGACATGATCTCCCCAGTGCCACCTTTGGCCACAGCAGCCACTGCGAACACGGATGGGCTGAGCTTCGCCCTGCTCTGTGGGAGCAGCCGTGTCGGCCATGTGGCACCGTGATGCCCAGGCGGGTGGCCCATCCCTGATGGCACCCCGAGCGGTGGGAGCGGCTGTGGCCCGAGCCAGCTGCTTGGGCATCTCCTTTTTCCACAAAATTTCTTCCCTCTGCCTCTGCACTGCCTGCAGCAAGGCTGCACAGTGCTGGAAACCCAGATGTATTTTGGTGTCCCAGATGGGCCCTGCCCTTTGCAAGCTCCAGCCCCAGCTCTGGGAGCTGGAAGGTCGGGCACCCCAGGGCCACCAAGCCCAGACAGCACCTTGATGCCCAGGATGCTTGGGTGGCTGCTGGCCTTCTCCCACCTCTGCCCCAGTTACTTGCAGAGGCATTTGCTGAGCTGACTGCGCATCCATCCCATCTTGCCCCTTGCCCATGTGTGCACAGTCAGGCCCTGTGTGTGCTCCCATCGGGTTCTGGTCTGAGCTGGAGGAGAAGAGGAAACATTTGAGCAAACTGTTTTACCAGAAAACATGCAAGTGACTTTTTAAATAATAACATCCAAATGAAAACAATGTGGGCTTCAAAGTCCATCCTCAGGATGCTTTGTGGTTCACGGGCTTTCTGACAGCAATACTCCTTTCCATCCCAGGGAACTCACCCAGGAACACCAGCCCCTTCCCATGGTGCCGGTGGTGCCTCTCACCGCTCGGCCACCCTGCACAGCCGAGGTCTGGGGAGAGGGTGCCGGCGGGGCTATGCTGGGATGCTGGCGTTCTGTTGCTGCACAAATTGGCCATTCAGTGGCTTCCTCTCTCCTGCCCTTTGCCAGTAGTGCAGGCAAAAGCCCTGGCAATCAGCGTGGCCACGGCTGTGGCTGCTCTAGAGGCAGTCTCTTGTTACCGAAACGTAAATGTTGATGTTTGAGGAGGGGAGATGCTGATGGAAATGGAGCTGGCCCTGTTTGTTTGTTAAAGCAGCTATTTTAAACAAGTTCTGTTCACACAGCTTGCAGTTCGGAAGGAAGTTTTCCCAGCCATAATATCCTAGCTCAGCGCTGGGCAGACAATGGTTCAGCAGTTGCCTGGGATTAGCATGGTGAAGTCACCCTGCACAGCCTGGGAAGGGCGTCTGGGAAAGGGCAGCGGTGGAGTTTGTGCCGGGGAGGCCGGGGGGGCAGGAGCCGTCTGGGGAGCCGCGGTGTGGGCACAGCGGTGGCAGCTGGGCTCGGAGCAGGGCACAGGCAGGTCCTGGCTGAGCGCTTCAGGACAACCCTCCTTGGGCACTCAGCATCTCTGTGCCCTGCTTTTTTCCCAAGAAAAATGGTTACATACAAAATATGTTTTTGTTAAAATACTTCCCACAGCCGTAAGCCTGAAAATGAGCCACCTTGTCACCAGCCACGCCGGCAGCGGCTTTACCATTCGGCAGCGCTGTGGCTGTGAGCGGAGCCGGGCTGTGTAGGGCGATGGGGAGAGGTGCCCCCAGCCCCGCTCCTGGAGCCCAGGAGGGCATGAGATCCTCTCAGAGCTGTCCCTGCCAGTGCCCTGAGCATGGCCGTGCCGTGAGCCCCACGCCGCGGCCGCCCGGGCGCCGAGGGCCTGGCGTCACGGCTGCTGCTCCCTGGTGCGTTTACTTCGGGAAAGCAGACAGGGCTCTTGGAGGGTGGCGGAGGCGGCAATGCCAATTCCTTTATTCATTACAGCCTCGTATACAAATAAAATCTTTACAAGCTTGCCTTGAGCTTTTAAAAATGCCGTTTAGGACGTGTCATTTGTATTGTCTGACTTCAGCTCCCTTGCACCATGGCTGATCTCAGAGGCAGTAAAACATTGCTTCCACGTAAAACCCAAATGATTTTATTTTATTTGCTGGGGCAGGGCAAGGGAAGCACTTACCAGGCAGTTTCCTTGGCTCATATGTGGCACCCTGCTGCCCTGAGCAGGTCACCCTGCCCGCTGGGGCATCTTGCCTCGAATCCCCATGCAAAAGCCCTGGGGTCTCATGGGTTGGGGGGCACGGGGCCCTGGCAGAGCCTCCGTGGATGCTGCTCCCACCGACATGGGCACCCAGCCGTGGGCTGACCCAGCCACACTCTGGCTCACTTCTGCCCACAGCAGGATTTCCCAGACATCTCTGGCTGGTGTCTTGTCAGCACCCCATTTCTGGGGGCCCCAGACCCCTGAGGTGTCCCTGCCACTTGCAGCCCCCTGCCCAGCGACTTGCAGGGTGTTTTTGCAGAAGGCCATGGGCAGAACCTCCTC
Organism: Ibycter americanus; assembly: GCA_035590275.1. Taxonomy (NCBI): domain Eukaryota; kingdom Metazoa; phylum Chordata; class Aves; order Falconiformes; family Falconidae; genus Ibycter; species Ibycter americanus. The sequence continues at coordinate 117,867,081 of JAVJGI010000040.1, forward strand.
CACCACGTTTCCACTTGGGATGTCCCAGAGAGCAGCTGTGGCAATGTCTGCACTGACACAAACATCAGAAGAAGATGCAGAAGATTAAAACAAATAAATCTCTGCCATCCCTTTGGTTGCTCTACGAATGCCAAGGCGTGAAAGCTCTGACTCCGGAGGTGCACATGGAAACTCTCTACCAAAGGGAATTAATTGCAGGAGCACTGGCCCGTAGCATGAAGATTTTTTCATTAAGGGCTCAGATGAAGCTTTCTGTTTCTTCCTCCTCTTAGTGAATCTTATTGTGATTAAATTAAAGGAATTCTCGTTAAAATGTTAATATCCTTCTAAGACTGTTTGTTGTTTTTCTCAGCTGCCTCTGGTCTCTTTAGAGCCTCTACTGCCTTTTTCTAACATTTTCCAGCTCTTCCTCCCTCTTCATGCTGCCCTCCCCCCTTTTTCCGAGGCAAACTGGAAAGTTACAGTTGTGGTTGACTCGTGGCTGCAGGCGGTGAGTCACGCCGAGGATCCCCACTCGCAGCTCGTAAACAGGAGGGATAAACACACGCTCCCGCCTGGGGCCCGGGGCTGCACCCAGGGGCCTTGCAATGGGATGGGATGGGGACAGGGATGGGGATGGTTCCCCACAGCCTCCCGTGCCTTTCCCCAGTACATGGGGCAAACCCAAGGCAAAGCCCGTTTCCTTGTGGCCATCACCAAGCCATGGGCTGGAGGAGAGCCCGGGAGAGGAGCTGGTGACCCCGCCTGCCCCAGTCCCTGCCTGCACCTCCAGCAGGCACCATGCGCACGGGGTCCAGCAGCCCCCGCCCCGTGCATGTTGTTCCCACCACCAGGCACGTGGCCGTCCCTGATGCATCTCCTGCTCCCGTGTCCCCAGGCCAGCAGCCACCGCATGGGGTGAATGCACAGGCAGCTTCCAGTGACTCGGCAGCAGTGCCTAAAAACATACTAAAAAGTTACTGAAAAGTAGAGGAATGATAGGGGTTTTTTCCACAGCTAAGGAAAAAATGCTTATTTGTGGGCATTTTCCATTCAGGAGCATCCAACGCAAATACATTGTTCCTCTTTGAATTCCTAAGCATATGGTATTTTGGGCTGTTAGAGTTTAATATTCTTTTCATTACTGATATCTAATACAGACAAGTCTTGAGGGTTACACAAAACATATGCGAACCTAATTTGTTTTTACTGTGCCACATGTTTTTACTCCCTGCATCATTCAGTTAGCTTTTTTTTTTTAAATCATGTGATCAGCAAAAACTTAATGCTATTTTTAAGCACGGTAAGAAAGTGAAAAACACATTTACTGTGACTGCAGAGTAAGAGGGGTGTAGATCTCCAGCTCTGCAAAAATAGCTGGTAGGGTGTGATAGCAAAATGTGATACTGCTGCTGTAAAAGTGGCGTTTCTTTAGCAGTGCAACTTGTCAAAATACTGCACTGCTTGTAAGGCAAATTCCTAAGAATTCTGGGTTTGGAGTAATTTATCCAATTATTGAAAGAAATGAGAATGTGCTTCACAAATACATAGATCTGTGGCCAGCAAGCCACCACCTTCCTGCGTGCCACAGGGAACTCACCTTCTGTCTGCCCTTCCTCCTGCTCGGGAGCCTTCTCCACCTTTTCTTTTTCTGACAGCTCTCTGGAGAGAACATTAATTTATTGACTATATCATCTGTAATGCTCTTTTTTTTTCTTTTGTTCATTAGATTAGCCAGGTGTTCACATGGGATCCATATTCATACAGGGGATACAGAAGGATAAGTAACTGTGAGCTGTGGTCACCAGCCAGCACTGATGAATTGGTGCTTTAGTCTGTGCTCTGCAGTTGCGTCCTCAGTCAGCTGCTCAAGTTGGGATTGAGCTTATTTGGGAATTCTGGAGCCTGGAAATGAGGGGTGCAGGGAAACAGGAGAGGCTGGGTGGCTGTGTGCAGGGCAGCTCTCTGCAGCTGGAACAGAAAGCCCATGTAGATATCAGCTGTGTGGGCAGGCTTGAGAGATGCTCGTTGCCCAAGCAAGGCAGGTTCCTGGGCACAGGTCCCTGTAATGCAAATAACCAGTATTAAATCACAACCAGCCTTAGGTGTAGATGGATCTTTAATCAAATCTCAGCCTTCTGACCCTTGGTTGTTGGGACCAGCAGGAAAGGGGAGGACGTGTGCTGACCTGCTGGTGGGCTGGAGGGAGGGAAGCATTGCCCACCCACGTGATTCCCTTTCAGATGCTTGTGGCTGTACAAGCCTCCTCCATGACAGAACTGGTGTTCATTGCTCAGCTCCTTGCAGGTGGCCAAGGAGAAGTGTGGCACTCGAGACGGCAGTGCCATCCTGCTGCCGGCCAAGCACCATGTGCCAGGAGCCTGCCCCAGCAGGTCAGGGAAACGTGAACCCTGGCAGCTCATCATGCCGGAGAGCTTCAGACAACCCCAGACGCAGGAAATCCTGGTGCTGCCACATGCTGTATTCTCCATTCACACACATGTGCCTTATTAGCAGTGTCAGAAGCCTCCAGCTTGTGGGTGACTGCTAACCACAACCACCAGCATTAACCTCCTGCTTGGGGGTCATTTGCAACAACCCACAGAAATGCCTCAGAACTGGGCCATGTTGAAAGAAACTGGTGGGTTCCTAAAGAAGAAAAAAAAAAAAAAAAAAAAGCAAAAGCTTTATTATTTATTTATTTGGGCCTTTGAGAATTCTGGAGTACAGTAATAAAAACGTTGTGGACATCTGGAGCCTTCCAGGCCAGGAATCCCAGGGTGGCCATGGTGTAGGACAGCTCCATTCATGGGCTGCGATCATGGTCGCTGGGCTCTGCCTGCTTTGTCGCAGCATCATAGAAGCATGTGGGGCCTCGCCTACCCTCTGACGACCAAGCGATCTGGTGTCAAAACCATCCAGCCATCCTGGGATGAGCCTGGCCACAAGTCATGATAAACCCAGTCACTACAGAGCACGCTGAGCAGGTTGGTCGTTGGCCCGGGTCGTTCAGGGGAGTAGCGGGTATTGACATTTGCAGTGGGAAGGTGGAGCCGTGGGAGATCTCAACTGCACAGACCAGAGCGGAACCGTGGCGAGGCCAGGACGTAGTGCTCGGTGGGTCTGCAGAGCTTCTGGCTGCTGAAGCAGAACTCCTGAAGGCGGTAACAACTGCTCCTTGGACAGTGCTGCTTCTGTGGGAAACCACAGTGCAGAGCTCAGTGAAGGACCTGCTTGTTTCCCTGCAAGTCCACAGTGATTCTCTGGGACAGCGGCACAGCCAGCAGCCCCAGGGGACAGAGCCGCGTGCTGCGGGGCAGGGAGCCGCAGACTCACCATGTCCTGGGTCGTGGGTTTGCATGCTGTTCTCGAGAACATTAGCGATGCTGCAAAGCTCTGCCTGCCCATCCAGAGGGACCCCTGTGGTGTGTGGGAGCCGTGCTGTGAGAAATGCACAGAGGAGTGCTCCCCCTGAGATGCACTGGAGCAATATAGCAGGAGCAGCTTGCCTAAGCCAAGGAGAAATTAAATCTTACGTTACATAACACTGCAGCACACGATGGAAGGGGAAAACAAGACACCCCAGCAGCTTTCCCAACACAAACATATCTGTTCCCTCCAGCAGGAAAACTCTAGAAACTCCATTCAGGTGTCACTGCAGGAGCCCCAGCTTGCACAGCAAAGCAGAGGCCGGGTTCGCTGCATGCCGAGCAAAGAGGTTGGATGCCATGCGAACCATGGGGTGCTGCACCACACATCTGCGTCAGATACTCCCAGCATAAATAATCCATTGTGCTCGGGAGCCTGAGTCAGCCGTGCAGCTGGGTTCTCCTGCAGGTCATGACTCATTTGGCCAAGATGCTGGATTTGTGTCAAGGAGCACATTGAACCTGAGCCTCTTTGTTACGGACAGACCCTGGTCTTCAATGGGTTAAGGGTAATTTGAATGATTCCTTTTGTTTAGATTCATTTCAGGTTTCGTGATTTCTGTTATTACTGCATAAAATCACTTGCAGGCACTCGAGGTGGGGGCTGGAGGGAAGGATAGCTGTAACAGATGTGAGCTAATTGGAAGCACAGCAGCAGCAATAGCAAGTGCTGCACGGCTCTTTGGGGGCCGAGCGCCGCCTCAAAGGCTTCGTCACACCCTGTTTGCGAACTGCAGTGGCCATGGGCAGAGACTGGGAACAGGAAGATGTGCCGGGGTGGGATGGAGGATGCTAAGTAGCAAGTCTCTCCACTTCAGTGAATGTTGAAGTTCTGCTTATCCCAGGCCACCATCAGCCAGGGCCAGAGCACCAGGTGGTGCCCAGCTCCCAGCAGCTCGGCACAGCTTTGAAGTCAGTGCCTGCAAATACCTTAAGGGTGAGTGTCAGGAGGATGGGGCCAGGCTCTTCTCAGTGGTGCCCAGCCAGAGGACGAGGAGCAATGGGCACAAACTGAAACACAAGAAGTTTCAACTGAACATGAGGAAGAACTTCTTAACTGTGGGGGTGACCGAGCACTGGAACAGGCTGCCCAGAGAGACTGTGGGGTCTCCGTCTCTGGAGACATTCAAAACCCACCTGGACACGGTTCTGTGCAACCTGGTCTAGGAGAGCCTACTTTAGCAGGGGGTAGGACTGGATGATCTCGAGAGGCCCCTTCCCACCCTGACCATGCTGTGATTCTGTCATTCTGTGAAGTTGGATGATCCTGATTTCCATTCAGTTTACAAATAAAGTTGGCTGGGTAAAGGCAAATATGATAATTACTGCAAAAAGCAGGCTGTTCTGATTGCAGTGGCTGGCTGGGATGTGAATAAGAAATGGACCTGGAGGTCTTCTCACCAGCACTTCAGTGAATGGGCTGTGTGCTGCTGGACAGGGATGGCCCCAGTGTGGCTGGGATGGGATGGGACGGGATGCGATAGGATGGGACAGCAGGCATGCCCACCTGGGAACCTGCCTCCAGCATGAGTCATTGCTGCTAACATGGCAGACCACAAAAGGATTTTACAGAAAGAACTAGGGATAGGCACAAACCCTCTCTTCCCTCACGCCTGCAAAGCTGGCATCTGCAAGGGCAGCACCTCTCCGTCCCATCACCCTGCTCGCAGCATGCAGCTGCCTGGTCTGCAGCCCCTTTGGGCCATTGCACACCAGTTCATCAGCGTGTCCCTCCAGCTCCCCAGGATGTGACTGGTCCTGTGTGGCATGTTCAGCCTGAGGGGCAGCCGATCTGCTTTTCACTGAGAGACGACCCAGCCTCTCCCATCCCTTCCAGAGGCAGGTGTGAGATGCCTCGCTGTCGGCAGCTGTTCCCTGGATGAGGGAAGGATCCGCTCCTTCCTGCCATCCACAGAGAGGTGCTGGGTTAACAGATGTACCTCATCCACACCAGGCACAAGCTCGCTAGAACCTGCCTCATTTCCAAGGATCAGAGCAGAAGCTGCTGTTTCGCTAATACCCACAGAAAGGGTCCCATCACGCTGAGCGACGTGCCGGTGCCGATCAGAGCCAGGATGCCTGCAACCTGCCACAAACCTGCACCTCGCACCGCGAGAGGGGTGAGAACCTAAGGAGGCCATACAATAAAAATTCAAAGCATCCCAATCCAATAACCAGATGGAGCTGCAGGTGCTAATGAGATTGTGCGTTGTCTGTTGTTCCCCAGCTTGCATCTGTCAAGAGCTTTCTATGCCCCACCATGGCAACATTTGCTTTAATTAAAGAATCTCTGCGCAGCACCAGAGGGCAGATTCACCCGGCCGGGATTTGCTGCATTCACCGAGTCGCTAGACAGTCTGTCTCTCACCGGGGATTAGGCTGCGGGAAACTCTCAGGCTGCTTGGCATAGAAAAACAGGAGAGCTTCTGTGTGAATTTGAAGAACGTGGTTCAATTAACTTTTCTCACTCTCCCTTTGGGACAGACAGAGTGTGTCTGGGGTTCACACCCCAGGCAGGTGACAAGGCTCAGGATTAATTAAGTAGCTGACATTCCCGGGGCCCGGCTCTCCTGGGAAAGCAGCCTGGCGCTGGGAGCCGGTGGCTCGCAGAGCTGCCAGCGCTGCCCAGAGGGTCCCCAGCACCCCCCTGCCTGCCTCAAGGGGGGCAGCAGGCAGCACCTTGCTCCTCGCTCTCTGTGGCTGTACAGGAAAGTCACATCCATCACCAAATCCATGGATTTGGTGGTGTGGCGGGAGAAACCGGACACGCTGCAGGTCAGAGCCTGCTCGCCCCAGGCCTCCATTGCCAGATGGATACAACTGCCCGCTGGGACCCTCGTGATGGGGGACAGGGGCAGGCCCCGGGGCAGGCACCCACATAGGGATCCCCTGGCTCCCCCAAAACCTACAGCTTAGCCATCAGACAGGCATCCAAAGCTGTTGCCTGCTTGCAGCTGAGGTGCTGCCCTACCAGGCACTGTCCCCTCTGTCCAGACCTGGCAGTCCCTGGGTCTCATTGAGCGGGAACCTCATTAAATGCCAAGAACTGCCGGGACCTCATTAAATGCCGAGGGGAAGGGCTGAAGCCCAGGGGGAGCCTGGGTCCAGGGCCTAAGCCACCCTGCTTGCTCTGGCCCAGCCTTCCCGTGCGAGCTGCATCTGGTTGCAATTGACTGTGGGGCTACGGGTGATGGATCCATCCTCAGGTACCTTCAGAGCATCTCGCCTTCTCTTTGGCTGGAGCATGAGAAGCTTTCTCTGCACCATCAGGACAAAATTCCTGCAGTTCATCATTTTCAATTGTTCCTGCGCTAATTGGCCTTGTACCAATAGGACACAGGTTTTACTGTGTGTTGGAAACACGCCTTCAGCTCATCCATCATACCTCCTCGGCAGGTGTGCTCGGCGAGCGCGTCTGCAGCAAAAGGCATCTGCAGCAATGACTGCGCCCTGGTGCTGCCCGGCACAGCTGTTCATCAGTGCGGCAAAGGGCTCTTAAAAGTGCTCTCGAGGTGTCCCTGTGTGGGGCTGGGGGCTCTGCTTTCCCCCCGGCATGGTGATAGCATGGGGGAACCTGCAGTGGGTCTGGTCCTGCTGTGCACGGTGGAGCCTGGGGGGAGCAGAAAGGCCAGCAGATAGAGGGGGGGAAAGGAAGAGCCTCAACTGCCCAGGAGTTGCTGCGGTTTGCGGGGGGGTTGTCCGTGTGTGTGTGCATCTCACTTGGATTTGAGGGGTTTATTTTTGCAAAGCACAAACACTGTCTGCCTTCAGCTTGGCCTCATGACTCAACTCGTGGGATGGGAGCTGTTGGGATTCATTACAGTCACAGCCCTCTTAGCGGCCAGTATTAATGAGTGCTGGAAGAAAATTTTGGACCAGCGGTAGGGGAGGGAGATGTGTCTGCCCGTGTCCTGTCAGAGCTTGTGGTTCTTCTTCCGAAATCACAGCACTTCCTGCAACCTGGTCAACTTAACCAAAATATCTTTCGAAAGAAATCTGGAAATAGACTGCTGACACTATCAAAACATCCTGTTTTGACATTTTCTGAATGAATCATTTAGATTTTTTACTTGGAATGACCTCACTGCCTTTTTTGGTAGAGTGAAATAGATTACATTTATTGAAAAGTTGTAACCAAAACAAAGTGATTGATTTTTGCCTCGATGAAATATTTCAGTCCCCCTCCCTCAAAATTTGCTTTGAAGTTTTATTTTCTGTAGTGGAGTGTTTCTCTATATTATAGCTTTGTTCTGACTTAAAGCTAGATTTTGCAATCCCAGGATAAGCCCGTCAGTCCAGCTGTGCAGCCCTACACACATCCCACCTGGACCAGCCCGTCATAGGGTGGCACTGGGGGGTCTCTCCCCTGCAGTCCTGGTGGGTGCATGGCTCCAGGGGCATCCCTGTGCAGGGGGGCTGTCACCGAGCCCCCAGAGCCGAGCAGCCACCGCAGGCTCCTATCTGGCGGCCGGGGAGTGACAGGGGCCGCGGGTGACCTGGCTATTAGTGCTATTTGACAACTTGTTAGGATTAGAAAGCTCATCATAAAAACCTCCAAAATGAGCGCTTTTTGTGTGTGTGTGCAAGTTAAGCTTTTCTGCCCCAACCAGGAACAGATGTCTGAACTGGTTGATGAATTGGAAACATCTGAAACAACTTTCCAAGCTGAAGTACAATAAATATACCTTTCATCACGATCCCTGCAAGAGGGTTTTAGAGGCAAAAATCACTGAAGTGTTTAATATGACCCACGGTGAAGAATCATTATAACAAATGAACCAAATTAAATGAGAATTTTTCCCCATTTTAGTGACTTTGCTGGGACTCCAGGTGCCACCTTTTGAGCATGCGGCTGGCGCTGCCCTGCCAGCCGTCCCAAATGGCTCTTCATTGGTTTAATACCAGCATCTCCGGTAGGCAAAGGGAGGATGGAGAAGTGGGGCCTCCCCCTGAGCACGGAGCCCCCAGGGCCTGCCCTGGCTGCGTGGGCAGGAACCAGGCACTTCTGCACCAGGGTGGGTGGCTGTCACCTCCCGGCACATCAGGAGCTACAGTCACACAATGCAGAAAGGGAGGCAGGCGCACAGTCCCCCGGTGCCTCTGGAGCCCTTCACAATGCTTCAACATCTTCAGAAGCTGCTGGTGAAGCCTGAGCTCTTCCCCGCTGCCCCTGACGCCTGCCTTAACCCCTGAGCTGCCAGCGCTGCCATAGCCTGCCACCTCCACGCTGGGACGGGATGCAGGGGAAGGCTGGGGGGTCTCCAGTGTCCCCCCTCCTCAGGGGATACCCAGCACTGGGTTCTTCACGAGGGCATTGCCTGCCAAAGCCAGGAAGTGCTCCCAGGGCTGCGCCTTCCCAGCGTGGCACACAGGGGCTCTGCGGCTGCCCAGGAGCCAGCCTTGTCTGGACCAGAAGCAATCCACAAAGCATCCTCTTGCTTTAGTGCCAGGAACATCTGTCAAAGCCACGGAGGGCTGCCTGCCAGAGTTCAAGTGGCTGCCATTCTTGCTGTTGATCCTATGACCTGGATAGATGAGAATCTTTCAGCAGGAGTTGTCAGAAAGAGTTTATTTTTCCATGTCTCCACTTGGCTTATTCCACTGAGCAAAGTCATGTTCTATTGATTTATTCTGAAATCACATTTATTTTCCTTTAAGAAATAAAACCCAATATTTCTTCCTTCAAAATTCATGTGCATTGCACAGGATTTGAGGGTCAAATTTTCAAGCGTGAGTACATCCATAAAAATCTCCTGCACTGGCAGGTAGCGTCATTTACACTTGGAAAGCCGATACTAGAACACATGCTGGCGCTCACCAAGAAAAGTGAGTTGCAGCAGGTCTACTGCTTCGGTGGAAATTCGCTCCCGTTCCTGTTCTGCAGCAGCCTGGGGCTCCCCACTGGTGTCCTTGCCAAAGGACAAGCACCACAACCTAACAGGCATGAAGGATTTTGGATTCTGCACTGGTGAGGGCTGTAAAACAGTGTGAATAAATGAAAACAGAACAGAGAGCGACTCCACACTTTGGTGTCTTTGGCCCTGGCTGCCCACTCCAGGCCGGCTACATTCAGCACCCCACTGTGACCCCCTGGTGTGGACGGAGCTGCCGTTGCCCTCCAGCCCTGCAGCCCTGGCTGCCACCGCCGTGCCACCGCCCTGCCAGGAAGAGGTGGAAATGATCCTGCGGGACTTGCTGGGGACACACACTGGTGTGGGCACACACCAGCCCCCTGCCAGCACCTCGCCAGGGATCCTCCTGCCTTGGAGAGTGCGGTGGGCTGTGGCATCCCCACGGTGACACCGTCACCATCCCTGTGAGACCGGGGAAGCGTGCTGTGTTATGTAACAGCTGGGTACTGCTTTTATACAAATACCTTATCAAAATGGCTAAAACATCCCCAACACATGCTTTGACCAGAATGAGTCACTACAACATGAGTCATAAATAAAGTGGACACCTTTGATGTCTCCATTTTCAAACGCTCAGCGAGCCGGCCGGCGTGGCAAGGGCTGGGGAGCGCTCGGGCTATCGCACAGATGTCTGTAATGGGATACTTATGCTCACACATCGCTTCCACGCCATAAAGTGATGGTGCCCCTTCTGAAAAGGAAGCATGTGCAGGGATTCATTTCCTCCAACTTGCCTGGCTAAAACTTCTGCAGGGCATGTTTGCTAATCCCCACCCGAGCTAATGGAGCAGCTTTTGCTAATGGTGTGGATTAGAGAGCACGTCCCTGCTGGGGGACGGGGACGTGAGACCCACATGTGCACCCACGGGCTTGCAGGTGCTGCCTCTGGCTTCACACCCTGCATCCCCTCTGCGCTACACTGTCATGTCCCAGCAGCACTTTCCGAACAAATCCCTCCGGACAAGTGACCAGGAGCCCGGAGGGTCTGTGCTGCAGAGAGGGATGCTGCTGTTCTGGAGTCTGCCTGGAGCATCCAGTCATCCCCGGGAGTCACGAGCCCAGAGGAAGCCCCAGTGAGCAGGGGAGCTGACCCCAGCCACACTCCATGTGGTTTGTGTGCTGTGAGATCCTCCTCACAGCCGGCTGCACCGGGGAAAGGCAACGGGAAAAACACTGCCCCACCTACGGCCAAATGCAAGCAGAGAGGTCCCAAGGCATCGTGCAGTCACAGGGAGAGAAGCTGGTTTGCTGTCTTTTTCATTTCAAGACGTAATAGCCAGAGGTGGAGTCGTGGCAGAAGAGCCTTTCCTGGGGCGCGCACTGGCCCGTCAGCCCCAGCCCACCCTGCACTGCCCCCCTGGCAGTCCCACGTACCCCTCGGAACCCCGTGGGCCCCCCAGGCCCCTCCAAGCTGGGGCCAGGCCAGGGCAGATGCCATCTTGTTCTCACGCCCTGGGCTCAGCCCTGCAGCCCCTTTGTGCCCAGCAACACCTCCCTGGGGCTCCATTCCCGAACCCAAACGTCCATCAAGTGACCAGGCACCAGCGCCGCTGAGGACCTGCCAGCTCCCAGCTGCCACCTTCCGTAGTTTTCATTTAACGAGCCGCGCGTCCCTCCCATCCAGCTGATGCAAACCGGCACCTTCTCCTGTGCCAGGAGCTCTGCGCTGGGGATGAGACAGTGACAATACAGACTCCATTGTGGTGCTGACTGAAAACTAGATTTATTTCTTTTTAATTTTTCTCCTATTCATATTCTTTTCTTTTTTTTTTTTTTTTTTTTTTAATTCTATTTATAAAAATATGAAATCCAAAATCCCTCCCTGGCCCTTACAATAGAAAGCCTGCTGCACACAGGCCATTGCTAAGGCTGCCTCGTATTATGAGCACCTACATGCAGTTGCTATTAAATATGCAAAATGCAAGTCAACTGGGTTGACATTTTCTCACTTGTGTGCCTTCCTCGGGATGCATTTTATTTCACTGCATTTTGTTTTGTTTTCCAGAAAGTTTCACCTTAAACGGTCCAGTTGCATCTGTGAATGAAACCAAGGGAACAATCTTTACAATGCCTAAAAAAATATTCAGGCAAACCCCTTCTTTGAGAATCCCTCATACTTTCATGCCCTGAACCAGAGGACTGAAATTTGTCAGAGAGCAGGCGTCACGTGAGGGACGCAGGTTTCGCTGTCCTTTTGAGAGAAAACAACCCACTCGTATCTGACCAAGCCGCTCAAATACGCTGAAAATATCCACTCACACCCTCATCCTGGCGATGTGATCCGCTGCACTCCAAACCCCTGCAAGCTCTGCCTCTGCCGCACAGGGCACTGAAAGCATCTCGCAGCTCCTTTTGGGGGGCTGGGGGCAGCCCCTGCCCCGCCAGCATCTGCAAAGTCCCCGAGTGCTCCAGCAGCACAGGCTGGGCAGTGAGCCTGCACCAGCACCCCACACCCTGCACCCCGCACCCAGCACCCTGCACCCCACACCCAGTACCCTGCACCCTGTACCATGCACCCTGCACCCAGCCCCCAGCCCCCCACACCCTGCATGCTGCACCCAGCCCCCTGCAACCCACATCCAGGCCTCAGCCCCCTGCACACAGCACCCCGCACCCTGTACCCTGCACCCAGCACACCACACCCAGCCCCCAGCACCCAGCCCCCAGCACCCCGCACCCAGCCCCCAGCACCCTGTACCTTGCACCCAGCACACCACACCCAGCCCCCAGCACCCAGGCCCCGGCACCCTGCACCCATCACCCTGCACCCA
>JAVJGI010000040.1:117879224-117893154 GCA_035590275.1 Ibycter americanus
CCCCCCCCACCCCGCCCCCAGCACCCTGGACCCTGCACCCAGCCCCCCCCACCCAGCACCCAGCCCCCAGCACCCTGCACCCCGACCCCCCATCCCACCCCAGCCCCAGTAGACCGCGGCAGCAGGGATGGCTGCAGCCCGGCGGAGGGAAGCGAGGCCTCTGCGGTGGCAATAATTAGATCAAGGTGCAGCCAGGGTTTGTTTTCCGGCGGCTGCCTGGGTTCAGGCACGGGGGCTCGGCCTCGTCCAAGCGCCCGCATAAGAACCAGCGCGATCTGAAGCAACTTTCTCATTTAAGAAAAAATATTTTGGAAGCCACCACCTCCCTCCCCTTGCCAGCAAGTTTAGGGTTTCATAAAGCCTGCCTGGTAATGGGTTACAAATGTACCTATCAGTTTTACATTTGTTTTCATTCAGGCTCAGTGAACTCTCCACCGAACCTGGTGGCGGGCAGGGAAAGGCCCCCCCACCCCCCGCCCTGCACCCGCTCCCCTCTCAGCACACCCACAAGTGAATTGTTCTTCCATAATCTAAACCAACACTCCTCTCTGGCAAATTGGATTTCGGTTAAACCCTGTGACTTATGTGCAAATCCTCACAGCAGATCGCCTTGCGCAAAGCTCCCCGCGGGGCACGGAGCCACCATGGACACGCGGAGCTGGAGCCTCCACAGCTGGTGTCAATCGGCTCAGCCTGGCAGCAGCGGCGGGGCGGCAGCATTGCACCCCCAGATCCTGGGCATTGCACCCCCAGGTCCTGGGCATTGCACCCTCGGGTCCTGGGCATTGCACCTCTAGATCCTGGGCATTGCACCCCTGGTTCCTGGGCACTGCACCTCTAGATCCTGGGCATTGCACCCCTGGTTCCTGGGCATTGTACCCCCAGTCCCTGGGCGTTGCACCCCCAGTTCCTGGGCATTGCATCTCTAGATCCTGGGCATTGCACTCCCAGTTCCTGGGCATTGCACCCCCGGTCCCTGGGCATTGCACCCCCGGGTCCTGGGCATTGCATCCCTCAGGCCTTGGCATTGCACCCCCAGTCCCTGGGCATTGCAGCTATGGGTCCTGGGCATTGCATCTCCAATTAAGCAGCAGAAAAAACAATCCCAGCTCTGAGAAAAACAGCATAGTCCAAGTTCAAAGAACCTCATTTTGATGTCAGAAATTCAGAATATAAAAGTTATCACGGTAAAATAGGCATGGCAGGCTCTAGCTACATATCATAAAAGATATATTCTTTTCTGAACGTTATTGAACTTTTGAAGACGTAATAAAGTACAGTTCCCAGATGAGTCAACCAAACAGGTCTTGTCTGGATCATGTGAAACTGAAACTAAGCAAAGTCACCCATTTCTAATTTAGTTACATGGTGATTACATGGGTTCTCAGCTGAAAAGCAACAAGGATTTTTATTTTCTATGATGAATGAACATTTTTAGTGTCTGGAGTAGCAGCTGTCACACAGCTTGTATTTTTGCCAAGAAAGTAACTCAGAGGGGATAGCTAAATTTTAGCTCAATGTTTTTCTGATTTTGAGATTTAGGACCAAAACGTGACCGAAAAGCCCTCACATCCTTGGGAGCCAGCTGGGCTGGGTGCAGAGCAGGCAGCAGGTGCTGCCACCACGGCAAGACTGCCTCAGGTCTGGTGGCACAGGACAGGACCAAAGCTATTTTGCCTTCCAGCCTGCTCCGCGCTGCAGCACAGCCCAGGCACCTCCCCAGCAGCTTCGGTTTGTTCACCCATCCTGTGCACAGGAACAGCGGCTGGAGAATCATTAACCATCTTCGAGCAGCATCTTAGAGCAGTTCAGACATGACCAAGGTAACACAGCCCCAGCGCCTCCAGCCCCCCAAGGTGGGGTGGAGCTGTCCCAGCCCTTGCCCAGGAGTGTTTCAAAATGTGATATCCATAGGGGAAGGCGACAGAGCACCACACACGACACGCCAAGGTCAGAGCATCAGACACACCACAGCTCCGGGGCTTTTGTTTGCCTTAGCTCCCCCGTATCTGAGCAAAAGCTGCAGCCGTTAGTAAGATCCACTTCCTGGGCAATTATTCAGAGATATTACTGGGTTCTTCATGATCAACTCTGCTGTGGAGAATTCTCAGATGGAAAAAATCTATTTAATTTTGTGGTCTGTTAGCAATTTAAGTTGAAGAAGTGGTGTTCAGTTCTATTGTTTTCAGACCGTGATGTTCGTGTGAAAGATTTCTTTGATTCAGGATGCTGCAATATATGAAGGAACTGCAGACACTATACAGGAACAACACAGTTGTGGAAACATAGATAGTTGATCAGGAGCTGATTGCTAGCAAGATACCGATGTTGTTGTTTATTTAAAGGGATGTCATCAACTTAAAATTCATGTTTAATTTATAAGTTAATTTATATGCTAATCTAGATCTTACACTGACTCCGAATTAATGAGATCAGGAAAGGGTGTTTTTCTCTGTTTCACCCATCTTCTTTACTTTGTGCTATTTGCCGCACCTTGCCCATACCCTGCCTTCCGTCAGTGCATGTATCCTGGTAGAAATACTTGCTGCAGTAAAACCAAATACATGTTGACATCCTTGCCAGCACCATCCAGGGGCCTGGGTGCGTGGTCCGTGTTCGCAGCTTCCCCAGCACCAGCATTGCCCTCACCACGCGCCGCAGCCGGCACTGGGGGCAGGAATGCTCGGCGGGGGAGGCCATGGCTGCGTGGCTTTCCGACTTCCCAGGCAGTGCAGGGGGATGAGTGCTTTTCATCCTCCCCCTCCTCTTTCTGAATTTCATATCTGGTTTGCATTAATCAGCTTCATTGTTCTAATCGGAATATCTAAGAAGACGAGCAGCAGTGACCACATTTGCTTCTCTGGAACTGGTTCCTGGGTGTGGGAGAGGTGCGGGGTGCGGGGTTGCAGACCCCATCGCTCGCATCCAGCCCTGCCCCTGCCCCGCTGCACAGGAGCAGCGACTCGCATGCCTGTGCTGCAGCAGGGCTGGCATGGGGCTGGTGGGGCAGCACAACCAGCATCACGCTGGTGGCAGAAACGTCGTGACTTGTGGTGCGTCCATGAAGAAATATCTGTGCTGGAGAGCTGGGGGCAAATGAGCCCCTGGGAGCCAGGGGAAAGCAAGTGAGAAAACTGGGGTTCAGCACTGCCTGTGCTGCCCTCACGTCAGTCCTGGGGAGCTGGGGAAAGGTTGGGTCTGTCGGCACCATCCCAGTGCGCTCAGGGACTGTCCCCAGCTGCCATGAACCAGCCCTGCTCTGTGGCCCTGTGGGGAGGCACTGGCTGCTCCACTCAGAGCCTGGCCCCGTCACCGGCTGAAGGGTCTCGGTCTTTCATCAGCCAGGGCCTGATCGAGCCATATGTTTAAGCCTGTAGGCTTTTCTGTAAGCTTTGTGGCACTTCTCACATCACATAGGCTCAGCAAACACAGTATGTTGGTGTGGACTGAAATGCCTGGTGCAGAGTAGCCCAGCGCCCTGATTGCCTATGGAGAAATAAGGAATTTATCCCCATCCTTCCAGCCCCCTGACTGGGGGGTTTGCTGGCGGGACCCGTGGATGCCCAGCCTCATTCCCGCAGGCGCGGGTGCTGCTGGAGGCAGCAGGATGGTCCTTGCCGCAGCACCAGCTCTCGGGAGCTCTGCCGTACGGGCCCGGTGCTCACCGGGTGGCACCACGGGTGCAGAAGAGCCTGTGGGAGGCCGGAGGGTGCCCGTCACAGCCCCAGGGAACTGCAGCACTGCACAGCGGCTCTGAGCAGCCCCGGGCTGCCAGCGATGGGCTTCCCACCTGAACCTCACAGCCGCCCCGGGGCTGAAGCTGTGGCGAGGTCCTGCTGTCCAGTCCGGGTCACCGCCGTGCAGCGTTCACCCATCACTGCCGAACCTGTCCCCTGGGGACCCGCAGAACAGGTTGTTTCCATACTCTTTGCGATAATCTTTTGCATATTTGAGGACTACAATCACATTCCATTGGTCCTCATGCCCCCAGACTAAACAAATCCAGTCCTGGTCATCCTTTCCCACGGACTGTGGTTTCCAGACCTCAGGCTGTCCTCCCTCTCCTCCGGAGCTCCCCACCATGGTCCATACCCTCCCTCACCAGGATGCAGCTCTCCAGCCGAGGCCCCCCAGCAGCAGGGGGGAGATGTGCCCCAGGAGCCCGCAGCCGGAGCAGACAGGACGGGCTGGGGTTGTGCAAGGCGACGGGCGGCTGAGGCAGGCTGAGCCCCGTTGCCAGCCAGGGCTGCAGGCGCAGCGCGCAGTGCAGCGCTCTCCGTGTGTGACTGCAGTTCAGCAGAGAAAGGTCTCACTTCATTCACCCCCAACTGAATTACTAGCAGCCGGCCTGGGGCTCTGCTTTCATAAATGAAATACATGCTGTGATGACTGCTCCATTTGCCAAGAGACTGTTAATGGGTGACCCAGCGCAGTGCTCAAAATCTAGAGTTTTTCTGATTTCACCAACCTCCTCCAGTAGTCTACTGATACCAACTGGTACCAAAGCAGCCCAGAGGAGGGGATTAACCTTGTTGCTGGCACATGATAAACACAAAGAGGTTTTTCTGTGTACAGGCAAGCTTTCACATGCTGCACATTGCATGGTTTAGTTGCTTACAGATCGTCTTGTTGAAATGCAATGAAACGTGTACCTGCTTCCTGAGACACAGATGCCATCTGCCAGGGAGCAATGGGCTCCTGCACCACTTGGGTTGGAGACCTCAGGGGAGAAGGATGCTCCTACAGCATCGTGTCCACCACACACAGTGGCCATCATTATTTATCATGCCTGAAGTATTAGCATAGACATTGATGTAGCGCTTAACAAGTCAAAGTGGACTTGCCCCACTAACTCCACATTGACATTAAGCAAATCTGCTTCTTATTATTATTTATTTTATCTGTTTAATGAAGCAGCAGGGACAGCTCCATAATTAAGGTCAAGCTGAGTGTTGCACTCCAAGTAAAATTCTCGTTGCAAACTCTCCCTGAAATGCCATCATTTTCAAAGGAATGCTTCTTCTGAAATTTTACAAGAAAACCTCTTATTTAGGTTAGTACTTTCAGTGGGAATTCCCCTGAAGGGGAAGATTTTATATCCCAGGATCAAACAAAATAAGTCCTCTCAAGTTATGAAAAATAGTGACTAAAAATGTCTATTAATCCTGAATAAAAACTGCTAGTTTTCTAACTAGCTGTCCTGCTAGTTCTGGGAAGGCAGAGCAGGGGAAGCAGAGACAAGGGGCATGTGTGCATGGGGACACATGGAAGCAGAAAGGAGCCAGTGGCACAGGCAGAGCTGGGGTGCAGTGCTGTGGACCCGAGCGGGCTGGACGCTGGGAGGTGGTCCTGCACGGGTGAGATGGGGCTCAGGACAGAGGGGCAAGAGGAGCACCAGGATCCTGCCCTGGGCACTGCCACCAGCGGGAGTGACCCTGCCCATCCACCCCCCTCTGACCACTTGAGCACTGTGACAGTGCAGACTGCCCGGTGCCACAAGCTGCTCGGTGCTATGGGCTGCCCTGTGTCGTGGGCTGCTGCGGTGCCACAGGCTACTCTGTGCCACGGGCTGCCTGGTGCCTCGGGCTGCCCTGTGCCATGGGCTGCCATGGCGCCCATGGACTGCCTTGTACCATGGGCTGCCCAGTGACATGGGCTGCCCTGTGCCACGGGCTGCCGCGGTGCCATGGACTGCCATGGTGTTCATGGGCTGTTCTGTGCCGCAGAATGCTGCAGTTCCACGGGCTGCCACGGTGCCCATGTGCTGCCCTGTGCCATGGGCTGCCCTGTGCCATGGCCTGCCTGGTGTGATGGGTTGCCGTGTGCCACAGGCTACTGCGGTGCCGTGGGTTCCCACAGTGCCCATGGGCTGCCCTGTGCCACAGGCTGCTGTGGTACCCTGAGCTTTTCCAGTGCCCAGCTCCACCCCAGCCACTCGTGTCCCAGCCTGGCTGCTGGCTCCCCTCTGTCTCCCTCACCTCCACAAATGCTCCTTCTTGCAGCTTCGTCTGGAACCAGTTGCAGGAGGAAACAAAACCAAACTGGCCTCTTGCCAGGCTGGCGCTGGCTGGGGGTTTGCGGCACTGCTGGCCCTCGGGGAGGGAAGGGGCACGGCTCTTCAGCTGCAGCCTGGTGCAAGGACATGGCAGCGCTGTCCCGGGGAGCTGGGCTGACAGCACCCCTGCCTAAGGATGGGTGGGTGCAGACACCCTCCATCAGGGTTTCCCGGGGTGAGGGCTCTGCTGTGGTGTCTCGCCTGGGGAGGTCATCTCAACACTTAGGAAAGGTCAGAAGGGGAGGGCTGCGGCACACCGCATCCCGCCACCGGTTGCCCCAGGGCTGGGGCAGCTCTCGCCACCGGGCTGGGGTCTCCGGCGGGACCCCCGTGGCCGTGACGGGACAGTGATAGGGAGCAGCGGCACAAACTCGCGTCTATACGTCTTGAAGTGATTCCTAGCCCGGAGGCAGGCAGCGCAGGCAGCGGCGTGGCAGCCACGTGACGGGGCTCCCTCTCGCAGAGCAGCACGAGTGTCCCACGCACCGGGGACTGTGGGGTTTCCCTGGCTGGGAGTGACATGATTAATAGTCTCATTACTGCAGCTTTCACTGCGCTGCCTGACACACGCTCTCTTGCTTGTACACAACTGTTGAGTCCTTGCTCTCAGTGCCAGCTCTGATTCATATGTCAATAAACACAGTGAAAGAAAAGCAGATTTCCTTGCCAAACAAAACAAACAGTATCTTTTTGGTTAGGGCTACAGCATCCCTGTGAAATTGGCGCCAAGGGGCATCGTGCTGCTGTTATTCCCTGCTCTCTCGCTGCTCCCTGTGCCCTGCTGATGGGCCAGCAACCGTCGGCAGGTATGGGGCACCCTGGAGCAAAACGTCCTGGCTCCCTAAGGAAGCAGCGTGCTCCTCTGCCCATCTGCTGCCAGGCACCTTACAGCAAAAATTGGAAAGGGAGGGGGGAATGCAATGTTTAATGGCACTTTTATCAATAAAAAGGAGAGTTATATTGGCCTGTAGCCCTCCTGAAACTTTAATAAAAGTCAAATGATGTTTTTTCTTCTCTCTTTTTTCATTTATTTCTAATACAGACCTGCACGGGGGCCAGATCAAGAATGCTTTTAACCTTTCAAAGAGGCCTGGTGGAGGTATGCCCGGGCACAGGGCGTGCAGGGGGAGGCTCTCCCGCTCTCCCGCAGGCACGCCGTCTCAGGACGGGCTGCCTGGGCTCCCCCGGCCGCAGCAGCCGGCGCAGGCGATGTGTGCAGCCGCCTTGCCACGAGCTGCCTTTGCGACCCTCACACAGCGACGTCCCTGGGGCTGCCACAGGCGGCTGCTGGCCCCGTGCTGGGCAGTGATGTCCCACCAGCCCCGGGAGGTCCCCATGCTACCCCTTTCAGCATGCAGGGATGTGGTAATCATGAGATCCCTGTGAACACGGTTGGGTTTTTTTCCTTCCTGGAATTTAGAATAGCTGTACTTGGTAAAGATGATGAGATTTAACACAATGTAGTTTTGTAATTTTAATGAAGTACAAAGATCTACCAGAACTCTGGAAACAGATATCCAGAAATGAGCTCAGTGACTTTCAACGAACTTAAGGAGCAAGACGAACACCCCCGATGCTCACACAGCACTGCCTGAGGTCTAGTGCTAATTCTCCTGGCTTTCATCAGACCCTTTTGCAACACCAAGATATTTTCCCTGCCCTCATTCCCCATGCGGAGTTAGCAGGCTCACTCCCTGCTAATGCGAGCCCCAGCCCGCGCAGCGCTGTCCTGCTCCCGAGCGGGCAGAGCACTGCCAGGAAACAATTGCATTGCAGCTTCAGCCGGGATTAATCCTGATCTGTTTGCATTGGCATTACACTGTCTGGAGGAGCTTCAGCCTGAAACCAAACCAGGCGGGGGCTGCATGGCACAGCCGGGGCAGGGACAGCTCGGCGGTCAGCGTGGCTCTGGAGGGACCTCACTCACCAGGATGCCAGCACGGGGAGAAGGCACAAGGAAAGGCATGCTTCC
Organism: Ibycter americanus; assembly: GCA_035590275.1. Lineage (NCBI taxonomy): Eukaryota > Metazoa > Chordata > Aves > Falconiformes > Falconidae > Ibycter > Ibycter americanus. The sequence continues at coordinate 117,887,252 of JAVJGI010000040.1, forward strand.
AGTTTGAAATGACCTGCAATTCTTTGTGACTTAGTTTCTTAAAATTCAAGCATGCAGCTGAAGATTCAGCCGTCTCTCCTGGACCTTGGGAAATTCTGCACCTCTCTTTGCCTGTCTCATAGTGCTCCTGCCTCTGGCTCGCTGATTTATCTGACAGGAGAAATTTTTTGAGCTGTTGTATTAAGATAAAGACTTAATCTATAAAAATAAATAAATAAATAAATAAATAAATAAATAAAAAATACGTATAATAAAGACCAAATATTAAGATTTATCTGTTCCTCATATCGCTCACCTCTCTGCTGTTTTTCTCTCTCTGAGAGGATTTCTTTCTCCCCCTGCCTCCAACGTGCTAAGTCTCCTCTCGTACTGGGGTCCACACTCTGCACAGCTACTGGCGCCAGAGCCGGAGCCGGCACAGTTGTGTCCTACAATCTGGAATCACCATTTGGTGGAAAACTGCTTTCCACAGTGTGTGAACTAAGAGCAGGGGATAGCACTGCTGGGTGAGCTGGCATCACATTTAAATCCAGCTTTCAAAGCAGTATTATTTTCATATTAAAATGTAAATAAAATGGGACAGTAATTATTCAGCAGCATATAAACACAGTCTAGGTTTGCTTTTTACATTCTTCTCATCCACTTTGCAGTGAAATACTGAAATTGCCAAAATGAGGTGTCACTTGCAACCATAATTCCTTTGCCAGATTAGCCAGCCCTTCAGCTGGAGTTACAGGTGCTGCTCTCATAAGGCTGAGAACTAGACATTGACTCACATCAGCTGATAAAACGGCTCAAAATTTAGGTCCTTGCACCTTGCAAAAATCTGATAGCACTCATCAGGAGAGCAGAGGGATGGGCACCGGGGAAGCAAGGGGATGCTGGACGAGCCTGGGACCGGCGCACTCGGTGCTCTGTTCTTTTTAACACTTCACGCTCTCAAAGCCTGGCCATGCGGAGTATTCCAGATCAAATTGCACGCTTCCTTGGTAGAAACAGCTGGATTTGCCAAAGGATAAAGGAAAATGTTTTCCATTAACACATGTAACACCCCCATTAGTGCATTGTCGGTTGTACGCGAGTGCTAATGAGATTTCACTCTGACACCATAGGAGAGGCAGTAATTGGGGCATGTTTCATTTTCATGGCTGGAGTGGCTGAATTAATTGACTGAGATTAACCCTTCTGCAGGAGACAGCAATCTTACGTGGAAGCAAGGAGGAAATTAGTCAATACTTGAGTGATTATTAGATGGCTGCTGACAGGTGCCAAAGGAGGTGAAAATGAGCAGTTCTGTGGCAGCAGCGCTGCTTTGGGTGTCCTTGCTGGGGAGGTGGGCACAGGCACAGAGAATGGGGGTAAGTCTGGGTGGGCCAAAGCAATCTTAGCTCATTCCTTAATTCCCTAAAGATTTTGCTGTGCTGTGCCCTTACCCAAGGGGTACCCAGCTCTGGGGCAGATGTTCCCTCCCAGGGCAGGTCGCTGAGGGGGCTGAGGGGCCACTTTCCCTTTGCACTGCCGCTGTGGTACACGCGCTTTGTGCCTGTAGATGCGGCAGCGCAGGGCGGATCCTGGCCTCGGCCAGCCCAGGTCACCCTGCCAGTGTCTCGGCACTAGTCATGGGGGGGTCCCCCCTGCAGCATGTGGGTGCTCCTCGTCCTGCCGCTGATGCCGGGTGAGGGAGATGGGCTCTGCAGCTGCGGCTCCACCGAGCAGCTCTGCGCTCCCCTGCGAGAGCTGACATGCCAGGAGAGCTGCCCAGGGATGTGCCGGGAAGCCTTCCTGGTGGAATGCAGCTACGGAGGGAAATATTTCTCATCTTAGCTAATGAGAAAAGGGAAAAATAAGGTGAGTGAATGTTTTATTTAATGGACAATTTAATTGCTGACATCTGTGATAAAAGCTGTTTTTTCCAAACTGGAATTTGTTTCTATCTCAGGATGAAGCAGGGATGTGGGGGCAAATTCTTTGGAGAGTCCTTTTGAGTCCCATCCAAGGAGGATAGGGAATGAAATGTGGCACATGTTAAACATGTAAATGAGGTACTGATTTACTGATTTATCTGTTTCTCGCATGAGATCTTCTTTGGCTGCATCAAAATTACTGTATTATTTATAAGCCTTAAACATTTAAAATTAGATGTGTGGTTTTAAAACAAAACATCAAAACCTTCATGCAAACCACATTGTTTCAATAAGAAATTAGATTAAAAAAAGCGAATTCAAAATGTTTCTGTGCTGGATCAAACCTGCACCTCATGTGGTTCACATCCACATTGGATCCATTCTGTAGGACTGGGTTCTCTTTGCAATGATTTGCAACAGCGAACTCAAAATAAACAGATCTGGTTTCATTCATGGAATATTTCCTTGTTATTGAAAAGCATCATTTTCTGCACTGTCCCTTGACATTTCTTGGGGAAATCCTGGAGACTCACAGCTCATCTGAGGCACCAGGACATCGTGCCGGAGCCAGCAGTGCACGATGCACAGAGGCAGCTGCTCTCCCCGACACGCTGCTGACTGCTTGGGAGCTGCTGCTTCGCTCTCTGCAGGCTGTGGCAATCTCTCGGATGGCAAAGCACATTCCTCAATGTAGCTGGCCCTCACCGAGCCATGCGATAAAAGAGTTGGAGGAATCTGCAGAGCAGGTCTTACTGTTGCTTCCATTTCATCCCACAGAGATAGTGTTGACCAACATGGCAGTGCTCTGCCACCCTCGCCAAAGACACTGCTCTGGGCTGACGGGTCCGGCGCAAGGGGTGTGTGCTGCAGCAGGTACCCAGCGGAGACCCTGTCTCATCCTCTGCGTTGTGCAAGCAGTCACCTTGACATGCTATGGCTGAAGTCATTCACAAGAAATGCATTAAGTCTGCCCTGGAAGGATAAATCACCGAATGGCACGCTGCAGCTTGAACACTGGCAACCTCTTGGCCCCTCTGCAAACCCCTGCATCCGGAGAGGATGCGCGGATGTTTGCAGTCCACAGACCCCACCATCACCCTCTCCCTTTCCAAAAGCAAGAAGTGTAAGAGCAACGGCAGGCAGCACCCTGCCGATTTGCTCGCTTGCAGGGCATTGGCCTGCCTTTCCAACTGCAGGCTAGAGCTGCACCTTGGTGATGTGAAGAAAAGGTCCGAGGCTGCCACGGTCGCTATTTTTGTGAAGCAGTGTGAATCATGCCTTGGAGCATTATGGAGTCCTGGATTTAGTTGTACCACAACTTTCAGCTTCTGGCTATTTGTGCAACTAGTGTGTTCTTCAAACAGGGGAAAAAATGCTGATGTCTCTCACTTACCCACAGGGGCCGTTGCCCCAGCATCATCACCCCATAAACATGTCAACAGTGAAATGCAAACCAAATTGCAGTAGAGAAGCGCAACCATAGTCAGAATCACATCAGCCAGTCTTCCGCTTAGTCTGTAACTGCACTTGCAACAAGAAGTTGAGAGAGGATGAAGGACACCAAGGCTCTACATCATGGGACCAAGCTTGACTCAGCAAGGAGGTGTGCTGTGAGCCGTGCTGCACCTGCTCTGAGTCACACTGCAGCGGTTAATGTGCCCCAAACCGGTAACTTCCTCCCCATGAGGTTGGGAAGCACCAACACCCCGTCTGACCGAGTGGTCACATGGCTTGCCCGGTGCCAGGCACGGGGCTGGCATCGCCCATGCTGGTTGTGCAGTCCCACACCCTGGTGTGAGATGGAGACAAGAGGAGCAGCAGCGGCGCTGAGCCGTCCCGCTGCGGTGGTGCAAACAGCAAGACGAAGTATCAACCCGTAAAACATAGAGCGGAGCAAAGACGGAGCCGCTGCTCTCCAAGCCGCTGGACTGCCATTGCTGTACATCTTATGTGCGGGCGGGTCACAGATGTCACTGCCTATTGTCATTGTGGGGGTCTCCTGTCATCCTCTTCCCACTGATCCTGATGTATTTTTTTTTTACTCCCAGCTTTGTGGTGTCTATGAATCAGCATTACCCTCTACAGCTCTTTCCCTCCATCCTTCTCAGCACCCACTCCACACTCGGAAAGCCGGCAACCTTACTGGAGGACAGGAAGCATTTGCTAATGCCCCATTTAATGCACATTTTTCTAAAAGCAATGGAGGAGTTGAGGGGGAAAAGCAAGAATTGCAGGAATTGCTCATTTCATTTCCTGTGGTTTCATAATTCTGTTGCTTACCAATTTTGAATTTCACAAAGCCTGTGGTTTCCCAACAGCCTTCGTCTGTGGGGAGGATACATTTCAGTAGCATACTGAACTGACATGAAATCCCAAACAAAAATAATATGACAGCAATTGGCGTTCTAAGCTATGTGAGAAAGAAATATAAATACCCCGCTGGCTGCGTTTGGCCCAGACAAGGAAGCAAAGCAAAACATCCCAGTGTCAGCAGGTCACCTCCGAGGGCCAGAACCAGACATCACCTGAAACCCTGGGTCTCCATCCCTACACAAAATGAACCCAAGCACCAGCCAGGGCCTCGCAGCCCCACCAGCCTGCGACTGATCGCTGGCTTTTGCGAGCGGAAAACACCCAATTGCACGTTTGAAAACCATCGTGCGTTTCCACTGCCTTTGGGTCCTGGCAAGGAGTGTGCTGCGGCGGGTGGCAGGACGGGAGCAGTGGGGGCTCTGGTGGGTTTTCATCCACAGGGCTTTTTCAGCCAGGTTTTGCACTGGGACCCCCTTGCTGAGTTCCTCTGCCTCCCAGTCCCCCCCAGCTGGCCCAGCCCAGCCTGGAGCATCACCCCACTCCCCCGGCAGCATGTGGCACGTCACTTCACCAGGGCAGCCCCCTCACTGCCACCCGTCCCCAGCAATCACAGGGATAAAGAGCAGGAGAGAAGGAGACTGGAAAAGAGGAAAATATTTTCCTGAATAAACAGATAAGCAGGACGCCTCTGGCATCAGCCTCACTCAGATGATGTTTTACTGCCTGTGCTCACGTGGATGCAATGTCCAGACAAGGAGAAGGCTCCTGGCAGGGCAGGGTTCAAGTGTGTTCCCAAATCGCCCGAGGCACAAGTGGTTGCTCTCTGCAGGGGGTGCTCCCATGCCTGTGGGGGGGCAAGCAGCCCACCGCTGCCAAAGGCGGGCGAAGCACAGTGGCAACGTGGGACGGGAAGGGACAGGGGGGGCTCCCCCTTCCCTCTTTGAGCAACCCTCCCTGGCGTGGGCAGCCGGGCCGGGGTGGGTGCTGCTGGTGCTGCTGGAGCTCAGGATGGGCGAAGGCTCCGCTCACAGCCCGGGCTGGCCCATTCCCATGGGCTTGGAGCTTGACCCCTGTCAGAGGAGTTAAGTGGGTGCACCAGAGAGAGATTTGTCCTGTTGCAGCTTAACGGAAAGCTCAGGGATGTCAGCAGAGCGAGCCCTGCTGCTGCACTGGCCTCGGATCGGGTCAGTAATGGATGAGCCCGTAGCGATGCTCCCCTGACCCCGGCAGCTGGAGGTGAGCCTTGTGCAACAGCGCAGTGCTGGGGTGGCACGAAAACACGTCTCTAAGTGGCTCGCTGGAACGATCCACGGATCGCGGTTGATTAGATACAGTAATAGCTGCTAACATCCTCCTCTGGAAACTATTGGAGGGTTAGCTTGTGTTTATTGAAAATAAACTTTCAGAGGTGAAGAGAAGCCTATTGGTGAAGAAAATATGTCTGTGTGCTCAGAATTTATAGCCTGCCTCTATAAAGCTGTCCAGAATCCGCGGATCTTTCCTTCAGATACTCATGTTAAAATAATTTTCATTCTGTTAAATGAAAAGTGCTTTAAGTTTGGCAGGGCTGTGCTGCTCATGCTCTCACCACTTCATAAATAATACTTTATAATAACAGCTCAGAATAAAACAAAAAAAAAAAGGGCGGGGGGGGCGGGGGGCCAAGGTCCGTGCTGAGCGCGCCTG
>JAVJGI010000040.1:117893254-117976675 GCA_035590275.1 Ibycter americanus
GGAGCGGGGGGCTCCGGGGGGAGCGGGGGGCCCGGGCCGTGCCTGACGCCCTGTGTCCCCCCGCAGTGAAGATCCGGCTGGAGCGGCTGCGGGCGAACGGGGAGCGCCTCATCAAGGAGGTGGAGAACCTGTACGACATGGAGATCCTGCGGCTGCCCCCGGCCCACCGCGACATGAACTGGCTGGAGTACTTCGGTACGGGCCGGGGGGGCGGGGGGGCCGGGCACCTTGTCCCTTAGCGCATAGAGAACAACGGCCGTGGAGGGGCGGCCGGGATCTCTGCCCGGAATCCCGCAAGCGGGCGGCCCGCACCGGGAAGCCCTGCGCTCTTGCGCTGAGGCAGCTTCCTCGCTGCCCAGAAAACGGGTTTGTGCTGGTTTTTTGCACCCTGGTGGTGACCTATTAAAGTATGTCTAAGTATGCTGTGCAGGCCACTTTAGATGTGTATTGATTTTTTTAATTATTTTTTCTTTTTAGCTAAAGGAGGAGGCGAAAAGGTGTTGGAAGAGGCAGTAACGGTAGGCTTCTAGCATAAATATTAAGCTTTTCTGATAACGTTGTGTACCACTGTAGAAAAGGAAGGGTTTCTTGAGTCTGTAGGAGTGTTGCAAGAGCAGAGGTTACATAAATACTTTCACAAATGCTGCTTTAAGACTTGGCAGTAAGAGATGGCTGTTGTATCCAGTACAGGATTTGCGTCCTCCTACTGCTCCTTGTTGGTCTTCCCTTGCCCACTTGTTTTCGCTCCCAGATCCCTGAGAGCACAAGTGCTTTTCAGTAAATTAAAGCTCTAAATTGATTGAGCAGCAGGGTGTAGGTGTAGCATACCTGCAGCTGCTAAATCAGGTGTGTTAGTCCTGAGTGGCATGCAGACCTCACATGTTGTCATCTCCAGAATAACACGAAAGGTTCCAGTCTGAGCCCAAGGGAAAACCTGAGAAAACAGGGAGGTGGTTTTGCTGTAAGAGTTTGCTCTACAACTTTGAATTATCAAAACGATATGCTACCGATAATCCTAATGTTGTTGTGACTGTTTTTCATTTTAGGCAGACTTGGAAATAACAGAAATAAACAAGTTAACAGCAGAAGCTATCAATACTCCTTTAGAAATCATCAGGAAAGGTCAGTTTGTTTTAAGCATTGTGATGAGTTCAGTGAGATGAAAGCATGTCATGGTTTACATACTGTGAATAATAATTTGGTTCTTACTTACATCCCTTAATATATTTAAAACCAGGAAAATAATCCTATTTCTATCCCTACTATCTGCAGTAGTTCTACGTAATTTTATTAAAACATTCAAACTAATTCAGAATAGTGCTCTGTCAACCATCTGGATTACACTGGAATTTGGATTTCAGAAGCAAATTGTTGCCAAAAATGCTTGTAGCTCTTTACTGTTTACCTTCGCTGTTAACTAATAATTTAAAGTTATTTTTTATTTTCAGCTTAGATAAGTATCCCTGGGGGTGTTTAAAAAATGCGTAATGTGGTGCTTAGCAACATGGTTTAGTGATGGACTTGGCAGTCCTGAGTTAACAGTTGGACTTGATGATCTTAAAGGTCTTTTCCAACCTAAATGAGTCTGTGATTCTGTAACACTTTCTCTTTCTAGTGGAAAAATCTAAACAGGTTACTGAAGCAATTGAAGAAGAAGTAGACCCTCCTTTGCTTCCTCTAGCAAAGAGAGCGAAACATGATAGCCAGTGTCTTCCAGAGCTAGAGGCTGAAAACATTAATCCAAGAGCTGGAAAGGTAAATAGCTATTCTTTGTGATGACGTTATTCCCAAGATATAAATTGCTTGCGGAGATGATGCCGATGGTGCTATATATATAGCTGTCCAGGGTGCTTTGAGGGGAACTTCAAAACAGCTATCGCTTCTTTGAAAATTCTGGCAATAGGAGAAGGTCACAAAGCTTGTACGGTGTTTGTTTCTGGACTCTTGTGCCAGAAAAAGAAGCCTGTTGAGCCAAATGTTTTGTATGGAAGCACCTGTTTGTTGTGGACTTGGCTGTCACACGAGTGTGAAGTTACTGATTTGGTGAATGATGTGTGTTTCAGATGAAGGCATCCACTAAAAAAGTGCCAGGGTCCAGGAGCAGAAGACCTCCTTCAGCAAGAGTGAAGCGCATGAGTAAAAGGTAATAGGGGATATCTCTTCCACTGAATTTCAGAAATGGAGAACAAGTGTGTAGTGCTAATGTAACTTTTAAACAGATTGGAGTATGGTTTAGTAGGCTGCTTGGTGCCATTGTGCTATGCTATAGGAAAAACTTGATCTGACAGCGAATGAAAGAGGGGTAACTTCCTCTCCTGTGATGACCAACTATCCCTAGCTTTGGGGTTTACCTTTGATTGGTAAGATTCTCTGGTTTTCTGTGGTGATAACCTCATTCAAGTTTTTGATAAGATAGTGCTTGTACATTTGTTATAAGAATACTTATGAGCAAATGTTTATGTATTTCCCTTTAACAGATCAAGCAAAAACAACTTTATCACTCCAGCTAGTGGCAGAATTGTTGATATCTCTGCTCGGGGAGGTACCTCCATGATCACACCCAGATTTGATTCCAGGTTTGTATTCTGTTAAATTTCTCTGCTAATCTCTCATATAGGGGAGTGCCTTGCTGTTTGCCTTATGTATGTCATCTATTTGAAACATAATCCTTAGTGGCTCTTTGAATTTGAAATGAAAGACTTTTAGTCAAAGTACTTTGAGCAATTGCAGTGAAATTACTTACCTAAACTTTTTGTTTCAGAATTTTCAAGACACCAGGTTTGCGCACACCCGCAGTAAATGAACGTGTTTACACCATCTCTGCCAATGGCAGCCCCCTTGCCAACAGCAACGATATCTTCATTACAGTCCCTGTTGGAGGAGGGGAGGTAAATCGGGAACTTTAATCTGTAAAATCAACGCTGAAGGGATAGCTTGTAACTTCTTGGGGGGCCTTACCAGTTTCAGTTCATCCCCTCTTCTCTTTAGTTGTCCCACTGCTGTTTGAGGAGACTGGTCTAGCTTAAAAAGAACCTTAAAAAACTTTGTCAAACGTGGAAGCGGTTCAAGCTGGTCAAAACAGAATGTAGAATGATGTTTTGCTGTGCATTTAGGTAACACTTGAAGTAGCTTCTGCAGCAGTAATGCGTTAATGCACTGCAAGGAAGGTATGAGATGAGCTTCTGGTCAAGCTGAATGTAGTTCTTTGCCCACACGTGATCTGCTAGTATGCTTGGATTTTATTTACTTTTATTTTTTTGTTTAATGGGGGTTTTGCTGCTTCTGACTACAGCTGACCAAACAGAAAACCTAAGATTTGGTGGGGTTTTGTTTTTCATTTTGGTTTGTGGGTTTTTTCCCCACAGAGCATCCGTTTAACAGCAAGTGATTTGACCAAGAAGAATCTTCTTCATCTGAATCCGGAGGCCCAAGGAATCGTGAAGAAGCTATCAGTAAGTCTATGTATTTTTGTCAATCGTGACCTGAAGTTGTAAGGAGATGTTGTTAGTCACTGGAGGGTGGAGCTGTAATAGAAACTCCTTATTTCCCTGCCTGCCCACACCCCGCCCCCGGCTTGTCTTTTAATTTGGCTCATGTCAGTGGTCAGGAAGAAGCATGAACTGAGAAGGGAAGGAGAGGGAGTAGCTTGATGTCATGTTGCTTAATACAAACTGTGGATAAACCATGTGCTTCTTGAAAAAGAACTATTGTCAATATTATGAAAAACTGGATCAAAACTGAAAGTGTCTTCTACTTCAGGCCAAAGTTGTAAATGGTTGTGGGATATAGTAGTCTCTTAGAGTACTGATTAATTTCTCTTTCTTTCTAGGTTCGTCTTGCACAAGCTTGCAGCAATGCCAAAAACCCATGAATGAAACTCAGTGAATAATGACCTCCCTCTCTAAATACAGAATATTACATTTAGGACTGCTACCTTCAGTTCTGGTTCTGTGTCTTCCTTCCATTAATTTACAGAATGGAAGTTAGGAACTAATTTTTCTACCTATAATAAGTAATGGTATTAGAATAGATTATTTTTTTCCTGAATAAAAAAAAAGCAAACTTTATGTCCTATTTCCTTGAAGGTTGAGACCAAGATGCAGTTATCCTGGGCTTTCAGACGAGCAAGCTGGGCAGAAAAGCTGTTCTGGTATCTTGCAGAAGATGTAAGCAGTGGACACAGGTGACAGGAGTTTGTGTCTGTCTGGGCAAAGAAAGCAACTGATCAGATTTGTTGCATGCTTCCAGGCATGTCCTTTCTCTGCAAGTGTGCTTAAAAGGTGATGACTCTCTCAGTGTGGTACCTGAGATACCTAAAGGCAAGTTACTGGTGCCTGGGACTAAATAGAAAACTTCTTGTAGTTCATGATGCTGCCATGAATGACAATCCTTTTGTTCTTATAGCAGCCATTGTATTTGTAACTGGCTTTCAGATTTTTGTAGTGAACTTATGCGTTTGATTTTTTTTTTTTAAGAAATAAAAGATCACAGGTACTTTAACAGAATCAGCCAGCTAGACCATTGTTTAACCAGATTACTGAGAATAACCACAGAGCTACTGGAGTATCTCTAATGTGAGAGAACTTTGCTTTTCCTACATCCCCTTCAAAATCTTCAGGAGAAACAGTACTCCTGGAGCTGAGTATAGACAGGGAAGAAGAAAGCTCAGACTAGTCAAAACATTGTTTTGCCCTTTCCTCCCATCTAAATTGAGTTGATTCAGAGCATTTTTTTGACAGAGCCATGTCCAATAAATGCTGTTCGAACAGAACAAAATAACTTCCTTGGTCATTAATGCTTTTTAAGGAGGAATCTTGCTCCACATCAAATTCATGAAAATTAAGCTTTAAATGTAGCCTCTTAGGAAAGAGTTATTGTATATAAACTTACAAATGTAAGCAGGAGCACTCATCTGACTTAACGCTTCCTTGCAAAATGAAGCAGAGAAGTAGTCTTGTGACGTGCGAAATCAAACTCTACAACTCGAGGAGAGTTGTAAAGCAGGTATGTTTATTGCGGCGCCGGATGCAAGGGGGATCACTCCTCCTAACTTGCATGCTTAAGTTTACTCATAATACATATTTATACAGTGAAGTCAGTTAGTTCTGCCCAAAGTCTACACCTACTAACTAATTATTGGTTAGTTGCTTTCTCGCCTCAATTTAAAGGTACAGTTCATCTTAAGTTCACTACGCATGCTCCCTGAGTGGGGGATCCACCCTCTTTGGGGGGGCCATTTGAGTAGGAGGTCGTGATCTCCCACTACCACAATTATTTTACCCTAGCATCCCTGAGTCTTATCTCTTCAGCAGTTTGTTTTCTTTTAGCAGTTAGCACATCCTCCTCAGAAGGCTCCTTATTTACATTCTTGTGGAGCTCATCTACATCTGTACTGTCCCTTCTTGGAAGTGCTGAGTGAGCCGAGCTCGCGACCTTCTCTTGCAGACAGTGAGGCTCTTGCTCATGTGTTGATGTTTCTGCTACCTATGCAGCTCCTGTCTGCAGCAGAGTTTTAGGGTTTTCACTATATTTTCTTGCATCACTTGTGTTTGCTTTCCTGCAACCACCATCTTATTTTTCAACAGCCTGGAAAAGCAGAGCTCTCTATGAAGCACTAGCTCTTTGTGGGAAGATTGCGTAAAGTCTTAAAATATAAAAGATTCCGCTCACTCAAAACCCAGCGTTTCATTTTTATTGTCAGTCTTTATGGTACAGGATGGGAGAGGACACTTGCTTGTCTGTTGAACTAAGATGTAGAATCCTTCAAAAGTTAGCTTTGATTCCTAAAGCGTTATTCTGTATGGAACATACAAAGTCAAGTATGTAAAATGTCATCTGCAAGAGACAACTTGATAATCCTCCCCCTGTTTCAGCAGGGAAGCTAACATGAGAACATTTTTAATTGGCACGTTGAGAGCATTCAGAGTAAAGAACTGTGCTTCTCTAACTTTTTGTCTAAGATTTTTTTCCTAAAAATAAGACTGTTTCTTTGTTGGTAGATGCACTGTTACTTCCTAAGATACCTTTTTGTCCTTCATTTAAACCTCTTTGAAGGGGCTATAAACATGGATTTTGAGACTTTTGGAATTTTTCGAGGTTTGGAAAAGTTCTGCTTTTGGCAGAAGCCAAGATTACAGCATGATTAAGCAACTTTTCACAGTCTTCTATCAGGGGTAATTTCTGCTTTGATGTAAATCTTTGATGCAGCATGTGGCATGGGAGAAAGCTTGTAGAATAGCATTCATACATGAATTTCCTTTAAAAAGCAAACCTGTTACTGTGGAGTACAGACCATGCATCTGGAAATCACTGTTTAAGAGGTTTTGGCAGCTTCTAAGTCCTATAACTGCAGGTGGCAGTATTGTAAACTACTAAGCTACAAGTACAATTGTCTTGTTATCCTTGTTGAATTCTGATGACATATTAAGAAATAAAAAAACCCAATTAAGCAAGCTGTAAATAAAACTGTAACTTGCTTAGATACAGATGTGTAAGTCTGGATTCTGCTCTAAACACATCTTTACCAGGAAAAGCTGAGCTAGAATGCTTAGCTAGCCTAGAGAATTCTGCTGTTAATGCTGTCTGCTTTTAAAAGCTCCAGTTACAATCTGTAAGGCCCTGTGTTGACATGCTTATTACACCATCAGCCGTTTGCATCTTCTGCTGAACGCTGAGGTACGGTACTGTTACTTAGTAAACCCAGGAGTTAATGGTTTTGTTAGTACTAGACGGCATACTATTCCTCTAGATTAATGAGTCTTGAGGAGTAAGGGGATGCAGATATGACTTCACTGCTTCCAGACTTCTCCAGTGCAGGCATGAAAGCCACATGTCCCTGCGAGCCTGCCTCCCCGGCTCTCCCACAGCAGAGCCTTACCTTTGTCTCTAACTCCAGATTTGTGCACTCCACATCCCAGATCCTTCTGGAGGATGAAAGGCCGTGTTTGTGCTGTCATTGGGGTTAACACATTATTTACGCCTACAGCACAAAATTGCTTGCAGAATAACGTTTAGCACCTGGAAGGCTGAAGAAGCAGAATCTGTAGACCTTGGCGGGGGTTATGACTGCGTTTCAGTTTGTACCTGTTTGGCTCGGCTGCTGAATTTGCTCTGTCAAGTGTGGGGCAGCATAGCTCAAGGTTCCTCTTTGCAGAGGTGGTTCTGCCAGAGCATGGTGTTCCCAGGGCAATGCAACCAACGATGCTGCTAATATTCAAGCTTCCTTTTCCAATTGTCAGGGGGCGTTAATTGTATCTGACGTGAATTAAAGCTATCTGGCAGCTAATAGCTAAACAGATTCATCACCTAAATCCGCTTTGCATGCTGCCTGCACCATGTGCTACTCTAGAACGTGGATAAGCAGGATTTCATTTTTCTGCCAGTTTATTGCTCATGTAAATTGTTGGCATCGCTTCTGGCCCTTTTGCACGCTATGTGGCAGTTGCATTTTGTTTAACAAAGCTAGAACGTCCCTCTTCAGTTCAAGGATTACGTGGGCAGCACAGGGAAGTTGCCTGACTTTTTGGGGGTAGGTTTTGTTTGCACGTTATTTATGTGCCAGCCTGGCTGTGGTCTGAACTGCTCTTTAAACTGAGTGATGGGAAATAAAAAGCAAGGCAGGAAAATAACTATTCTGTCAGGTTGGAAGAAGCTGCATCCGTCAGTGGCCAGAGCAGTTCAGCCTACAGAAAGAGGCTGGTGTTGGCTTGTGTCACCTGAGCGGCTGCAGCAGGGCATCTGGGGCTGTCCTCTGAACAGAGCCAGCCTGGAGGGGAAAGGCTAGAGGGCACTGAGGTACCTTCTCAGAACATCACTTCTGCATGTGTTCTTCCCAAGAACTGGACAACATGACCTCCAGGGCCCTGTGTTTTTCATTAATAGGTGAGGCTCTGCAGAAGGAATTAAGGCTCCAGAGTTCTGCGGCTGGTTCCATGAGAAAAAGTGGTTTTTCTGGTTGTAACGTCAGACGTGATGAATGCTGCCCAGGGCTGAGAGCTGTGGCTTTCTTGTAGGAAAGGTGGTTTGCGGAGTAATGGCCATGGTTTGCTAAAAGATTGCTGAGCACTGACTTTTTAAGATCAAAACTCTTGACCTGAACCAGAGCTCTTCCAAAATAAGTTTCCCTTGAGACAGACCAAGCTGCAGGAGAGCTGTTGGTACTTCCAGCAGCACAGACCCAGCAGGGAGCAAGCAAGTAGCAGGGTGCGTCTGTGTTTCACCAGGGTTTTTATAGTGCTGGATAACTACAGTCTTGCAGGGGAAAAAAGCATTCCTGGCTCCAGCCAGGAGTTCCTGCTCGCACCAAGTGGGTGCAGCAGTGCACTGGGAGGATGCTTGGGAGTCTGGGTGTTTGTGCTACAGCTTTGCTCTGGGTGTGGCAACTCCAAAGTTCAACCCAAATTCATAATGGAAATGTGAAACTATTAATCCAGAGAAATAATGAGCAGAATAGATACCCAGTGAGGTACCCTCCCCAGGATGTGCTGACATTGAACTCCCACAAAGGGACTGTGGTAGATAATGATCCTAATAGGTGGCTCTTCCAGGCAAATTGATAGATGTGTGCTATCAAGCATTGCCAGAAATAGCTCCGTATACAAAGCAAGCGTTTATCATCATGGACACCTTGCAGGTGGTCACTGATTCAGTGACATTGTAAGAAATAAATAGATAACAATTCCCTGCTTGCTGATAGAAGGGATGATAGTTTAGAACAAATTAGAGCTGTCTCTAGGCAATTTTTTCATGCAGGAGTTTTTGATTTGAAGGTGCAGGACAGCATGTGCAACTCCTCCAGCTGACCTGTCTAATTCCACCTGAAATCCATGTTTCCTAGGTCAGCTGAAGGCATAAGAAGGGGAAATATTCCTTAGCATCACTGAAAGAGGCACAGAGGACATAAGTCATCTCTTCTCTATATAAGTGATTGGGAGAACTGCAAATTGAAAGGTGAAATGCGTATCTGGAACCCCCTGACATTTCGGTGAGTTTCGTTGAAGAGGCTGCATCTCCAAATTCTGTGTTCAGTTGCAGTGTCGGCAGCTAGCAGGAAAGCTATTCATTCAGCACATCAAAAATTCATCCATCTGTGGAATTTGTGAGTCATTTTGAAAACACAGATAAGTCTCAGGGGTCAGGGAAATAACAAGAAGAAAGTATTTTCAAAAAAAGATGTTATTTGCTTAATAGGACAAATTGTTCTAGTCAGAGTGTGCACAAACTGAATTTTCAATATGAGTTCCCATATCTCAGTGAATCAGAGAGGGCTGTCTGGGGACCAGTGAGAAGTTCAAGCTCCTAGTGTCACATCTGTGATGCATGATACCGTTCGCTTCAATAAGGACTTGGCTTTTGGTGGCCTTTCTCAGTGGGGACAGGTGATCTCCACTCCCATCCCAGCATGTGTTTCCATGCCACCTGACTGCAGCTGGGGCATTACACTGGCTTTGCTCTAACTTGAATCTTCCTTCTAGCAGCTCACAGCTGAGTGATGTGCAGGTTTTAATGAGGCAAAAAGATCTCCCTGATCTCCCTCAAGGAGATGAGTCTGTGGATCCCAGGTCTGCTGCCAGCTCTGCTCTTGCCTGGCCCACGAATACAAAGATGTGGCCAGCTGGTTCCTCGCCTCGCTCCTCACCCTGCTTCTGCTGAAGGGGACTGTGCTGTTTCGGAGCCGCAGTCAGCGATGCTGATGGCTGTTGGCAGATTGCAGCACAGCAATGAGGAGGCCTAGCCGGTCGTGTTCCTTGGCATGGTGTCAGGCTCCCATCGCACGCGGGTGAGTGGTCTGTGTGCTGAAGAACCGCGAGCCCTCCCCTGGGAAGAGAAATAATGGATGGAGCAGAGGTGAGCACGGGGATTCGGCTCTGCAACTGCCTCCTGTGGCTCATCAAACCTCTCCCTCTGTGACTGCTGATGGAATGAATGCCCTAAGAGCAGAGTTACAAGGCTTGAATTACCCATCATCAGCTGGGGGCACAGCCTGCCAACGCTGCTTAAGCTTCTTTAACTTCACTTTTTTTCCCCCCTCCTTTCTTTGGGCTCTTTTTTTTTTTTTTTTTTTTTTCTTGGTGTCTGGTTTTATGTTTGGTTGTTTTTTTGCTAACTGACAAAGATTTAACATTTAATTAACCTGACTGACATCATTTAGCAGTTGGGCACTCAATTAGGTATAATGTATTAATTAGAAGACGTGAGTGGCGGTGGGTTTTCCAGGCTGGCATCTCGCCGCGGGGAAGCCGCGCTGCGCAAGTGTTTAACGATGTCCGCGCTGCTTCGGGCAGCCGGGCTCTGCCCATCACCATCTGCTGTAACGCGATGTTCCCTGTGGGACCTTACAGCTGATCCCGTACCACGTGTCACTGTGGTGGGGATTCTAGGAAACAAATTTGCCATGGATTTAGCTGCGGCTTGTGTTCCTCTAATTGATTGTGCTGCAGGACTCGGGGTGAATCCTGGAGGTGTGCCGTGGGAGAAGAGCCTTGCCGCGATGCTTGCTGGTCTTCCCACATGCATGTACGCTCAGAGGCGGGGTGGGTGCTCTCTTGGCAAGCACCCGATGGCTTAGCAGGGTGGGGTACACGGGTTGGCAAGATTCAGTCTTGGGGAAGGAGCCAGAGGGGCTGTAGCTTAGCTTCTGGGTAGGAAATTTGAGGATACAGGCAAGTTCCTGGGAAGCAGCACTGCGCAGTGGCGAGGCCCTTGGGAGAAGGGGCAGCCCCACGTGTGGTACCCGCTGTCCTGGACCACCGCTGTTACTCCCACACGGCTGCGAGGCAGATGGCGTTAGGTCGCAGCCCACCCCTCCGGGTCCTGCCAGCAGCCAACTGGCAAAAGGAGGAGGGTTTTGCCATCCCTGCGGCAGCGCCAGCCTTCGCTGCCCGCATCTGGGGGTCCAGTGCCTCCGAGGACAGAGGGGGAAGCCGATCGCCCAAGTAGTCCTGGAAAGGGAACGGTGAGTCCAGCTCCCCTCCGGCCACGGAGCCGTCCCCATGTGTGTGCCAGGTGCCCTGCGGGCTCGCCCTTTCCCAGGGCGTACATCAAGTATTTCATTCCGTGAGAGGTGCCCACGAGGCAGGCTGGGTCTTGGCTTTCACTACTGAAAGTCTGAGCCTGTCAGGAGACTAAAATAAGTATATCCGATTTATTCATAGATGGTAGCTTTCTTAAAGGCAGGATTTCTTTCACAGCTGTGCTGCAAATCAGATCCATGTTGTCCAGTGAATCTCATTTACAGCAAGATAATATGAAAGCTGATGTGGCTGGACCTCGCTTTGGGATTGCAGGGTGCCACTGCTCGGCTGTCACATCGGAGCTGGGGAAAGCATAAATGTCCTCTTAAAATACAGTGGTGGGAAACAGCTTACAGGGTGTGGACTTCAGAGCAATTTCATCCTTCACTCTGATGAGAGCGGGGAAGAAATTCTCTATTTATCTCCGAAAATTAGTGCCCGTAAGCCACAAAGCTTTACACTCCTCTCACCCAGAAGCATTATTACGCTGAAAAATGGGGTTAGACAGAATCGCTAATTTTAACATTGCACACAGTGACCAAAATCCCGGGCACCCTACCTGTCTCTCCAGGGAAAGATTTATTGCCTGCTACAATGGAATTACTCTAATTTCCCTTAAAAAGGGTGAGACAGTTAATACAAAAGTCATGTCCTCAAATTTGGTTGCTGTCCCTAAGCCCGGGCGTGCTGAGGAGCGCTGCCAGGGCAGGGTCTGTGCCCCCAGCGCCAGCCCCCCTGTGCCTCCCAGGGAGCCAGCAATTGCCTCTGGAGCCAGAAGTCACAGTGGGAGCGGGTGAAGGGATGGGAGCGATTCCCTTTGCCCGACGCCTGCTCCCAGGGCAGGATGCTGTTGGGCTCAGGCTTCTGCCCGGGGTCCCGGCGAGGGGCGCAGCCCTGGATGTGCTCCCCGAGTCACTGTGGGTGCAGTTACGCTCCTGTGCATCTGCGGAGGAGGGTACTCGGGGGGAACGGGAGGGGGTGAGGCGTTCAGGGGATGAAAGCCTGCAGGCTCTGCTCTCAGTACCTCCAGAGCAACAGCCACTGCTGCCGAAGTGCTCCCTGAGAGAGCACCTCAATCTGCAGCCACGATTATTTTCATTAAGAGAAAATATGCTCTCGCAATCCGATGCTCTAACAGTGCCTGTTGTCTTCTGTTCTGCTGGTGTCGTGCAGCCCCGCAGCAACGGGCTGAGCACAGCTTTCAAGGGAAAAATCAATAGCTACTAGTTATGGGTCAATCTTCTTTATAAAGTACAAACCCTGCTGATTTTGCACAGTTCAGGGCTACGCTGAGCAGGGAAACCAACATGTTTCATAGACAATATGAAATTAATTCATTTGCTGTGAGGCAGTAACTGGAAATGTTAGTAAGGTCTCAGCTGCTGTTGTGATCCCCCTCCCTGGGCGTGAGCTCGGGAGCCCAAGCAGTGCTGGGACCCAGCTACAGCCCCCAGGTTGAGGGGATGGGGGGCAAAGCAGCTGTCGATCCTTGGTGTCAAAGAACAAAGCCAGTGGAAAAGGACAATTTATCCTTGTCCTGCATCGCTCATAAAAATAGCACTGGGGTGTTGAACACTAATTGCAGCTTCCTCTGGCCAGTTTTGCAGATTACAGGCAGCGTTTGGCAGCGTGACTCTAGGGCTGAGGCAGGCGGGGGGCTCCTGGGGGGCCTCATCTGCAGGGACAGGTGCCGGGTTTAGGTACCAGCCCATCCCTGAGCACTGCTCCCCCCGGGAGGACAGGCAGGCAGAGGCCGGTGGAAGGGCGAGAGGCAGGAGCATGTTGCAGGGCCAGGACCTGCCACTGGCTCAGCGGGTCCTGCATGCGAGTGGGCAGCATGATCTGGGTGTCTGTTGTCTTGCTTGTCCCTGCTTGTATCGCTGCAGCCCAACGTAGCTGTTGCACCCACCATCCTGCCATCACCCTGGCTGGTGCTTGCCCCAGCACCCAGCTTGCGTGGTGCTTGGCCAGGGCTGGTCCCCATGGTGGGACTGGCTCCCAGCGGGCGGTGACAGCACAGCCTGTCTGCCCATCTGTGCATTAGCTGTTACGGCAGTGAAATCCAACTTGGGAGATGGTTTCTTTGGTTTCCTTTAGGAAATGTCTGCTGCACTGTCTTTCTAAACCTTCTCCTCTGCAAAGGGCCTCAGTTCACCTTCGTGAAGAACACTTAATTGCAGAGTGATTTGGTGTGATGAGCATCTGCAAATGATACCTTCTGCGAGCAGTAAGTGGGTTTTTTCCATTGCTGCAGCATGCACTAGCGATGGAGGCATATCGCTCAGTTCAGCCGCCCTGAGTGTGCAAACCAGGAGGGAAGGGCTGCCTCGGGCGACCCTGTTTGTGCCTCTCCCCGCTGTCGGGTGGCTTTGGCTCATCCGCACAGGCAGCAAAGGCTGGATGCAGATCACTGGCTGGTTGGTGTTTCCCAGGTGCCAGGGCTCTGAGCAGCCACGCAGTCTGCAGGAAGGGCTGCCATCGGGAAGGTGGGTCTCTGGAGGAGCGAGGTGAGCGAAGCTCAGTAGCTGGAGCTGGACAGACCCTGAGCTCCTGCTCCCAGCAGCAGGGGTTCAGCTCCTCGTTGCCCAGGAGGTGCGGGAGGAGCTCAGCGTACCCCCCACACACAGCAATTCATGCAGCAGGGAACAGTCAGACTTTAAATCCCAGCTAAACAAGTGATGGGCTGAGTTCATACCTCGCAGCAGGGGCGGCAGCTCCGGCTGTTGCCCCATGTAGCTGCAGTGACAGAAAGCCCCCCATCGAGAGGCTGAGTCAGCACGCAGCCTCTGAGCAGAGCAGCCCCTTCCTCTAACCGCTTGTGGCTTTCCCAAAGGAAAAGCTTCTGCCAAATGCCAGGAGCCCGAGGGAAAGGCTCACGCTCCCCTCTTGGTGCCAGGCCAGCATCATCTCTTGAGCACTTGCTGCATATCTCTGTGCCTTGCGTGGGGCTGATGGCTTTCGTGGAGCCTGACAGGCACCCTGCTCCCTGTGGGGGGACACTGGGGGGGTGTGCGCCTGCCTGGCACTGCTGAGGAGAGGGCCTGCCCCCATCCTCCCCCTCCCTGCCAGACACACACAGGGAGAGGTGCCCCCCCATCAGCTGATGCAGCTATGAGGAGTGGGGATCCAAACACGGTGCCCTGGGGGAAAGCTCTGCCTCTGGTACTGTCAGATGTTCCCGTGTGTTGTCTCACTGTTTCCTAAATATGTATAAAAAAATGTTGTGAATTTTCTTCCCACTTCTCCCTGAAATGGTCTGAGAGGCTGGAGGCAGGATGGAGGGGGCCAGTGAGTAACGGCAGCGTGCAGATGGGTCTCCCTCCCTGCCCACCGTGCGGCAGAGCCAGGAGTGCGGTGGGTGAGGGGCACGAGGAGGGCTCTGCTTCAGATGGAAAGCTGCTTTCCCACCGAGGGTGACCTTGTGGCCTGGGAGCCTGGGAAGCTGGATCCTGATGGCACTTGATTGATGGAATCTGAGGAGTTGTTCTCCCTCAATGTCAGTCAGCCCGCCTCTGCTGACTGCAAATGAAGGTACAAGAAATTGGACAGTAATCAGTGCCAGATGGAAAGTGCAATTGAAAATGCCTTCTGTCTGGAGCGTGCGGCCCAGGAGGGAAGCTTGGCCAGGGCAGTGCTGAGCACTCGGCCCGTGCGTGCTCACAAACACTCCTGCTCGCTTTCTGTTGCTCAATTACCGCACACAAAGATGATGGGAGATGCAGCTCCATAGGAACCTGCCGGACAAAGAAACCACTTGCCAAGAGCTGCCAGCTCCGAGTCCTGCCAGCTCCAAGCAGCCTTTGCAGATAAAAGCAGAGATGCTGTTATCCCGCCAGACAGAAAGGGGCAGAGATCTGGGAGGCGATAGCTTTGCACTTCACAGCAAACGGTGCAGAGCGAAGTCACCCCTGTAGCGGTGAGAGCACCGTGCAGGCACGCAGGGAGCAGCGCTGCTCAGAGACTGCGTCGGAGCTGCCAGGCATCAGAGGCATCCCGAGGGACCGGGGCAGCAGCAAGGCCTTTCTGTGCATTATATTTCAGCAGAGCCTTGACAGATGTAAACCTCCAGGATGACAGGAGCGTGTCCCCTCCGGGGCTGGCATGGCTCAGCCCTCTGAGGCAGTGCAGGCAGCGGAGGGGAGGTTGGGTGGTGCTGAGCATAAATTACAGGGTCTGCAGCGCTCACACATGAACAGCGGATTAATTTATGCATGAGTGCCCAATTAGTTCATTCATGAACATCCAGCTAGTTCAGACATAAGCACCCAAATAGTTCCCACGCCAGGGCCTGGTTAGGGGGTGCCGGAGCCCCGCGTGGGGTGCACATGGTGGGGCTGCTGGGGGCCCCTCTGGCATTGCTCCGTTGCAGACTGAAGAGCTGGACTGGCAGAGGAGCCGGTGGCACCCCGCTGCAGGCGGATTTAAGAGCAGGTGGCCCGAAGGAGGAGGCAGGAGGAGACTCATGGCTGGAGATGCTCTCACTGAGCACCAGGGAAAGCTGCCATGGGGAGGGTCAGAGCCGGGGTCCCAGCCCGTGGCACCAGCTCACTTCTGCAGAAGTGGGGAGCATCCCTTGGAAGGATGCATCCCAAGCCTGTGCCAGCACAAGTCCAAAGAGTGTCAAGGCTCCACCCACTCTAATAAATTTAATAATAATAATAATAATAATAATAATAATAATAATAATTTTAATTTAATAATAATTTAAAATAATAATTTAAAATAATAATTTTCTCACTGTAAATAAAAGCCCTTGCAAGAGAGAAAAAATTTCCCTTTCCCTTTGGGACAGTGCTCACCAACAGTAATCCCATTATTTTTGGCAGATAACTCCTCTGGTGGTTTTTAGCTTGTTTGAGGAACCAGGCATCTCACTGCAAATTAATTAGAGGCTCATTTTCTCATCAAATATCCAGCTCACCTAGAAATGAGGAGGCCAAACGGCAAAGGGAGGAAACTTTGGAGACGAAGTTTGATGCTAATAGCCCAAGTTCATTTACCGATCGTTTGGAGCGGGATCATTGGAGCCTGTGGCTCACTCCACGTCATAACATCTCCCTCCTCAGACACCTTATCCATCTGGCGCTTGCCATCTGTTCCCCACAGTGCTCCCTGCCTTATCGAAGCTTTGCTGTAGGAAGTTTCTCCGTGCAGAGCGCCGGAGCCCGGGGAAGGGCAGCAGCAGGCAGCGTGGGCAGGAGTGCAGGGACAGCACAACACGAGTGTTTTCAGAGGCTGGGCACTCACGGTGGTCCCTCGCCCCCTGAGCAGAGCACCTCTGCAGACACCCCCTTCATGTGTCACTCCATCCCAATTAATTATGTTGAAACACCCTGGACACGTCCCATCCTAACGAAGCTGTTAATGTCTCCACCGGAGACCCCTGCTCCTGCCCCGCTGCCTGCACCAGCGGTGAGTGACCCAGCCAAGGGCAGCCACCCCCTTTTCCAAGGGGAAGGGGCTGGGATGCAGGATGGGGCACCTCATGGAGTCCAAAGCCTCTGCCAGAGCGCGTCTGCTTGGTCCGGAGGGGACACGCCGGGACGGGGGCTGTGGCTGTGCCAGCACCACTGGGTAAGAGCAGCACTGGTGGGACCCAGCAGCTCCAAAAATGCACCCCGCAGCCAAGGGGTGCGCTCCCCCGGGTCTGGTGCTGTGCAGGCAGGGGCTCAGCAGCACTGTACAGGCATGACCAGGACGGGCTGAGGACTCATTAGCTAATTGATCCAGGCAGGGGCTTGCAGATGGCAAGGAAGGTCTCTGCTAAGCTTTTCTTCTCTACCTATATCTGTTAATGACCTGGCATTACCTTCTCACTTCTTTTTCTAGCTAAACCCTGACGCTGCAGTCAGACCACTTCTGCTCTTTGTATCTATTACTGTCCTTAAAAGCAATAATTTGATTTCGGTTAGAAGTAGAAATACTATTTTAAATACAGAGCCGCCATGGTGCTTTTCCTGCTTCCCAAGATCTTCCTGCGCTGACAATATTCTTGTCCTGTTTGGAGGCTGAAATTATTTGCTACAGTCATAATTGCCTTTTGGCTCCAAAGATTTCTAATGAATCTTTCTCTGTGGGCATTTGATGGCAACACTCTTCTGGCCACATGTACGGTATCAGCAGCCTCGCAGGGTGTTTCCTTCCCTGGCAGAGCGGCTCTAATCGATTCTGGGCTAATTCCTGCCTGGAAGACTAACAGGAGGAGAACACTCCCAGTCCAGCTGCCCACGGCAGAAAGGGGGTGTGGGGGGGGACACTGCTCCTCACCCCATCTCCCCTGCTCCGTGGGGGGGGGCCTGGCACCACTGAACCCCAAGCAAGAGGGAACAGTCACCATCCCAGGGATACTTTTAATCAGCCAGTGCAGTCAAAGGGAATCAGTCACATTAAAAGGGTATCGTAAAGCTGCTTTGGAAACCAGAGGGCTGTGCAGAATTGCTCAGCGGTGTTTGTTCAGAGCCCAGCCATTTTACGGTGCCATAAACCTCCTGGCACGTGGGCTGAGGAGTGTAAATACTGCCCTTACTCTTCTACGCACCGGCTAATGGTGGGGGCATGGTGCAGAATGAGACGAGCTGACACGGGGACCGAGGCGATGTGTCACCACGTCCTTGGTCTTGCACAGCTAGCCTGATGAGATTTATATTTTGCTGAGTAGACAACTCCGCGCTCCTGGGACACGATGGATGTTGCAGCTTCGCCATCCCTGTAACACTCATTGTAATGCGACTTGCTGAGCTTCTCAGGCTTCAGTGATTTTCCTCTTTGTCACCAATCTCCAGATCATGTTGCTTCCTCTTCTCGCTCTTGGCTCTGGACCAAAGCGGGCATCGTGTCTCCTCATCTGCCCTGATACATAGGTCTCTGCTTACAGAGAGGTTTCTTGAAAACTGGGATTTTGCTGGAGTCGTTCTTCTAGAGGAGCTGCTGCCGCAGTAGGCTCTACCAGCAGGTTCCTCCCCCCAGGACCTGGGGTCCGTGACCGAGCTGGGGGCACAGAGGCACCACCGGTCCTGCGCGGGACTGCCTCCACTGCTCCCGGCTTGGTCCCACCACTGCTCGGGGACAGGAGGACGTGCCTCACAGCCCAGCGCATCACCTCAGCCTCGCTGTGCCCACAGGGGCTGTGGCCACCCCTATGCTCACAGACCAACGAGTGGAGAAAGGGCTCCTGGGCAGGAAAAGGGCTTTTTTACTTCTGCTTTTCCACCTGCCACCTCCCCGATGTTCCCGGAGCGAGCCCTGCTTGTGTGCAGGGCCAGGGCAGCATCCTCCACCCGCCGCACTCCGAGTGGGGCCGTTCCATCCCAACCCACAGCTGGAGCGGCGACCACAGCTCCACGGCGTAGGGACCGGAGCTGCCCGCAGGGACCCAGGTGACAAATCACTGGTAAAGTTGTTGTGGGAAGCATGCACAGGCAGTAATGGAGTTGTAATGAATTAAGTGCTGTTAAAATTGATGCAGGGCTACTGTAATGAATGTGCATGTGTTGTGAGGATTAGGACACGGGTGTGATGAATATTGTCTATCAGCTGTGATAAAAAGCCTATCATCCCAATACATATTTTCAAAAACGAATTTAAGGCTGAAAGAGATTATTAAAAATGAGGAGAGGAAATTGTCTGGGATATATTTAGAGTCCCTTGCTAGGTAAGATGAATTCCAGAAGTCAAAATACCGCCTGTGGGGTGAAAAGGATAGATGCGGATATTGTGGTAGCTCGTGATAAGAAGACAGAGCTGAGGCAATCCGTCCTCTGACGGGGAGTGTCCGGGGACGGCGATCCCCTGCCTGTGTGCTGGGGACCCACACGCCAAGCCGACCCCACAGCGCAGGGACCATCCTGGAGCCGCCAGCCCTCACCGGGGAGCGGAGCACAGTGCTTCTGCTGTTCCTACACGTCCCTGCCCCAGCCCCAGCCTGGGGTCCGGCAAGTCCCTTCCTACCTCTGGTCATTGCCCGGGTCTGTGACCGCTTTGGAGCTGTGCCATGGGGACACCAGCGGCTGTAAGCGCTGATAAAGGATCCGGGGGCTCCCCTGAGCGGGAAGAGCTGCTGCAGAAGAAGGTCTAAGAACGGCCTTTGCCTGGAGCTGCCAAGGAGAGGACCCGCCAGCGCTACTAGTGACGGGTGGCTCCGGTTCTGTCACTCTGTATTTCATCCTCTTTCATTAGGAGGGCATGTGCACACGTACGCGTACCCCGAGCTGCTGTGCCAGCTTGGGTCCGAGGAGACAGAGCACCACGAGCCCGCAACCTGCCGCGCTCCGGACGTCTGGAAATCTGAGTTTTGATCTTGACTGTTCCCTCAGTCTTTCATTTAATCTCTCTGTGCTGTTCACAATGACAAGATCATTAGAAACCCAGTTCCTGTTGCAGAGCTCTTCCTCCCGAGCAGTGTGTAACCACGCGGACGATGCCTGCAAGACAAGAGGCTTAATTGTGTTCTGCCAGCATCCAGGGGGATGTCAGCGAGTCAAATTTAAAGCCAGGCTGGATGGGGGTGGGAAATGCACCTCCATTACTCACCCAGCCTGAATGAGGTTTAGGTTTTATTATATCCCGAAATAGCCAGTGCCTGGGAGGTGCTGATTGAAGCCATTTGAAAACATGACAACATCCTCAGGACAATAGGTGTCTAATCTAATGAAGCCAGAATGCATTAGCTAAGAGCTGCGTAAAGTGAAGAAAATGCAATTAAAGCATTCCTGAGGACAGATGTCGACCTACGTAGGGGACACTGATATGAAGACATCGGCAGAAGTCTAATGAAAATAAATGATCTGTTTGAAACATCCCTCAAATCAATACCGGAGCCCAAGCCACCACCATTCCCCCCAGCCCTCGGCGGCTGCCGCCTTGCTCCTCTCTCACCCGCGTTTCGGCACGTCCCGGCAGAGCCTGGCCCGGCTCTGGGACAGGTCGGGCTCCCGGGAGGATGGTGGCTCTGGGCGAGCGCCGGCAGGGCACACGGCTGGCACACGCTCCATGCTCACCCACACGGGGAGCAG
Source organism: Ibycter americanus (assembly GCA_035590275.1). Classification (NCBI taxonomy): domain Eukaryota; kingdom Metazoa; phylum Chordata; class Aves; order Falconiformes; family Falconidae; genus Ibycter; species Ibycter americanus. The sequence goes on from JAVJGI010000040.1 coordinate 117,913,278, forward strand.
CTTTGCTCGAGGTCTGTGGCTTGGGTCAGAGGGCAGGAGTTGGTTCGGGGGGCTGGGGGCTGGCTGGGGGCTGAGCTGCTCCAGCACCCACTGGGGGTCAGGCTGGGTGGGTCCCACTGGCAAAGCTAAAGCCGGGCTGGGTGGCTCGGTGGGTCCCACCAGCCATGGGCTGGTGCAAGCGCTTGCCCACGCGTGGTTACAGCACCATGGTCATGGCAAGAGTTTTATCTTTGCAGCAGAACACTCCAGGAGAGTGTCACCCCCTCATCCCGCGGTGACGACAGGGCAACCTGTGCGGAGGGAACCGCTGTGGTTAGTGCCCGTGCTAGACAGGTCCAGGCTTTTCCCAGACAAATGCCCTTCCCAAGGCTGGGAGACAAAAATCTTTCTCGAAGTCTCTTGACAAGACAAGATCCCTTCTCTCCTTGCAGAATTTTGTAAGTTTTTGTCTCTAAATAACCACTTAAAATACCTCAGGCTGTTGAATTTTAATCAGCTCTTTTCTTCCTTAAAGACTAAACCAGAGGAACACACAGAATCTTTCAGTGCAGTTAGACATTGATGTATAGGAGCCAAATCTCAGAGATTTCATCATCAATAACCGTGGCCTCTTGCTGTGTCTTGTATTTTGGGTTCTCAGACTCTCTCTGACAGATTTCCTTTTATTTCCAGCTCCTCGCTGACATGGAAAGTCTGACAAAATTTTGATCTCAGCCCATACATCTTACCATCTTTTTTATCTCTTGATGCGGCGTTAAAAGGCTCCACAGAGCCACTGCAGCCCTACATCAGGGTACACTCTTCCCTGGGTCCATTCCCTCGCCTGCCTGCTGGTTTTCCCTTCCCATGGAGCACCATGCAGGAATGGCACCACGGCACTGAGCCTCTCCGCACTTACCCACAATCAAGGCTGCGTAAATGAAGGCGGTATTCGAGGGAAATGCATGTTTCCATTGCAGTGTGACCAGTGTAAACAGCTGAAAAATTCAAAGCTCTAGACCAATATACTTAGAAAATAAAAATTCCTGTTTCAATTCACCCATAGGCAGGTTGCTGGCAGCAGGATCCCTTCCCCGTAGCCTGGGGTTGCCCATGGGCCATCCCTGCCTGCATCGCTCTGCCTGCACGGACCCCCAGCCCATTTTTGAGGGATGGCTGGCTCCCAGGGCTGGTCCTTGGGTGCTGCTGCCAGCAGGCACCTCCGGCTCCCCGGGCTGGATCCCGGCACAAGGCAGTGAGTGGGGATGGGAAAGGCCATCTGCTCCCACCTCCTGATCCTGCCATCCAGCTGCCTGCCCGCTCCCTGCCCGCTCCCAGGCACTCTCCTGCCACCAGGTTCCTGGTGTCTCCCCAGCCTCGGCACCATCTGCTGTGGGTGGGCGTGCAGCCCCGCTGCTGGTGCCCATCGTGGAGCCCATGGCCAGGGGATGATGCTCTGGAAGACCTGGTCAGAGCCTCCCCACTGGTAGCAGCTGCTGTGACCCCCCAGGTGTTTGGATAGGTGGGGATGGAGACAATCTTCCTTTTCTTTGATTGCTCAAAGTGGATTATGTTTTGCTCACTCACTCTCAAGCTCTGCTACATTGGAGCCACATACAGGATCTGGGTTTTCTGTTGTACAGCTAATGCGTATTTGGGTAGAGACACCTTCCTCTCTTTCTTTAGGCTCTTACTCGTGTTATAAATAGTAATTAAAACCACCCACTTTCGTAAATTGCTGGCAAAAGTAACTCACATCAAACCATGATTCTTTGGCAAGAGTTTAAATTGACAGTGACAAGTTTATTTCTAGAAGAAAGTTTTATTTTTGGGAGTTTGATTCATTATGCCACATCACATTTTGATGCAGTGTGATGTGATACCTGACACATTGCATTTCCCCGCAAGTCAAAGCAGGGATTTATATATTGCTCTGCTTTGTGCTGAGAGACAGCACACAGGCTGCTGAGAGCCACCCTGCTCTGATTAGGCAAGACAATACTCTGTTAACAATAATTTCAACAGACTCAGGGAAACTTTTATCCTTCTGTGGGCAAACGGTACAGTCACAATAGAGCTTCCTTATAAAATAATTTAAGTGGAAACTAGAACCTGCCCCAGCTGCAGGCACTGTAGACCCTACTATGCACTTAATCATGATTAGGAAATCAAAGATGTTGCAGAGCTGACTGCAACCGTCTTTCTGCCTAGCTCAGCACAGCCAGCTGCCCCACTAACACAAGCACTTTGATTGCTGGTGCAATGGATGAAAAGAATTCAGGCACATCTGTGAGACGACCAAGACAGGCACCTCTGTCGTGTCTCCTGCTAGTTCAGCTCCCATTTGGGCACCCACCACACCAGAGCATGCAGGGGCTCCCCAGAACCATTACCAGACTCTAACACGCTGCAAATTTGGACAGGGTGTCTGCTACATGGGTGTGATGGGTTTATGCTTCAGCCAGCAAGGATTTGGCAGCATCTTTACTAACGCACGAAACCCTTTTTTTTTTCAGGTGGGAACAAGCAAATGCACAAGGAAGAGCCTTGCAAAGGAATGTGTGAGCCTGGCCCGCAGCGGCTGGCTGGGCTGGAGGCTGCCTGTGCAGGAGCATCCACCTCGCAGCAGCAGTGTGACAGCGTGCAACGCGCCCAACACGTGAGACCCCCTTGCCTTGGGTGACACACACACGTGTACAGACAGCATGAGGATAAAATAGTTCCTTCGGGATTGCTGGTGATGAAATGGTGGAGATGGAATGACTCTGTTGCTGTTCCTCACATGAACTGCTGTAATGAATTCTGCTTCTCCTGCAAAGCTGCATTATATCTTCACTTAATTTAACTTTGCCCAGAAACAGCCATAGTGAAAGCAGTCTGGCTCCCTGAGCCTGTTTGTCCCTGGAGATGTACAGCATTACCAATTTACATACCACTTACCCTGGGAGCTTGTATTTACAGTCACAAACCGCTATTTATCCAGCGCACCAACTGCCGTCACCCCAGAGCACCTAAATCTCACAAAAAGCATTTTCATTGCCTTATTAATCTCTATGTCTCCTGGCGTTTAATAGAATTCACTTAAAAATATTTAACAGCATAAAACCCCCATGGATGAGTGCCATTCCTAAGGCTGCCTGGAGAGATTGCCCTGCCGCCTCTGTGCTTGGGGCACTGCGAGCGCATTGCTCCACTGTGCTCTCGTCCCTGGCCCTGCAGCCTTGGGGGCTCTATGAGAGAGCAGGGGCTGCCGGAGCTCCCCAGCCCCAGAGCTGTGGCCAGACAGACCCTGGGCGGCAGTGGCACCGGCACCAGCACTGGCACCGGCAGCGGCACCAGCAGGGATGCGCCGGGTACCAGCCTCCCTACAGGGTCCATCTGTCCATCAGACATGGCGATGGCACTGAGGCTGGGGGCTGGCACGAGGATCAGGCCAACAGCTTTCGCTCTCCAAGCTGCATCGAGATGGGAGCCTTGGGATCAGACGGAACGCTGAAATTCTCATGGTTCGCCCAGAGAAGGTGGCACCTGAGCAGGATGGAGAGAGGCACTGCCAGTGCCGTGGCACAGCCCGAAATGAGCTGCAGAAGAGACCAGCGGGAGATAACTGCCTGAGTGCTGCTGCCCGGTGCGTCACGGCGCTGGTGGCAGAGTGGGACATGGCCACTTGCAGGAAACAAATTAAGCCGAGTTATGTAAACACTGCAGTCTGTTTTATTCATTGCTAATAAACACAGTCCGCAGCAGAGCCCGTGCTGCTGCGCCCCAGCATGTGAACACGCCTGTTTCTGCCCAGGCCCGTGGTCCTCCAGGGTGTCCCTGCTGCCCCTGCCCACGCTGCGCAGCAGTGACAAGGCCAGCTCGCCTGCCATAGGCATGAGGAGGGTGGTGCACAGTGCGGTGCACAGCCCACGAGCAGCTTGCCGTGCGCTGCTGCATTGGGCTGGTTTTACCATGTCCTTCTGGTACTCGCTTGGCCCTTGAGGGCCCGTCCAGACCTTTACTTCTTTTGCCAGAAAATGCAAAAGCCCCACCACCGCCCCACTGCTGCCCACCATCTCTGAGCACTCTACTAAGCAGCCAGCTAGCAGAGACGCAATATTCCCTTGGGAAAGCGTCAGCAGGAACAGGTGTTATTAAAGAGAAGGGACTTGCAAGAAAAACCTGAATCGCCCAGTTCCAAGTTCTTATCCAAATGTGCAAGGTTTCCCCAAAGTGCCTCTCTGCAATACATGATCTAGGGCTCCAGCGGGGATAAGATGCTGCTGCTTTATTTCACCTCCATTACAGAACTTAAATACTGTGCAAGTTAATGGAGATGTTTATGGCTGTACATAAAAAAGCGAGCTGTGCTCCCATTGCGCTGTGAAGAGAGCGAGACCAGCCCTCCACATGCTGCAGGTGCCTGGGGGTTCCATCAGCACCCGGAGGAGATGCCCAGCCTGCGACACCCCTGCCAGGGGTGCCCTGGACGCCTGCCCCTCCCTTAACAGTTTGCCCCTGCTCTCCAGAGCACGCGGCTTCATCTGCACAGGGCAGGCAGGAGATGTCCCCAACCCCACAGAGCCGGGGCCACCACCGCAGTGGAGATGGCACTCACAGCCAGGCAGCACCACGCTGCTCATCTGTGCTAAATGTTTGTGGGTAAATATTTCATCACCCATTTGTAAAGTGTGATTTAATGAATATCCACATTCGACGGCACCCCCGAGCCTGATGCGGCCGTATCTCTAATGAATGCGTTTGCTCAGCTGTTGCCAATTCCCAGCACTTCATGGAGTTTCTCTCATCTAATGCAAGTTTTATTAGGTGCGATACAGACCCATGCACGCAGCCTCTGCATCACTCCAGTCAGGCTGGCGGCTGTTGCAGCTCAGGATGCTCGGCTGGGCACAGAAGCCCCCAGGGCTGCTGCAGTGGCAGGGAGAGGAGGTGCTGGCACTGGCAGCGGTCGTGGTGCCCTGTGTGGTCTCAGGATGCCAGCTGGTCGTTCAGCCTGCTCCGCCGCACCGAGCACCGAGGACATCTGCTTCTCCTGAGACGTGCCAAGGTCACTCACTGCCAAGGCCACTGCTCTAGCAGCCCGCCGGCTCGCTTCAGAAGTGCCCGTTTGCAGTGAGCTTTGTGAACAGTTGTGCAGCACTCCTGGCACAACTGATTCCTGAAAGTCTGGTCTGCTAATAAACCAGGACGCATGAAAATGACCCTTTAATTACTTACATTCTCTAAGTCAGATGCCACCCTAAAAAAAAAAAGGGGCGAGGGGGCAGGTGCCTGGGGAGAGCACCTTATGAGCGCTCTTCATTGTAACCGAAACCCTCTAGACAGCCTCCCCTCCCTCTCCTTTCCCCCTTTGCCACCAGAGACCTGCCACCAGCAAGCAGCTGAGTAAGGACACCTCCCAGCCAGCAGCACCATCCCGGCCACCAGTGTGGGTTTTACTTCCAAACACTGTGCAAAGCTCAAAAGGCAGGGGCAGAGGGGCACATTCCCTGTCAGCCCCTGGGCTCCTGCTGTCGGGGCTCCAGGCGTGCCAGTTGTTGGAATACAACAAAAGCAAGGCAGGAAAAGGGCCAGCTCAAGCCCCTGAGATGTGGCTGTGCGGCAGAGCCTGTGCCGAGGCAGTGGCTCAGGGACTGATCTGCACCCGCTGGCTCAGTGCTGTTCTTCTGCTTTTGTTTGTGCCCCTTCACGTGTGGCTGCTGCCCAGGAAGGCAGGTGCTGCGCTGAGCGATAATGGCTTCTCTTTGTCTGATGCTGAAGGTGCTTGTCAGCCTCGGCAAGATAAAAAGGCCAAAGACATTTATAATTGTGTAATTAAATGGCTCCTGTGCCTTCCAGGCATCTCTTGCTGCCGGGCAGATGGCTCTGCTGTCAGCAGGCAATGGTAAGTGCAAAGGCAGCTAAGGTTACCCATGGGGGCTGCATGGGTGCCGCTGGCGGACACCCAGCCCTGTGCCAAGGCCACCCAGCCCTATGCCAAGGCCACCCAGCCCTGCGCCAAGGCCACCCAGCCCTGCGCCAAGGCACCGAGCCCTGCGCCAAGGCCATCCAGCCCTGTGCCAAGGCCATCCAGCCCTGCGCTAAGGCACCCAGCCCTGCGCCAAGGCACCCAGCCCTATGCCAAGGCCACCCAGCCCTGTGCCAAGGCACCCAGCCCTATGCCAAGGCCACCCAGCCCTCTGCCAAGGCCACCCAGTCCTGCGCCAAGGCCACCCACCCCTGAGCCAACGCACCCAGCCCTGCGCCAAGGCACCCAGCCCTGTGCCAAGGCCACCCAGCCCTGCGCTAAGGCACCCAGCCCTGTGCCAAGGCCACCCCTGCGCCAAGGCACCCAGCCCTGTGCCAAGGCCACCCCCCCTGCGCCCAGGCACCCAGCCCGGCGCCACGGCACCCAGCCCTGCGCCAAGGCACCCAGCCCTGCGCCAAGGCACCCAGCCCTGTGCCAAGGCCGCCCTATGCCAAGGCACCCAGCCCTGCGCCAAGGCACCCAGCCCTGCGCCAAGGCACCCAGCCCTGCGCCAAGGCTGTCTGAACTGGGATGTGCCAACCCCAGCACTTGCTTCAGCCTGGGCGCCCCTCGGCTGGTCCCCGCTCTGCGGTGGGCTCAGCCAAGCCAGAGCTCTATGACCACTCCCGCCGGACGAGCCCTGGGCTGGCACCTTGGTCCCTGCCGGTGTGAGCAGTGCCTGAGCTGGTCTGGCCCCAGCAAGGGATGGGGGCCAGCAGGAGCAGGTCCCTGCAGCCTTGTCTCTGCACTGGGTGGCTGAAAGGGAGGCTGCAGCCTCTGCTTTAATTAGAAGTGGTTTAAGCGGATGATGCAGGCAAAGTCCTGAGTAGCTGAACACAGCCCCAACAACTCCTGTCTCTGACACTCGCTTACCACGCCTTCGACGGCTGTGAAGTTAATACCTTGCCTGCAGTGCATTTTCAGCTTTTGCAATTAGCAAAAGAGAGCGCAAGATCGGCCAGCCCTGCAGGACGCGGGCAGGCGCAGGGAGAGCCGGCCCTGCTGCCTGCCGCCCAGCCGGGGGGAGCACAAGGAAAGCCGCAGCTGGGGGATGCGCTCCCCTTGCCGGTGCAGCCTCTGTTTTTCCCAACTGATGTGTTTGGCCGCTGCTATGCCCCAGCGCTCTCTCCGGAGCTGACAGCTGGCTGCGCTCCCCGGGATATCGCTCCATCGCCCGCCTGTCCATCGCCCACAGCGCCGCTTTACATGCTCATCGGTCATTTTCCTACAGGAAAGGCTGACGAGCCCCATGTGGGTTTTTAGCCTTCCCCGGAGCCCGAGCTTGTGCTGCTGGTTAGTGAGCAGAGCTGCTGAGTGCACCAGGGCACGGCTCTGAACGCACACCACACAGGGTGGACACCTTGTCCCTCGCTCTGCAGGATGCCTGGGCTCTGCAGGGCAGCTCCGCTGCTGCCCCATGGCCATGCCTGGGGGATGGCTGTCCCTTAGTGCCACCATGGAGGCACCCCCCTTGTCCCAGCCAGGGCGGGCAGTGCGTGGCACTGATGGTGGCTGGGAGGGGACCCATCTTTTGTGGCAAAGTCCCGGCAGGGCGGTGGGTGCTGCAGGGTTTTGGCCGTGCCCCAGCGTGTGCATCGCTCTTCTTGTGCACTGAGATGGTGGGAGATTAATAAGAGGAGGAAAGATGCATCTGTCCCGGTGACACTTGAACTGACAGATCGCTGATTATGATGATAAATGGCACCGGCTCTTCCTGATAATTAGCAGTCGTTCATATTTAAACATTGCTCTTCCTCCAGAGCCAGGCTCTTTTTAACATTCCCTGGGCATCGCTCTCCTCCTGCCCGTCTCCTTCCCATGCCAGGAGGACGGAGGACACGCGCCAGCGAGGCCAGGCTTGTCTGACCCCACCACGCCGCTGTCACGGGAGCAGTGGCTCATCCTGGCCTCATCAGCCATCACAGCAGAGACGGGGCCATGCAGCCTCACCGCAGTAAATGTCCAAAGAACGAAGGGGAGAGGTGACGGATGTCATGCCTGAGGCCACTAAGTCGGAGCGAGGGGCAAGCTCCTGGGACACAGGTGGGGCTGGCTGGGCGCTGCGGCCAGCCACTCTCACCAGCACCGTGCAATAAATATTTTACCTTAAAAATCCCCCCCTATGAAGCAGCACCTGCCAAGTGCTGAGCCCTTCCTTGACTGATCGCTGCTGCATCTCGCGTTCTGCTGCGTCTCAGCTGTAACAGCTTATTGATCCCTCCTCTGTCACCAGAGAGCAACGTCCTCCATTGCAGCGTGCTCTCCGCCAGCGCCGGGGGTGAGCCATGGGCGCAGGCACAGCCTGGGCACACGGGGAGCAGGGAGCTGACACTGGCACTGCTCAGCCATGGGCCAGCCGTGCATGGTGTGATAGTCATGTTGTTTGCTGTGATTTTCCAGACATTTTCCAGAGGTAGTTTTCTTCCTGAAAGACACTGCATGTGTCAAAAGCTGGTAAGTCCATTGTTGGATATACAAGGCACATGCACAGCTGCAGACCAGGCTGTAATTTTCCCCTCAAAACTCCAGACCAGGGAAGTAGAATTAGAAGGAGAGAGTTTTTTCTCTGGTCCGTTGTGCAGAAAATATTCGCAGTCTGGTCAGCTGCATCAGCAGAGGGTGGGGGAAGAAGGTGCAGCAGCTTCATTGTCAGCCCATGCAATCCATCACTGCAACAGGGCAGCTGTAAAAACGCGAGCACTAAGTTATAAAGACAAACTTTCCAACTCAAAGAGGGCAGGGAGACGCTGACACCGCTCAGTGCAGCAGCTTGACCCAGTAAGGCAGCAAACCTGCTCCGCGGCAGGCAAGGCAGCGCGCTGCGCAGGCGTGGACCTGCGGTGGGACAGCCGGGGAACTCCGCTCGCCGGGTGGCAGTGGGGAAGGAGCCCCTTCTGTGCCATTAACGCCCACTAATTATACAGGTGCATAACAACTCATTTCTGGGCAATTACCTTCCTTAGCTTTGTGGTTTTTTCACTCCTCACACAAGGCATTAAGCGCGATGAGCCCAAACCTGCCAGGGCAGACAGGGGAAGGGCTCCTGAGCCTGAAAGCCGGGGTGAAGGCTTAGACCCGGGGGGCTCACAGCTGCCAGCCCCCATGCAGGTGGCCGTGGAGCCACAGCACGGAGCCATTGGCGCCCACCCCGCTCCGACCGCCTTTCACGCTGACCTTTCCCGGTGCACAGGGAGGCAGCTGCTAATGATTTCTCGGCTATCTCCGCGAGCCACTGCACGCAGCCTACAGCAGACTCGCTTCCATCTGACGTGATCTCAATTATTAATGGCTCGATTTACACGGCACGCTGCAGCCTTCGCCCGGCACATTCCCCGGGGGAGCAGCCCCTGCCCACGCACCGCACGGCCCAACACGCTGTGCCTTCGCCATCGCTCCCGCCTGCGCGCCGGCCCCGAGGGAGGGCGATGCCTGCAGCTGGAGACCCCCACCACCCTCAGCATCACCCCTGTCCTCCACTGCACCCCCCGGCTGGCTCTGCTGGGGGTAACCAGCCCCCAGCAGCAAAGGCATCCCCCAGCCCCGCGCCACAGCCTGGAGGGGAGGTGTCCCCAGCCGAGACCGTGCCACGAAGGTCACAGAAGAGAGGTAAAACCATCACCCGCAGACCACAGGAGGCACGAGTGCCAGTAACTCCAGGCAAAAAATACATCTGCTTGGCTGCCACTCGCAATCCACTATTCATAACCCCGCTTCAGAGCTCTAATTATTTCTTTATAGTGCCAATATAGCCCTGGCCAGGCTGCTAGTGAAGACTGGCTGAATTAATTGATCGACAGAAGGCAAATAGACTTCACCCATTTTAAGCACCCATTCAGTTCCCTTTTCCTAGCAGCTGTCACTGTTGTCAGCGTGCCGAAACGAGGCTTTTGTACATGTTCTTTGGCATTAAGCAGCCTAAGAAAAAGAGAAGAAATGCAAACTAGTGAGAGTTGCATCAGATTATTTCTAAATATTATTGTTTGTGCAGTATTGGCATTTAACATGCTGGCCATACACTGCTTTCATTTACTCAATTAAACAATTAATTACATGCCTTGAGCACAGTGACTCTGCAGTGTTTTCCCTCTGCTCAGCAGCATCCCCACACTTAAACAGCAACACGTACATTAGACTGGCAATTGCACTTGTATTGACAGCTCCACACTGTGAGCACTTCCAAGGTTATCTGGTCCTCAGGGTGACAGGAAGGATTCCTGCCTGCCTGAACAGCATCTGGCCTGACAGGCCCCCCGACGGACCTTTCTGCCCACAAAACACACCCGCTACTAGTTCAATAATGGGTTTTTCCCCCGTAACGAAGTGTCAATAGCAAGAAACCACCACCCTGACTTCCACTGTTGCTGCCACCTCTGCAGCAGGAGCAAAGGCTCTCATCTAATCACACTTGCTATTTAATAAAACAATGCATCCTTTCATGCCTTGCTACTACTAAAACTATTCCTTACCTGACACCTGCTACCCTTGCTAAAGTGTGCCTCTCACCACGACACCTGAAATGACCCACACAGACAAGCCAGGGCTGAATCAGTGTTGTTTTTACTTAGGTATTTAGATATCTTATTATTGCAGTCTTCAAACATAGTTCAATAAATACAAAATTAACAAAAGTGTCAATAGATCTTTATTACCATTTATTATTATTATTATTAATTATTCCAAACCAACTGTGATTCCCTGGAGATGTCTGACTATAGTTCAAACATGAAATGTACACAGTGTCCCTTATGATATTATATTACATTTGTTTCAAGCTTATAAAAATATATATTGACTTCTCAAGTATGTATTTACAGTATATAACACGTGGTTAATGAATATCAAAAAGCATGTGGAGATGAACCAACTTGACTCCAGTTTTGGTTTCACGCGAGGGGGGCGTTGGAGGCGCTGGCACGTCCTGCCCACACCGAGCAGCGCCACATCGGGATGCAGCCAGAGCTTCCCAAATTCCGGCTCCGGCACATCCTTCCTAATGCTGCCATCCCTGGGGATGGGAGATGCGTCCCTTACCCCCTCCCTCACTCCTGCACCCCTATAGCCCCATGGGGTCTGGTCCTGCAGGCGCTGCGCCTTGCTGTGCAGGATGCAGTGCAAGATCGGACATGTGGTTAGGGTCCGTCCTTCCGACCTCATGGAAAACAAGACGTGACACAGGAAGGAGATTTGGGGACCACAGCCGAGGGAGCTGAGGGGAAAGGGCCCCTCCCGCAGAGCGAAGCGGCAGGAATCGCTCTCCAGCCACCCCAGGAGAGGCTGTGCCTGTTCTCCCCGGCAGAAAGGAACATCCAGTGGAGACGTTCCCACGAGGAATACCAAGCAAAGCCCAGGAAAAGGAGCTTTCCTGCTACTGTACCAGGGCAGCAAAGCGTTGCCTCAGCAAAGAACGCTGAGGACGCGAGGCTGGGGCCACGTGGCTGCCCCCCGAAGCTGCGCTGCTCTTCCCGAGGACACGCGATGGACACAGTGTCCTCCTTTACCGTCGCCAGGCACCGACAGCCGACGGGACACTGAGGGACAGGGGTTGCTTTCCAGGTGCTTCCCCTCCCTGCACAAATGGCCAAGGGCCCCATCCGCACACGGGCTCAGACACCCGCACCTGCCCTGCTCCTCTACTTCGTACCTGGCCTCCACGCTGCCTGAACGCCTAAAATCTAACCCTCTCCTAACGGCATTTATTAGCTCCAAAGCCCACAGATTACAGAACACTCCCTTTTTCTTCCCTGAACAAGCCCGCTAACGCTGCTGCAGAGACGGGGAGCGTGCTCGGCCGGTCCTGAGCCCCCGTTAGCACCGATGGGACCGGGGCTTCCCCGCAGCCAAGGCAGGAGGAAGGAGCCTTGCACAGGGTCAGACACTGGATGCACAAAGAGACTGAAATAATTTTTGAGGCATTTCCCTTGGTCGAGCAGATTCAAAACAATGTTGCTAATTAATTTAATTATAAGGCATTGAATACTTCCCCGAAGAGAGGTGCTGAGAGGAGGCAAGTTAATTTTAAAATCACGACAACAATCCATAGCTTAATCTGCTCATTTTGTTATCTTCAGCATTGATGAGGAGCTCAATTAAAAGTGTTTATTGTTGCAACGAGCTAGGCTAGAAAGCATATTTCCATTATGTGCTTTTTCTTTTCTTTCTTGAAGGAAAGGCCAGGAAAGCAAATGCCTCTTATTTCAGCTGAGTTAGAGCGTGATCCCATCCACAGAACCGCGCTGTCTAAAAGAAACAGCTTTCTGAAACACCACGAGACCCTCACCAGGGTAAGTCAGAAAAGTAATTAAACACTGAATTTCTTTTGGGAACAGCTAGAGACACGCAGACAAAGAAATCACACCTTCAGTTCGGTTTGTGCTAGAGGAGGTAGGGTGGGAGCCTAATTCAGTGGGGGGGAAATGCTAAAGAAATGATTGAAAGATGGTCTTATTTTTACTTGGAGTACTCCAGCACAGAGCGAGCATCAGGCGATCACACAAGCAAATGGCACAGGAGGCTGCGGGGCTGCCAGCCCCCGGCAGAGCTCAGCGGCTGCGGGAGGGCAGGGACCCCTGCCCACATGGCCATGGAGGCTTCCCAAGGGACCCGCAGCTCCTGGCGAGCCACCAGTCACCGTGTCCCGGGAGAAAGTGCCACGACTCTAGCTAAGCTGTGCTGAGGTTTCTCTCTCCACTAGGCAGTGTGCAGAGGGACTGGGGGGCAGACTGCGGCAGCCCTGAGAGCGGCTGCAGATGGCACCCACAGCTGGCCCCTCCTCGCACCCCTAACTGTGGAGACAGGGTCTGGTTTGGGGGTTCTGCTCACAGCCAGGTCTGTTTCCCAGACTCTGAAGCACTCTGTCAGCTCGTCACCAAGCCCTGGATTTCCCCAGACCTCCCTGAAAGCAGCTGCACCAAGCTGGAGCCAGCCTCTCCGGCAGTGCCCAGCTGCAGCTCCCGGCATCCCGATGCAGGAGGCTGCTGGAGATCCCGTAGACAGGACCAAAGCAGGGAGATGGGGGAGAGGATCCAGAATCAAGTTGGTTCAACTCCCTGCCTAAAGAACTATAATATACTTTCTCTATAGATAAAATGTAAACATAAAGAGCATACAAATTGCACTTGATCCTTGGGATCTGGCATTTCTACCAAATGAAGGTTTCGGTCCACCTTTATTACTCTTCTAGGTGAGAAACAGCAGGATGGCGAGTGACCAACCAGACCAGACAAGGGCCAAACTTAAAGACAAAATTATTTCCACTAATAACCAAGTGACGCTGCGGAACGTTGTTTAAACTGCCAAGGTGGCAGGAAGGAGAGAGCTTCTTCACCCCAGGGAGCAGCAAACTCCCCGGAGCGTGCCCAGCACCCATCTGCCCGCAGCCCACCGGCAGCTCCGGGTCCTGCAGGGCGAGCGTTCCCGTCTCGAGCTCTGCACACACGTCTCTGTGCTGCCTCACGTTCCCCTTTGTGTTCGCTACCGGGAGCTCAGGACCTGCGTGGGGGCAGGTGCCCTTCTCCCTGCCAGCCTGTGCCACCGGGGCCGCGGGACCCGAGAGCGGCTGGGAGCGCACAGGGCTCACTGCAGCACTGCCCTGCAACGCAGCACAAGGCAGAAAAAGTGATAACCCACCATTAGCTGGCACCTTCTTGACACCACTGGTCAGCAAAGTTCAGGCAGACAGTTCTGATCTCTGATGCAGTCAAGCTAAGCTAAAACATCTGAAAAAAGTGAAATCTTGCCAGTCTCGAGCACTCCTGGACCCAGCCTGGCCACGCAGCTGAGCCAGAAGAGCCCAAGGACTGGCGAAAAGAAACAACCATGAATGAGGCTTTGCTAAGCAGAAGCTGGATCCCTGCGGCGACACGTTCTGTGAGGGCCAGCGGGCCCAGGACCGCCACCAGCACCTATGGCCATGCCGCCCTGCTTGACCGTGTGACCGGGAGAGAAGGAAGACACCACGGCAGGGCAGGTGCCATGCCAGCCACGCGAGACGCTGCCTGAGGGCCCTTCGCTCCATCATCATTTAGACCCTCATCCTCTCAGAGCAGGTAATAGAAGGATCTGACTCAAGCAGATTTCCAGCCACATTGCGAGCATCTCCCGCAGCATTCATTCCCTTTGTAAATCTTTGCCTTTCATCATTGCTAATTCACTTGCAACACTTACAGATGATAATAAAAGGCCTACAAAACTCCGTACAAGGCTGCAAAGATGCATTTCATTAACAAACTTCAAGGATACTTCTATTATTAAGCAGGTGCTATTTATGTTTTTCATCAGGGATCAGGCCCACATCAGTGGGAACTGCCAGCGCGCAAGGCAGGCAGTACTGCGCTACTGTCTGCAATAAAATAAAGTGCTGATGTGCCCCGGTTTGCCTGGATTGCACGGCAGGATTTCAGGGATCCCACGGATGCAATGGTCTGTTCTGCCCAAGCCCCAGTATCGGGCTGGGGTGTGCAGTCCCTTCGGCACAGCCCCTGCGGCCACCCCGAGCACCCAGAGCTGAGGTGCACCTGCTGCAGAGGCTGTGGGTGCTGTGGGGTGCACTGGCACCACAGCCCTCGGGCACGGACCTCCATCCAGCCATTAACCTCTGGTGGAAAACTGATGCCCTGGCACAGCAGGGCGGGATGCTCCAGGCAGACTGCTGCCTCTCCCTTCCCCGCTCCCGACTGGGCATGGGGCCGGAGGAGGAGGAGGAGGAGGGGAAGAGCACTCACCGCAGCTGAGGTAGCCCTTCCAGTGGCCAGGGGTACGCTGCCAGAGTGGACATGGGAAGCGCCCCCCCAAAGCACAGCCATGCCCACTGTCTCTCTGACTCCAAACCAATTCCCAGGTTTCATCCCATTTCTGGCTGAATTGGGAGGTTCCTTTCTAAGGAGCCTTAGAAACATTCAGCACCATTTGCTCCGCACTTTAGCAGAGAATATTTTTGTTCACCAACTGTGGTGTCAAGACTCAGTGAAGTAACTCTTGGAGCAGAAGGGATGTGGCTGGGAAAGAGTTTCCTTTAGCATAGCAGATGGGGAAAGTCACCTTCCAGGAGTTGGGCGCTGGGTGTGAGCTGTGCTCCGGTGTCTAAAAATAAAAGCAATAAAAGCTCCTTGTGGGGTTGCTAGAACATGTCAGCTTGTATAAAAATACCCATGGATTTCACCAGTAGGATGCTAGATACGAAAATGCTGTCAGCTCTGGATTAAGACAGTGCGCAAATGTCCATCCACCCTGTTAACCTAATTACCATACAAAATGGCATTATTACAGTTTGATTCATTTTACAAAACAGTGCTAGGGAGAGCCACGTGCACCTAGGTACACCGCAGGCATGCGACCCAGGAATCCTTGGCTTTCCCGGCACAGGGGGCGGGAAGCCCTGCTCTCTTGCCACATGGAATGACTTGTTTGGCAGCAGCCCAGTGATTCCTACATCCCACCTGAAACTGCGGCATGTCAGAGATTTGGTCCGGTTTGGGGCTGGCTGGCTGCTCCTCCCCGGGAGCGCCAGGTCAGTGCTCCGCACCGCTGCGGGGGACTGCTTCACACCTGCACACCTCGGCCATGCATTTGGATCACCTGGGCCCGGAGAGTCTGGATCCCGCTCAGGATGGTCTTCTGGTGCTCCGCCAGCGTGATGCCCAGGCTGAGGATGTCTCTGCAAAATGAGCCCTGCATCAGCCATGAAGAACGAGCCCTAACTGTGAAGCGCCCCAACACCAGCTGCTCCCAGGCAAGGGCAGCGCAGGTTTCAGACCTGCCAGAGTAAGAAATCCCCAACCTGTGGTCCCAGCCAACGCAACACGGGCCCTGACCAGGAACCCAGGGATAGTACGTGCCTGCAGCATGCCAGGCATGAGAGCTCCCAACCCTGCCACCCCATGCTGCCTGCGTAACAGGTTATCACCAAATTGCATTAGATTTGACTCCACTTTCTGGAAGGGACAGGCAACACTACTCTTGTCAGAAACGAGAGGTTAAAGTCACAAACTCCAGGTTTAAATCTCAGCTTCAAAATCCAGCAACTGAGATGCACAACACACGCAGCCCAACCCACGCCAGCGAGCTCTTCCAGGCATGTTTTGGAAGATCTGTCCTCTCATTTAGTGATGCCTGACTGTAATGGCAAAGCCGAGCTCCCTCATGCTGGACCCAGCAACTCTAGGTTATAGCCAGGAAACGAGTTCACTTACTGGGCTGTCATCCTGGCCACCGATTCCAGGTAGCAGTAGCCCGCAGCTGTGAAGTTGTCTTTGTACCTGCCCATTTCTATTGCTTCCAGCCACTCGCCTACGGAGCTGAAAGACGGGAAGGCTGAGAAGGTTCGCTCGGTGAGCGGGATAGACGTGCTGTGGGACCTGCCAACAAAGGAGGGCGGTGAGGAGGGAGCAGGGCACGGCACGCCTGGGCTGGCAGCCAGCAGGCAAAGCAGAACAGCAGCCAGCAAAGCAAGAGGGTGATCACCTGGTGCAGGTGGAGCTGGGGCACTTCGGGGGCTCGGGGCTCTGCACCAACTTGCTCAGGATGTTGTGGATGTGTGAGAACTTGGGTCTCTGGCTGCGGTCCTTCTGCCAGCAGTCGAGCATAAGCTGGTGGAGTGGCGGCTGGCAGTTCACTGGGGCAGGCAGGCGGAACCCATCCTCCACAGCCTTCATCACCTGCAGTGGGCAAAGGAGGTGGAGGAATGGGGTCAGGTGCTGCCATGCAGATCATACGCAACCCCCTGGGGCAAACCTCCCTCCTCACACCCTGCCTGGGGAGTGTCAGCAGCTCCTCCACACATCACGGAGCCACCTGCACATCATTAGCAACGGCAACATCGTCATCTACCGCGCGGCCGCTGGGGACTCACGTCCTGGTTGGACATGTCCCAGTAGGGTCTCTCGCCATAGGACATGACTTCCCACATGACGATGCCAAAGCTCCACACATCGCTGGCCGGACTGAAGTGGTGGTACTGGATGGCTTCGGGGGCTGACCACAGCACCAGGCTCTTCCCGCGCTGGATGGGCAGAAGGGGAGAAATGACACGCTCGCACAGCGGGATGTAGCCGATGCACGCAGCTCCCGGGTGACCGCTCACCGTGCCCTGCCTGGCATCGCAGGGCAGACACCGAGCAACCCCACGTGCTACCTGCAGGTTTAATACTAAGAGAAAACTTTTGCCTCTGTTTGAAAACAGCCATGCAACTGTATGCTACATGGGAGTGCGAGTCCTGAAATATTAATGGGAGAGGAGAATGTCTCTGGGAAGAGCTGATGGCATTTTATACATTAATATTTAATGAAAACCGTTTCAAAGCTGCACAAACACACAGTCCCTCCACCTTGGCTTGCTCTCCTGTAATTAGCAATCCCCGTCTCGGTGTCTGCAGAGCCCTCTGGATGCACTAGGGAAAGCAGGTGACAGAGACCGCAGCTAATTGTAATTAACAGCGGGGAGACCTTCACCCCAAAGCCACAGCCCCGCTGCACTGCACTGGGAGAAGCCAGGGCTCCTGCTGTGCTCTCCATCCCCCTCGCTGAGCGGGCTGCTCTGTACCCAGCAGCACACCAGCGCAACTCCGCTTGAGAGCTTTGCAGCACAGCCCTGGCTGAGCTGCAGCTCTGCAGGCAGCGTTGGCCATGGCCGGCGAGGGGCATTGCACTCTGCCAGGGGTGCTTCGGGATGGTGGTGCTCTCCCTGCCCAGTGCACCCAGCGTGCTGCCACGCAGCTAGCGGTAACGGCTGAAAAAGTTGGCCAAGACTCTTTCTGCCACCAGCCTGCTCAGAGCTGGCAAATGACTGCAGCTCCTGGCAGAGAGTGGGGCAAACCCTGCAGCCAGGCTCTTCCCACTGGGACACCCATACCCTGCACTGGGACACAGGGACTGGGTCCCTGCAGGCAGCGCACATCAGCCGCTGCCTCCCTGGCGCTGCCCAACGCTCTCTGCAAACAATAAGTGCTCATTTGATTGAGGAATCAATGCTCTTTAAAATATTAATGCCTGGTTAATGTGATGCGCTAACAGCCCCAGCTGATACCGGGTGGCTGCGGGGTACTGATGAAATATGTCTCACTGATTTGCAGTTCAACATGCATTGATGCACCCCAACCAAAATGCGCTGAAGGGGTGAGTGGAAGCAGCTCTGCCCCCCGCTGCGTGCCCAGGGGCTCCCGGGCAGCTTCGCCAAGCACAGGCAGGCACTCGGGAGACAAGCTGGCTAGCAGAGCTGATGAGGCGTAAGTGTGAATCAAGCAGGACTTAAATTCTTAATTGAAAACCATGAATTTCATTACAAGTGATAAAACAGACATAAGGAACCCTGAGGCTGCCAGGGCTGCCTCCAGCCGCCCATCGCCTCTCTGCCAGTTCGCACAGACGTGTGGCAGGGCTGCGGCCAGAGGAAGAGCCATGCCGGGCAGCTGCTGTGCAGTTCCCTGGCTGAACGCATTTGATTTCCAGCTGAGAAAGAAGCTGTTAAGATGCAGAGCCCCCATTCATACCTGAGGAAGGAAATGGAAGCCCAGGAAAAAACAGTGGTTCTGGAGCAGGATTGCTGTATGTCTTACTAACTCCACCTGTGGCAGCCAGCTGGCTTTGGGTTGGATCCTTATGCGCATTCTGGGCAGGCTGCAAACCTCTCCAGCGGCGCCAGGCCCCGGTCCAAGCGCTCCTGGCCACAACCATGCGTTGCAGCCAGGGAGACCCACCTCTGCAGCGGGTTTTGTAGCCACACTGTCAGCATTTTGCTTTTGGGGAACGCTAACAATAGAATTTGGAAATGCAGCTTACCATGGTGGAGAAGATGGTCTCCATCTTATCTTCTTGTGGCCGTCTGAAACCAGTTATTTTGCAAGCCAGGCTGCTGTTCACAAGGACTTTGTGGGCAGCAAGGCTTTTGTGTATGTAACCCATCTCTGCCAGGTACTTCATGCCAGAGGCAATCCCCTGCAACATGCAAACGAGCTGGGTGGCTGTGAACTGTCCCTCATGTTTCTGTAAAAAAAACAGAGGAGGAAAAGCCAAAAGTGAAGAGTGCCCAGTTCAAGGGGGCATGGCCAGCAGAGCCTGGGTGGGTGGCAGATCCCCACAGTTATCACCAGCTCCCACAGCACTCACCCTCAGAAAAGAGTCCAGCACGCCGTTCCCCATGTACTCCATCACTATCATCATGGTACTCCCTGCACGGACAGACAAGGAGCATCGCGTGAGTCCTCCCCACGGCTCGGGCAGCTCTAACTCTGCAGGTGTCAGAAATCCAGGTGCTACGCCCCGGCACGGCCAGCCCGCGCTGCCTGGCTACTACGGGAGACGAGGACTGTATCTCAGTTTGCAATGAGCAGTGGGTGCAAGGCCTTCCTGTCGTTCCCAGCTGGGATCCCACTAGATCCCAATATCAGATGCTCCTTTTATCAGGACACTGAACCGCACCACAAAGGAGGACTGCACTACTCAGTGAAAGCAAAAGCAACCAGCTCAGCCCAGCACTCTGGACAGAAATACTGCCTTACCGAATGAACAGGCTAGTTAAAATCAGCACACATGCTCACGTTTCTTTGGATTTACATGAATATCCATTTAAGTACAGCATCCACAGACTAGTTCAGCGCACACACTCCCAGGAGAGCTGGGAGCAGTCAGAGTCATCTGTTTTACTGACAGAACCTCACTTCAATTTGCTTTTATTAAGAGTGCACAGTTTTGCTGCTAAGCCAGTCCTTGATTTATTAATCCAGCTGTAAGCATTTTATTAATCATCAGAACGCTAAGTAGCTAAAACACAAGGAAACACCCGATTTCCAACAGAGCGCCAACAGCATTGCACCTCCAGCACCAGGTCATCGCTCCAAAGCAACAGCTTAGGCACAGTGACCGCCGCGGAGCCTTCCTCCCCTGCACGTGGCTCCAGCTGCCCCGTGTCGTGCAGCCCGGCACCTTACCTCTGGTGATGACCCCCTCCAGGCGGATGACGTTGGAGTGATCAAACTGGCCCATGGTGCATGCCTCTGCCAGGAAGGAACGCTGCTGCTTCTCCGAGCACCCTGCCCGCAGGGTCTGGATGGCCACCGGCAGCTCTCGTTTACTGGGTAGCTTCAGGCAGCCCCGGCAGATTTCTCCAAACTCCCCTGCGCGGCAGAGAGACGAGTTAAACGGCATCCATGGCAGGAGTCCCTTGCAGCCCGCTGCTCGGCACCACGCCTTCCCAGAGGACCCCCTGCCATAGCATCCACACCACTCCTTTGCACGCTGACACAGATCCCTCTGCCATTTCCAGACCGTGAAAGAACGAGCTACCTGCCAGCTGGCTTCACAGCTTCCCCTCAGCTCTCAGTATTGTTGAGTAAGGGCGATGCTTTACTGAGCTGTTGCAAGGCACTATAAAGACAGGTTATATATATAACTCTCTAAACCTGCTACAAAGCAAAGGGCAGCAGTCCTCTTCTGGGAGGTCAGCTTCCCTTTAGGGGATATTTTCTTTGCTTTGGGACTGTAAAGTGCATTCCTGTAGCACCAGCAATGTGCCTGGCTGTGTAGACAAGACATTCCCATCGTGAATCCGAGGATTTGCCAGTCTGCACTCAGGAGCACGCAGAGCCCCACATGGCTGTGACTTTCTCCCACAGAGCCTGTTTTACCATCTTCCCCCTCCTCTGCTGAACACACAACCCTGCACACGAGTCTGGCATCAGCACGTGATAGGAAAAACCTGTGAAAATGCAATGCAATTTCTTCTTCTTCCTACACATCTACGCCATCCTCTCCATGCTCTGCTCAAGTGCATGTTCTACTTTTTCCCCGTGGGAGGAAGATTAACCCCCAGGTACCGAGTTCACGCTCCCGGTGCCCAGCCCGCTCTGCTCCCCAGCTCGGCACACGCAGGGTCTGTTCCCCACGGAACAGAGCACGGCCGGGCCGGAGGCTTCCTGCAGGCTCTGAGGCAGAACATCCCACTCCGCACAGCCATGCGCTTGACAGCAGGAGCTACCGAATTCATAACATAAAAGGCCAATATTGGCTTTACAGCAAAAAATGTGTAGCTATGAAAAGCTTTATTGATTGGAAAGCCAGGTACTTGTTAGGTCAGCAGAGACAAATGCACTCCTGGATTCCTCGTATTTAAATGACTAATTTCTTTCTTGATTTTTGCAAACACCTATTTGTTTCTGAAAGGTATGTGGGATTAGCCTCAGCTGCTCCACTCAGCAGCCACAAAGATAACCTTCTCTTCTCCTCAGTGTCTTCTCCCCTGCAACACTGTCCTTTCAGCTGGTGGGCAAGCCCTTCCCTCTTCCCTTCCTCCACCTCTTCCTTTTTCTGCAGCTGAATTTATCTTTAGGAAAAGAAACGACAAAGAAAAATCGTGTTTCCCATGTTCTGGCACACATTAGCGATTGAGGCTCTAGGGCCCAGTGAGGGGATTTTAATTTGCTTTTAAGTTTTAGGCAGTGAAGTTGATGAAAATCAATAAATCATTAGGTTCACATATTTATAAATAGTTTTCACGCTGCTGTCAAAGTGCCCAGATGCAGATAATTGCTGATGCTTTCTGGTCCGCGCGTCACTGGGTTGGCTGTACTTAGCGCCTCAGAAAAACAAACAGGAATGCAAAATCAAGCTCCCGAACAAAACACTCCAGCCCTGCTCCCATCTCCTCGCTGCAAGCGTGTCCCCCCAAGACAAGAGCAAGAGCAAAAAGGTCTGTGGCGCTGACGGCTGGGCACTGGCACAGCCATCGCCATCGCCGCCGGCGAGGAGGAACTTGCCTGTCCCAATGATCCTCTCAATTTTAATACTAGCGTTATCCAGCTCTTTGGCAAAGAGGTGCACGGCCTGCATGGGGTCTTCACAAGTGTCAGGGTCGATGTACGTCCTCCTGGTTGGTATTTTAACTGCAGGAAAGCAGGAGAGGCACAAAGGGTGCATGAGAAAGGCTTGGCAGAGCTCCCGCCTGCCTGTCCAGGGAAACGCTCTCCCAGGTTATCCATCTCCAGGTCTGCCGGCAGGGCTAACTTCCCACTCTTTTAGAGGCAAAGCAAAAGACTCTGCTTTAAGGTTGCTACGAAATTTCTTGTGGGATTAAATTAAATCGCTCTGCTCCACTGCCACAGTCCATGCTTTAAAGGAGAGCGGCTCCTTCACTCTAGCGCAGCTCCCTCCCAGACCAAGCCTGTCTACCAGCCATGCCAATCCAAATCATCTCTGTTCCCGAGACCTCTAAGCGAGATAAATATAATCATAATCATAAACAACAGCCATGTTCCAGGTCCCCTTGATTAGCAGCATGGGCAGCAAAATACCTCCCACAGGTGCTACCATCTGCTGCGTGGTGAGCGACCCTGCCCGGGAGCACATCCAGGGGAACTGTGCGGAACGAGGCTGACCCGCTTACCGGAGCCCTGGCAAAGTTCCGGAGGCGAAACAGCCACCCGCTTGCTGAGGCTTCCTCAAAACCCTGACTCACATTCCTGAAAACAAACAGCCAAAACATGGGCCAAAGCACATCAGCTCTGCTGCTGGCCGGGCCCCGCCGGGGGGCTGCTCTCCCTGGACAAGGCAAGGAGGGCGACGGATGTTTTGCATCAGCTGCTTGGCCCACCCAGGACCAGCGCACGGGCAAACGGCAGAGCCCTGACCGGGAAGGGGTCACACCACGCCAGGCTTCCCCCTTCCACCCCGGCTCCCTTCGCCTTCCCCCAGCCGGGCAGCAGCTGCGTACCCCTCGCCCCACACCAAAAACCTCCGGCAAACTCCCCAGGGCAGCTCAGCTGCATGGGGCCCTTCGAAGCCAGGTGGCTGCCTCCGAGAAGCACGCAGGCTTTGCTGCTTCTGCGATGCTTCGGGGAGCAGAAGACCATGTGTACGCTTCACAGGCATATGCCAGGAATCAAATAAACTCATCAATCCTGACGTCTGAATTTCCTTTGACAGCTGTTGTCTGTAAAATTATTGCTGCTCAATAATCAAGAGTAGCCCCAGAAAACAAAGCCGTGTACTCATGTAGCCGTTTGCGAAAAGCTGACGGAATAATTCATACGCCCCGCGGAAAGCTGAAAGCATCCCCGTTTCCTTCGGCACCGCAGTGACCTGTGTGCAGGAAGGACGGACACTGGCTTATGAAGCTGTCAAGCCCACTGTCCCCAGAGAGCCTTCACTGTGCTGAGCCCCTGCTCTGCGATAACGTGGGATGACAACACTTCAAAAGCAAGGACTGAGGGCTGCTTTGTCAGGAGCTGGGTTATTATTAGCAATAAATACCGGGATCCCCACAGTCATACCGGCCACGGTGGCCAGGCTTCACTTACAATGGAAGTACAGCTCCTCGTCCCCGTCCTGGCTGGCTTTGCTGTACCCACACTGTCTGCAACGAGAATGAAGATGCACAGCGTGGTCTGGGCAGCAGCCTCTTGCTGGCCAGAAAAGCCTCGAGCCGCAGCGCGCAGGGCTGGAGTCCAGCCCCCCGGCACCAGGAGCCAGCGGGCAGCGCCAGCCAGCTCCCACGCTCAGAGCCAGCACTGCCCCGCACCCCCGACAGCCCCTGCTGGGGGGGCTTTGCTTTGGTCCCTCTGCCCTGCCCCAGCCCCAAACCTGCTCCGCTCACCTCCTCCACACCATCATGCCGATCACCATGGACACCAGCACCGTCAGCCCCGCGATGGCCACCACCGCGATGATGAGGACGGGGTTCTGCTCGCTGGAGGCCACCGTCACTGCGGGAGGGAAGCAGAGCGGGTCAGCATCGTGCCCTGGGGCAGGTGCAAGGCATGGGGCATCCCCGCCCGCTCCTCCCAGTGCCAGTCTGCATCCTCCAGCAGGGCTGTGGGACAATTCACCCGCAGCACCAGGCTGTTTTTCACCATCCTCACAACAATTCACATTCTGGTTCAGTTGTAAGAGCTCGAGCTGGTGCCATCAGACCAATATGCCAGGCAGTGCCACAGGCGTGGACGGAGCAACACCAGCGCTGCCACACTGGGCTCCTGGTTTTGTTAATCAGTGCTGAGGAAAGGTTCCTGCTTATCGGAGGGACATATTAAAATTTATGGCTTACAAATAGTTTTCCTTCATCACATTAATCGCTTCCCTTTCTGCTTTTGCAAACAGGGGTATTAGAAAGCTACATTCTATATAAAATTTTTATTGGCTTCAATTCATTCTGAAAATGTCTTCTGTGTGGCAAATGGATGCAATTTAAAGCCCTGTTAAACACAATCTGTGAGAGTCTTACTGAGCCAGCCATCTCAGGGCTTTCATTTCTAGCCAGGGTGGGTTATTAAGCTGAAGCCCTACCATCTCTCCAAGCCCTCTTTTAGTCAGTGAAATAAGATGCTTCTGGACTATAGTTATGAATGGAAACTGTGAAAAGGAAAAGCCCCAGCAAACAACACTGATGCTGGCTGACCTTATTCAGCCAAGCAGCTAACAAGCCAAGTGCCTCACGAGCCCCAACGGCAGTGGGGGTAAGCAGCCATCTCCTGTCTGGGGCACGCATCCAACGCCAGCTGGATCTCCAGGCTGGTCTTGCCTCCTCTGCTGCAGCCCGTGTGGCTGACCAGCCCGTCTCTGCAGCACCCGCTGCGGGCTGCACAGCTTCACACACCCAGGCAGGATCGTGTCTGCAGCTTACACCGACACTCGCTCCCTTCCAGCACCTGTTTGGTGGCCCCACAAAAGGGACCTGGTGAGATCTGTTCCCACACCAACATCACGCCAAGGCAAAACAATCCCCAGCCACTCTGGCTCCGCTAAGCGCTTTCTCGGGCAATCTCAGTCGAAGAGCAGAGGCTCTGTCCCCAGCCTCTGCAGCGGAGAGGAGCCAGAGGCTGGCTGCCCTCACCAAGGCTGCGCTGAGAAGAGCGAGGACAGACACCTCCAGGACTGGCAGGCCAGCAGGAGCAACCTTGTTAAAGTCAATTAAAAGCAAGTCCTGGGAAGTACCTGCTCTTAGACTCAGAGTAGCAGAACCAGAGGAACGGATGCTGCTCCACAAACCCAAGAGCATCTGGGGCAGGAGCAGCAGCATCCCCAGGACCCAGCTGAAAGAGCCTCATGTCCGCAGGCGCGCATGTAGGAGATGACGAGCTCTGCCAACACTTACACTCTGCCAGCGTCTCCACTTCAATACTGGGGTTGTAATTTCCATAGTCCGGCGAGGAAGATGTCCGGATTTGGAAAATATAGAGGGTGCCAGGCTTCAGGTTATTGACCGTCACGGCCGTTGATGTGGTTTTCACAGTTGAGTAACTTTGATCTCTCTGATCCTGTGAAATAATGAGATACCCGAGATCTAGCTGGACTGACAGCTGCACCACGGAGCCGGCGCAGCACAGCTGTATCTTCGCCTCGCCTCTGGGTCCCATCAGGACAGTCTATCTAAACATAAAACCTTCAACAGAAAGAATATATTTACTAGATGTCTCATTAATAGAAATTACATGGAAAGGTCACATGAAATGGCAGATGGAGCCAGATGATGTGTTGTAAAGACAGGCGGAGGACGGGGCAGTGGGGAGCAGCTGTGCCACCCCACACAGCTCCCTCCCTCCCACCTGCCCCCGCGCTGGGGCTCGGCTGCAGGCACCACCCAGCCCCTTCCCGCTCCCCTGCTACAGCCACTGAAGCCCCGCGGTAAATGCGTGTGTACAAGCACGTACCAAGTCATCAAAGCTGGCAGATGGGCTTGCCAACAGTCTTGGTCCCCGGGATTTTACTGACTTGCCCAGCGACCGACCGATCCCTCTGCTTCAAGTAAGGGAGAGCGCGCTGGGCAGCCCCGCTCCTGCAGCCGCTGCTGGGGTGGGAAGGCAGGGTGGGCTCTGCCTGGCTGGCGGCACCGCTGGGCTACCCACACTGCTTTCACACGGCAGATCCCCCTGCCTCTGCTTCCCAGGGTTGGCAAAGCAAACAAGCCCCAGCCATCCCGCCAGCTCCCACAAAGCTCCCCATGCTTCTGTGCAGCCGCTGTCAGAGGCTGCTTGCTCAGCTGGGTCGGGTGCTTCCGAACAAGCTCCCTGGTGAGAAGATGCGGCCCAGGCCGGGGTTATCTGAGGTTATTTTCCACCCGGAGTGCGACCAGGCCGTGTCCCGCTGCCCCGGCATCAGCCCCTCTCAGACCCCACACAGGCATGCTGCACCCTCGTTACACTGATGCCCCACGAGCATCCCAGCCCTGCGGTCTGACTCGGGTGCAGGCAGCAGCCGCTCTCTGCACCACTCCCAGCGCCGGGGATGTCGCTGTGAAATGTATTTTCCATTTGATACGCTTTTCCCTTTGAATCTCCGTTGTTAAAGTACAGCTTTAAAAGCAAAGACTAGGAACTAAGTTGATTTTCGTGTCAGCATCAAGAGCCTCATTTCTGTGAATAATTGCTAAACTATAGTTTCAATTCTCTACCCAAGCAGGACGTTTCCTCATTTCCCATATCCTGAGCATCTCGTTGCTGCAGCCCATTTGCACAGGAATTACCAACTCTGGCTTCAGCATTTGCCCTCACCCACAGATTCCTCCTTTCAAATCTATCAGATGCTGAAAATCACATTAATATGAATCAGCTTCACGGTAGCTTGTTTCTAAATACAGAATGCCAACATGTCACCTGCACAGTTTGCTTGACATGTAATCAGTTTCATAACGAGCCTGAGCACACGCAGATAAGGTAATTTGTGGAACCGTGTCATAAACTGCATTTATTTTGATTTAGAGCATTGTCCCTGTTCTCTGCCCATCGGTATTTCTTCTAAAATTCTCATCCCACCGCACCTGTCAAACAACAGCTATTTTTAAAATTAAGACACTGTCAAAAATGTCTGCTCATGGCCCCTGCTATGTGGAAGACCACTCACAGCTCACTGAAGTCATGGGTTTGGTGGCCTTCAGACCTAAACCAGTGAAGACCACAAGGTCCAACGCTTTCCCAGAGAGCACGCAATGAATTCAGGTGTCATCTTGTCAAAGATTTAGAAACCCAGTACAGTTTAGCAGCCCCTGTCTAGCTGGCTAATGGCAAGCACCCAAACCTCAGATTTCTAATGTCCTTGCAAAAAGCCAACCAACGCATTAAAAAAAAAGAATGAATGAATGAAAATTATTAGCTTTACTCTTTCTCCCAGGGAGATGTCAACATTAGGACTGGATGAAATCTTGCTGCACAGACGGGGGGAAAAAAACCCACTAATCAACATAAACTCTACAAATAATCCGAATTTCCTAAAACTTGCAAGAGCAAATTGCATAACACTACCGGAGAAGCAAAGACCTTTCTGGTCACCATTTGAAGCACTCCTCTTGCTTTCAGGTGCCAGTAAAATCTTCACAACAGCACCGTCCACAGACAGGCTCTCCTTCCCTTTCCCACCACTGCACCTTCACGCGGGGGGCGGTGGCACACGCAGCACCCCGGCACCGCGCTCCCGAGGGGCAGACCTGGCTGGCGAGGGCAGCACCGGGAGCCGGCTGGGGAACGACCCATAGCCGGAGCCGGTCCCCAGAGCCTACCTTCTCATAGTACTTGACCTCGTACTCGGTACCGTTGGTGGTCGGGAAGCCTGGCTCCTGCCACGACAAGGAGACACTCTTCTGCTCGACTTTATCCATGCGGATGTCGGTGATGGGAGTCGGCACTGAAAAAGCAGAGGAAAGCAGTGGGTGGCTATGGTGCTGCTGGGGGCAGATCATCCCCCCTGCTCCGGCAGCGTGGCCAGCAGCACCCAAACCCCCCTGCACCAGCCCGGCGCAGCCTGCCAGGTTGGGGGCAGAGCCCCAGGGACACGGCCAGCGATGCTGCATGCCACCACGCTTTGGATGCTTTGCTTCTGAACAGCCAAGAAAGTGCAACCAGGAGATGACAGGTTACAAGGAATTTTATCTCTATCCTCTTATTCAGCTGGGCTGCGAGTCCTGTGTCAGCCCGAATGTGTTCAGCTGTGATAACTTCATTTCTGCTTCTGCCCTGTGATGCCACAGTAAAAACGTCAACAATTTAAACAGCTGAAGAGTGTGCTGCTTCTGCAGATACCAGTTCCCTCTCTCTGAATCAGGACCGGAATAGGGCAAACTCCAAGCTAGTGATCATCCAACAGGAGAAGACTGTGGCAAAATACAATGGCTTTGTAATCTGTGGACAGCTAGTAACGCTCCAACCAAAACCAAGCAAGAAATCCTAAAGGCACCCTCAGCCCACAGTGCTGCAGAGGGGTCTGAGTGCTGGGGAACATCCAGTGCTCTGAACCTGCTGCTAAGGACATCTCTGAAATGCAAAACACAATCTTTGAGCAGGAGGGCTTGCAGGACGCTCCAAGGCTTCTCCAGCCGCCCTGGCACAGGCTCTGCCCCACACCACCCAACAGCTGGGGGGACGGGAGAGCTGCTGCCCTACCCGCTGCTGAGCACACAGCCCGTGCCCCAGGAGCCGCCTGTTTCCAGCTCGCACATGCTCCACGCTGGGCCTTCCTCCCTGGCACGTGCGCTCCCATTTAGTTCATCTCACTATGCAAGATGCACTTGCCACCTATTCTACCCAGGCCTGGCTCCAAAGGAGCTGACTTCTCTGGCACGCAGCGGGCAGCTTGCTGTCCCCAGCTATCCACAGGCTCTCTGCCCGATGCTGACGCCCTCGCTGTTTGCGGCAGCAGAGGAGGGTCTGCCTGCCTTATGCTGCTGCACTCAGCCCCGCTTCCCCAGAGCCTCCTCCGCGCCATCTCCTCCTCTGACCACCTTCTCCTGCCTTCAAGCTGCTGAGCTGTGCTCAGCGCCCGTGCGGCTCCTGCAGCTGACAGGTAGCGGCATTGCCTGCACCGGGCTCCCTGCCTGCAGGCAGCATCCCAGCAGCTCTTCCGAAAGCCTCTGCCTCCCGCACCAGCGGAAAGCCAGCTGGACCTGTCAGACTGTCTGCAGCATCTCAGGAGCCAGCCAAGGACACAGCATCCCCTGCCCACCCAGAGCAAGGCGGCAGCAGCTCAGATGCAACGACCTGCCCACGGCCGGGGTGTTCTCCAGGCAGAGCAGGGACGAAGGGGCTGCCTGGGTCATGCTAGGATGTCGGTGTCTTTGCTGCAAAGGTGCTGTTCAAGAAAGACACTAAATATTTTAGCAGGGAAAATAAACTTTGTACCTGGTACCTTGATAAAAGCTTCTATTGGAGCCCCTTGTTCTGCTTTAGGCTGATTAGAGAGAAAATTAGCATTAATTAGAAAAACTGACCTCCCCAGTGGCTGAACACACCAAGTAAGGTCTTCACAGCTATCCCGGGGCAGTGCCACAAGCTGTCCTGGCCAGGGGGCAGAACGTCTCCTCTCCGGCTGAGGAGAGGATGGGGAACAGCAGAAAAGCCTCCGGTAGCCGTGGTTCTGGGCCACCCACCCTGCCCTCAGCAGCCTGGCCACGGCTGGAAGGCAGGGTCCTGCCTCGGGGCAGGGTGGCCCCTGGATCAGCCCAGTAAGCACCAGGGGGCCAGAGCACACCGGGGCCAGGGGGCTGCACTGACCGATTCACCCGCTTACACCAGCAGCCCTGCAGCAGGCACAGTGCGAGCCGTATGGGGAAGGCGGCTGTTTCTAGCTTGTCCCGCTGCTCCATCAAATCAGGACTTTTGCTGGACTCTGATTATCCCGCGGAGAGGAACAAGTCCCTGGAAAGTAAACTTGAGTATCTGTGAAATTTGGTATTTATTACTTAGCTCATTAATCTTTGCTGAAGAAAAAAGTCCCTCTGATGTTTTATTCATGATGGTTTGCTCCTTGATTCCAAGTCTGAAGGGAACTGGAAGAAGCGAGAGCCCCGAAGGGCAGCTGGGAGCCCCCGCACTCACCCCCAGCCCCTGCGCACATCCCTCTGCCGCGATCCCGCCGTGGGTCATTTGACATTTTTAAAAATAATTCTCCGAGTAGATAACACTGGTCCCAGAGCTGACCTTTAAGGGGATATTGAACGGTCCACTGGTAAAGAAGGGGGAGCGAGCTCCCGCCGGCAGCACGAAGCACAGCAGAAGGGTTGTTAACGCTCCCACCGGGCCATGTAGGATGTGACCCCAGGGGGGCTGCCCCACAAATCCATGGCACAAACCCGTGCTGAGGTCTGCCTGCTTCTCAGGAATCAAGATAAAGGCAGCACTACAGAGATCTCCAGGGGCACCCACGGAGCGAGCCCCCCTGCCCACGCCAGGCTGCCAAACACTTCACCGCTTCCCAACCTCCCGCGGGTTTTGCCAACACTTGTTGCACAAGGGAGGCCGGCGGCTCCTCCAGCGCGGCGATCCTGCGGCACGTGGTGCTGCCACCCTCCCCACGCCCGGCTGTACCACAGCAGCGGCAGCACCCACGTGCGGCAAAGGTTCCCTCCTCTGCCAGAGACCTTCTGCCCGGCCGGCAGCGGCTGGAAGCCCCGTGCCTTCTCGTGGCATTTCAAACACCAAGAATGAGTACAACCGAATTTGCACCAGCTTGGCACGCTCTTGCTGCAAACCCTGCACACTTGTTCCTTATCTCCATCAGAGCCAGGCCTGGGCTAGCGCAGGCTGTAGCACGGCATTTGCTGTTGGAGAGGAGCGGTGAGAATGATTTTCACATGTAAGAAGTGTTTCAACAAGATTAAAAAAAAAGAAAAAAAGAAAGAAATATCCTCGACTTCCTTCAGTCGCACAAACGCGCGCTGGCCCACGAGCACAAACAGCAAAGCACACAGGCACGCTCACTGCTCTCGTCGCTGGGACTGGGGGGGAATCCCCCCCACGAGCCTGTGGCCTCTGCTTCAGTGCACATCCCTGCATGTTCTACAAAACAAGTGATACGGGCAGCTGAGGCCACCCTGACACTTCACTTTGGTTTTGCTCCTGTAAACTAAGTTAAGTGCTCCTTGCTGTTTTATATGATTCCCATTAATAAAATATCACAGAGATGCCCTCCTGTATCTCTGAGCCGAGCAAACAGACTGAAGAAACCTGAACAAGTGGTCCTGACTGTTAACAAAGCCATCAGGAAAAATCACACTCACTTAGTGATGGGCTGTAGAGCAGAACTCATGGTACATGCCAGAAAAGCAGGCACTAGCCTCTAACATGTTTAAAAGGCATTAAAGAAAATCACACAGACTATAAAGCATTTCACACTGTGAAAAAAATGTGTTTCCCATCAATATTTTAAGCTCCTCTAACATTGCCTCTATTCTGAAAAAGCAAACATTAAATTATTCACCACTCTGCCTGATTTTATAAACTCCTTTCCATTGTATGTGGGTTTTCTCCTGTTAATTAACCAGCACGCCAGCGGAAAAGGCATAAAACCGGGTGTGGGCACCGTGTCCCTCCACTGAGCGACCCGCCACATCCGAAACACGAAGGGGGCCCTTCGAGAGGGCCAGCAGCAAGCACTTGGCGATGGAGCTGGACCGAGAGGTCACGCAGCAGGGAGAGCCCCCTCGGCGCCCACCCCGGCTCCTGCACCCGGGTCTCCAGGGATGTGGTCCCACACCCCGGAGCTGGGGCACAGCAGGCACAAGCAGAGCACAGCCCGGCCGGCGGTGCTGCCCCCGACACGGGGTGAGCAGCAAGCAGAGGGACAGATCTTGCCATGGCCCCAGCGCCTCTGCCGCCCCACACACAGCGCTGCTCACACTGGGGAGGGGCAGCCTCTCCCCACCACCACCAGTTACGAACGCCCCAACGCAGAAAACGCACTGGGCACCGTCCCAGGCGACTCCGGCCACAGGGTCCTTCTTCCCACACCAGGGCAGCAGCCTCCCCAGTTACCGTGCAGCTCTTCCAGGGCTGGTTCCCCCAGCAGGGAGGGCAAAGACCCCCGAGCGCACCCCCTCGCCCCGGCATCGGCTCCTCGGGGCTGGGGCTGGGCTGGTGCTGCTGCACCGCCTGTGCAGGGAAGGCTGCTCCAGAGGGCCTAATTCAGCACAAGCCACTTCTTCACAGTCTCAGGAAGGAGAATGCATTTCAGCACTGGCTGCATTATTAATCTGCAACAGATTTAAAAGCCCTTTAAGATAGGAGCCGATCCCTGCCGGGAATATAAATGACATCGTCCCAGAGCGTACATTTACATAGCTAATGCAGCTCTACTCCTGCAGGTAAACAGCTCCGTTCTCTCCTCAAACACTTTTATTTAGTCCCATGCTGGGGCCAGATTACAAAAAACACAGTATTAATTTTGCCTCCTGCAGACTAAATAGCATCTTTTTCTTTTCCCCTGCAAATACAACGAACAACTGCTAATTCCCTCTTGTGACTGCTGAAGGGGAAGGGCAGTGCAAAAGCTGCACTCAGAGCTATATTTAGAGGAGCAGGGATCTGACAGCTAAATAGGGTCTTGTTTCTTTGTTTAATTTTTCCTGTGAATCTGCATATCTGCAGCCAGAGCTTCCCTGCTGCTGCAAATGACTTCTGAGACCACGGCATCGCAGCTGCCGAGGACGTCGTCACTGCTTCAGGCATCCCTGTGGTCTCCCTTTCTCCTGATCTCCGGCCCCATCCAGCACCTCTGCCACCGGCTTTGATGATGAGGGGCTCCAGGGCACAGGACTCGCTGGGGACGCCACGCTCCGCACAGCGGCTCTGCCTGTCACCCGTGGCCCCAACCCTGCCCGTACCGCTGCCCGCCGGCACCCAGCGAGCTGCCTTCCTTACAGCAAGGGGCTCTTGCCTGAGAGGGGTGTTACAGGCAAACCAGGCTGAGAAGCCCACTCCCCAAGGATGCCCTTCTCCCCCCTTCGCTGAGAGGAGCTGGGCACCCGCAGGCAGAGCGGCTCTGGCTCGGCACTGCTCCCGGCAGGGGACATCTTCGGCAGCAAAAAAATTTAAGTGTTTCAAGAAACTTGCTGAGCCTCAGCTGCTCAGCTAATTCTGAGCCACCATCTGCATCCGGAGACTTGACAGCTCGACAAGAGACATTGATTTTGAGCAGATTACAAGATTAATTATGCTGTATTCTTTATGCGTATTTCAGTTCCTTCAGGAGCGTGCAGAGTTGAGTAAGGGGTTGAGATTCCCACTTACCCAGGAGGAAAGCTGCATGAAACAGCCAAAGGTCCAAGGCATGGGCTGGCATCACGGACTTGTTGCTTCACTCCTACAGAGGACAGGGCACTTGCTGCCTTTACCCGCCCCTCGTCCCCAGCTCGGACCTGAAGCTCCAGGCCAGGAGGCAGCCCCGGAGCACTGGTCCCTCTGCTTGACACCAGGCAGGAGCCTCTGGAGGAACAGCTCGTTATTAGACCTCGTTAAGCTCACCCCTCCCTAGCTTGTATGCTGGCTCAAGAATAGACTCAGCTCAAGAGACAGAAGATCTTCCCAGAGCTAAATCCATCCCTGAACAGCAAAGATCCTAATGAGGAGTGACACCTCCACTGAAGAGCAGTCTGCAGCACAGCATCCACCCAACAGATTCACAGAAATTACTACACGGAGGAAGAGAAAGCAACAACACGCATAAAAACATTTGATCAAGTGGTGGGAAAATTATCTATAACAAGATCAAAGTTTAATCTCTTCAGATGAAATTGTTGGCCAATTCCTGCCAAGAGGTACGTGAGGATCATCTGTCTCCATTAGCTGTAGCTTGGCAAAGGGGTTTCATGCAAATTAACAACGTAACCGCAGAGGAACAGACAAGGACACAACAAGCCAGAGCTGATTTTCCTTAGGCACAGCTAACAGCTGAGGGGGGATCAAACGCCTCGGGCCAGTCCAGCCCGCGCAGCAGGCTGGGTGCTCACATCCCCTCTCCTCCGGGAAC
This sequence comes from Ibycter americanus, assembly GCA_035590275.1. Lineage (NCBI taxonomy): Eukaryota > Metazoa > Chordata > Aves > Falconiformes > Falconidae > Ibycter > Ibycter americanus. The sequence continues at coordinate 117,946,978 of JAVJGI010000040.1, forward strand.
AGAAACGTGAAATGTGGAAGGAGACACTTGCAGTAAGAAATGGTGCCACAGATCAGCACAGAAGAGAGATGAAATCCATTTTTTTCTTTCCAAAGGATAGCCAATACTGGAATTACCTATTTTAAGGAGGGTTTTTTGTGAATAGGCTGAAAATGTTGCTTCTTTGAAGGTACTTTTTGGTGATTTGTAAATTCAAACTGCAGCTGGATCACAGAGCAGACCCGTCCCTTTGGAGCCCAAGCTGTCACCATCCACCTCGCTGCCGTATGGGGCCACGGGCTCCTGCAGCCCAGCCAGCTCCTCACCTCCCCACGGCACCAACTGAGACACCCCCCAGGGTCGGTCTCCATCTCCCCCCTCCTGCCCACCGCTGCCGAGCACCACGTCTGCACCACTGGAGCAAGCCGAGAGAAATCAGGGCACGGCCACGGCACCAGGCGTGTGGAGCACGAGGATGGTGCCCACACCACCCCCAGACCCACGTCCTCCCGGCAGCAAGGCCACAGACCTGGCCACTGAGCAGACCCGAGCACTCCAGAGGTGACACACGAGCGTAAGACAGCGCAGGCAACTGTCCTGTTGATGCAGCGGGGCCGAGGCACCCATTGCCCTCAGCGTTACACTGTACCTGCAAGGCCGGTGGAGATGTTGACCTCGGCGTACTGCTGCCCCGACAGCGGGCTGACACCCGAGACGCCATTGACAGCGGCCACACGGATGGTGTAGTTGACATGAGGCAGCAGGTTCACCAGGGTGACGGTCCGGTCCACGAGCCCCGTCTGCTGCGGCACGAAGCCCACGTTGCTGCCGCAGTGCTCGCAGCGGCCCCGCAGAGCCGCCGGGCAGCGGCCGCACCACAGGCTGTAGGTCAGGTCGCTCCGGCCGCCCGCGTCGGCAGGGGCACTCCACTCCAGGACCAGCGATGACTGCCGCAGGCTGTAGACCAGGTTCCTCGGGGCAGAGGGTGGACCTGGAAGCAGAAGAGTCTGCACACGGGTGCCCGGGGAGGAGGGCAAACAGACGGGTCCTCTGGGAGCAGCAGCACAGGCACCGGTGGCACAGCAAGAGAGTGCGGTCCCAGGCAGCCACAGCACGTGGCAGCACGAGGGGACACGGATGCATCCGACGCGTGTGGCACGGCGGGGACACCCAACGGAGGATCCCTGCCGGAGGGATCTGCACGCGCAGCGAGCCACAGCTCACACAGCGGGTGACAAGCGCCCGGCCAGACCTGGCACCTCCCGGGGTTCAGCTCACGGGACCCCCAGCGCCAGCCGGCTGCTGCCCCCCACGCTCGCTCTGGGGTAAAGCCGGTTTCTCATCGCTCTGCAGGCAGTTGTACCGCATCCATCACTGGAGCGGTTGGAGTCCAATTCAATTAACTAGAGGCCATTTAATTAAAATCTGTGAACTATATTGACTAAATGACTGTGCCCTAGTTTTACCAGGGAGTCTGCAAGTCCCACCGCTCATCTGTCTCACCAGACTGCTGCCTCAGCCTGCAAGCTCCACGGTACAGGGACAGCCCCTCCATCCCCCCCGCACCGTGGCAGTCCCCAGTGCAGACCAGACCCCCCCTGGCACACACGTGCCCAAGTGCGGCTCCCATGGGCTAGCACCCGGTGCTGGCAGGGTGCCAGGCTCGGCCAGCCTCCCGGGAGCCCGCTCGGCCCTGCGCTGCAGGATGGACACAGCGCCGGGACCCCCATTTCCTCGCTTTACAAAGAGCTGCCGCTTCAGCAAGACGTACGTGTGCAGGAGGCAGATGGTGGGTCTGACGGAGACCTGGAGTAGTTCTTCTGGCACGAACAGAACGTGGAGGCTTCCTCATGCGTGAAGCTGTGCTCAGGGCAAGGAGAGCAGAGAGGGAGACGGAGGGAAGGCTTGTAAAATCCAGGAAGGCAAGCTGAAAAGACAGAGAGAGGGACTTATGGGAAGAACACCACAAGGCGAATGGGGGACACACTTCCCCATTTCCTGGGACATCCTTTGCCTGCCACCGGCCAGCAGATACCGCCCTCCAAGCTACATTCCCTGAGCACCTCCACGATCCTGGCTCCAAGAGACGTGCCTTTGGTCTGACCCAGAAGGGCCACTGGGACACTGTAGCTCTGCACTGACTTCCAGTCTGGGAGATGCTTTCAAGGGGCTGGAGAAATGGTCAGACATCAGCTGGGGCAACGTGTGAAGGGAGCTGGAGGGACGTAGGGGAACAAAGCAGCTGCAAAAAGATGCAGGATATGGCAAACCCATGGCTTAGGGCTTAGGATCAGGTGAGCAGAGCAGAAATGACATGGGAGCCACAGCAAGACTCAGCAACAACCCCTTTTGGGTTGTCACCAGAGCTTCATATACAAACCCAAGTCACAAGGCCATGTCACTGGCAGCTACAGATTTATTGTTGTGGATTACAGAGCAGTCACTGCGGGCAGCGAGATATGTGCTGAAGTTAAACAACAGTAGTACAAATTTGCTTTTATAGGTCATACACAGGCTTACCTTACCGTTTGAAAAGTACCTTTGATACTCAAACAAGCAATTCACACACCGGTCAAGGATTTGCTTGATCTTTCCTACAAGCAGCATGCAGCCTACAAAGGATGCTCCTAGCAGGACACCCAGAAGCTAGTCCTGCATGTGAGGCGGAACACTTGACAAGAACAACAAAAAAAGCTGCAAAACTCCACAAAGCACTTTGCAACCGCTTCACTTTGACCCTGAAACATCTGAAAGGGAAGCAGCCTGCACATGGACACATGGCTGCCGTGGCTCGGTGTCCCCAGCCACCAGGGATGGGGCAGGCGTGCCCACGCACACATCCTGCTCACCACCGCAGAGGTCCCCTCGGGTGGCAGCCCCTCGGTGCTGAGGGGTGACCCCCAGCAAGGCCAGCACAAGGGGCAGGGGTTTTTCTCACCTGGATTTCAAAGCCAAAAAGAAGCACTCATATTTGCTTGGCTTCATCTTCTTGATGTGCTGCTGCTGTCTGCTACCCCTTCATCAGCTCCCTGAATATTTAAACTTAATCACTTGTAAAGTTCCTAGATGAACAGCTCCACTAACGCAGTCCCCCCTCTTATCATTTTTAAGGAGCTGGCTGCTGAGAGCATTCCTTTTAAAGCAGATTATTCCAGTGCACTCTGGTTCATTAATTTTTAGCACGATATAAAACTGGCAGCTACAGCTGTGATCTGAGGACAAAGCACCAGGCATAGCACAGGGCGGAGAGGATCCTTCCCTGGGATGCTGGAAAGGGGTGAACCTTTTAGGGGAGGTTGTTTCACCTACCACAAGGCCTTTAGAAATTCAGTGCCCTGCAGTCACACACGGGGAGGGACCACAGCACCGGGGCTGAGGTTTGTGCTCCCAGCGCTCCCTTCATCCCTGGCCGCTGGCACACGACAGACACTGGCTTGGCAGAGCTGAGAGCAGCAACACACATGAGAGATTTTTGCTTTTCTTACATAACAAATACAGCCTTTCAAGAGCTGCTTAAAAGCCTCGCTCCTTGCCAGACAAGATCTTGCACTTTCATATCACCCAATGCAAGCGAAGTCTGCAGAAAGCAGCAGATTTGGCCTCCTCAAGCCCATTCTGCTCATGCCCAAGTAATGAAAAGAGACTTCCTTGTATCTGGAATGGAAATTGCAACTTTCCAACCGATGTGGACGCAACATTACATTTCCATAGCAAAACTGAAGAGTTAAAGTGTTGAAATGGAGAAAAATTAAAAAAAAAAAAAAAACAAAAAAAACCCCCAAACTTTTTAGAAAATGAGGGGACCAAAATTACCAGATTATTCTTGGGCTCCTCTCAGCTGTGGTTCCTAACTGAACTGGACAAGACGACAGGTTTCAGTGCGTGTGCAGTCGTCCAGACATGAAGGGCAGTGGGCTCTGGCCAGCTGAGCTGGTGACCGAGCTGGACATCGGGACCCACAGCGGTCACCGGAGACACACAGGCATTCCTCGCCTGCCTGACCTGCCTGCGATGTGGGCACTGGGCAAGGTGATCCATGTGCCAGGAGCCCTCATTGCCCTCGCTGGCTGCAAGGGGAACCCAGATGCCTTCACCCACCCTCAGTGCCAGCCAGCCAGCTGGAGCATCCGCTCCCGAGAGGTGCTGGAGGAGGGATTTCTAGGAAAACATGCATTTCTAGGAAGAAGAATCAACATTTGCTCCTTGCTCTTGCAACTCTCAGCAACAGCTGCTGCCAGTATGGGACTGGAGAGCCTGTGGCTCTGCAGCCACCTCTCCTGGCTCACAGTCTGCACACCTCCAACACCACATAAAGCTAACCCTTAAAAGCACGGGCTCAACAAACGCAACAGAGAAATAAGATTAAGACAGCGAGCCGCAATGCACAGTAAATGTCATTCCCTACCTAGGGTGCCAGGTAAACCAGGAAAAACCAGCAAATGTTTAAATTCCAGATAAACCAGGAAAAAACAGCAAATGTTTAAATTCCAAAAAAACTTCAAACTTCCTCTTCCTGTCTAAGAAACCAAACCAAAACCAGTGTTACATTCATATAACGGAGACATAGTTTGTTTTTTCCTTTAGTTAGGCAGCACTGACCACAACACAGGGCAGAAACACCACCAGTGGCCCGCTAAAGGTGCCAGCGCCCCGCGCGCACAGCGTGCAGCGCTCCGGAGAGCAGCAGCCCGAGCGCACATCCTACCACGCTGGAGGAGGCAGCCCCACTCCAACAGAGAAACCCAGCGTGTGTGCTGAGCCCTCGGAGGTCCCTGCTGGGAGGGCCACTGACAGAGAGCCATACACCGCCCGTGTCCGTCCCAGCGAGGCCAGGAATCGGCAGAGCCCTGACCCCACACTCCCCCAGTACCAGCCCTTCTCCCGGCAGCTGGAGGGGATGGGGACAGTGGGGACGCGCGCCCCAGGAGCAGAGCCAGGATGGGCGCTCGCGGGATTCAGTCCTGCACATCAACTGCAGCCCCCATCTACTGCGGCATCGGCTCCAGCTCATCCCTCCCCATGAGGAAAAGCCTATCTCGTTACGGCATCAACGCCTGAACGCTGGTGCGAGATTCCTGCTCTCACCCTCTGTCAGGCAGAACAGAAAAATCAATCTTGTTTACAAACTTGATGGGACCCAAGCACTAAACCCAGCGCACACTTCCTCGGATTTAAAGGCGAGCCTGACAGTCACATAAATTTGACATCTTGTTGCAGGAAATTGAACGTTTTCAATTAGAAGCATCTTTCAGGCTATTCTTCCCTGATTCCCAATGGTTAGAAGTGCCTTCACAAGAGTGTCTGTCAGAAGATATGTCCTTTAATAACTGGCATTACAAACGCCTCAATTCGCATTTCCCAGAAACACAGGCACCACGACCCTGCGCGAGCGCGTCCCACGAGGAGCCTGGGCGCAGCTCAGCCGGTGGGCTTACTTGTTAATTTTATCCCTTGGTTGTCTGAATCTTACACTTGAGAAGAACAAAACTGCCCCAGGACATGTGATGCATCATGTGTGCATCTCTGTTTCTTTTCTCAGATAAACTCCCACCCTCTTCCACCTCATCCTACAAGTGTTTTTCTTGGTCCCCAGCTGGCTTAGGTGTCCCTGTTATTTCGCAGTGCTCATTTTTGCAGTGGGTATGTGACAGCTCTCAAGAGATCAGACCATCAATTTATAGAATGAAATTCTCTTTTTTGTACACTATTTTCTATCCTATTCCTTGTCTTCTGGTACTACCGCAACATAATTATTAAATAATAAAATTCAGTAATACATTCTCCTAGAGCCAAAGAGAAGCAGCTGGATGGGTCAGACAGATTAATTGCCTCTCTCCAGCTCCATCATCGCTGCCCACACAGGCTACTCCTTGTTCACCAGGCATGCCTTATTCATTTCACTGACAGAGAGAGCACATTCCCTCCTTGATATAACACTGTATGCACACGGGATCAGACTAGCAGCAGAACAAGCAACATTGATTTGTGCTGCAGCCTGGCAGATTACCCGGCATGACGCACCCACGGGAAAGGTTTCTCTCACCGACTCATCTGCCGCAGCTCCTCGGACAAGAGCGGATGGCTCTATCAGGAGGAGAAGGCAACATCCTCTCTCATGCTTAGGCTGTGCCATAGGGAGAGCAGGGGCAGTTGAGGATGCAGGGCTGAAAAATGCATGGTTTCCTACTCAACTGGCATGGGACAGCTTCAATTTCCACCACCACCACCCCCCAGCAGTTCAGACATCTCCAGCTCACAGTACCATGAAGCCTGCCAACTACATTTTTCCACCAGCAGCAACTAGGCATAACCTTCCTCTCCAGCCAGGGACTCAGTCGCAGCTCCGAAGATGCTGAAGCTTTTTCTTCACCAGCGAGGATCTCAACATTTTCTAAGCCACAGTTAGCTGCGTGTTCAAATTTTGGCTTAAGAAATGGCAGAAGAAATTAATCGGCAAAATGCATCAGAGTTTGAGCAGCTTTATCGCGTTAATCGATGAAGGGTGGTTGGAAGTGACTCACTAAGTGCATGCAGCAGGACAACCTGAGTGCAGGGGACAGGCTGTGTGAGCTCCAGGGTTGATCGTAGTCACTGTTCAAGTCAAGCGTGGCCAAGATTTTGCATGCAGCAGTAAAATGAAGTTATTAATCACCCTGGCAGTATTTACCAGCTGGTCAGCAACCTTTTACGTTGTGCACTTATGACACCCACCGCTGCAACAGTTGACTATCTCAAAGAATTAAATTAACCTTTGTTTTGGTTTTCAAGTATGGAAACGTTAACCACACCGGCAAGTGGGAAGCTGGGACAGAACAACTGTATAATTTGCACAAAGTCAAACAGGACACACAGGGCCAAGAACAGGACCCAGGTCTCTAGAGGTCCAGCCCACACACCAACTGCACAATGAAAGGCAGGAGCTGACCCTTAAGGATATCCAGCTTTCCTCTGTAAATGCTCTGCATGCTGGTTTACACACAATTGGCTTTTAACCAAATGAGAGCAAAGACTGAATGCTATTCCAGCAGCCTCTTGGACAGGCGCTGCTCGTGCCAGCGCTCTCCCACAGGGCGGCTGTCCCGGGAGCATCCCCTCCCCGCAGACCCACGGCTTCCACATGCAACCTTGCCGCGAGCAGGGCCGAGCAGCACCTCTCTGACTAATTGCACGGGCAGCAACTCGCCTCCTAGGGAAAAGGCAGACAGCCTGGGTGAGCGAGTGAAGGTGCAATCCTGTAACTCTGGCAAGTTTAGAGGCAATTCCCCCTCCGGCACCTGTCCCCGGGACTGCACGCCTGGGGACCGGGTAGCTGTGCCCCTCGGGAGATGCGGCAGGTCTCAGCAGCAGTGGGAGGAAGGGCAGGACCCGCCCTGTGCCAGCTCAGCAGAGAAGTCTGTGACGGAAACACTGCGGAAGCAAATTCCAATTCCACGGTGGAAGCCGGAGCAGAGGCTCTCCAGCTCCATCCCGGCTGCGCAACTCTCAGCTGCTCAGCTGAGTCCGATGCAACTTTCCTGCCCCTGTACACAGCATTGGTCCTGCTGCCAGCTGAGGCAGTGATGCCCCGTCTGTCCTCGACCTTGTGCGAGCGTCTGACTGCTCTGCACCAGGTAGCTACATCAGCTGCGACATCTTTTGTAAATTCTGCATGGGTTTCGATAGGCAAACGTGAGCATTCACCAGCGCTGCCCCAGACGCAGCACAGGGTCCAGTAAAATGAAACATCCATTTCCTGCAACTTATACGAGTGTCTTTAATTAAAGAGTGTTCATCACTTTGCAGAGAAGAAGGGGTCGAGACCTAAGTAAATACTGAAGCTTAGCATAAAATACTAGAGAATGAGCACAGATGGAAGATTAAACACTAGGCTGAAAATGCTTCATATGATGGATTTAGGAATACTACTACTTAACCCAGACAAATACATGTTAATACAAAATCAGGCAAAACCCACCAAACACCCTCCCTGCCTGACTCCGTAGCTGGAAAAAATGTGCGTGCAATGCGTGTGTTCCCTTCTCTGCATCTCCAGTCGCGCCGCGCTGTGCCACAGACAGAGGAGGACTGGCCCGGGGGTCCCACCTGGGGCGCAGCTCAGGAGGACCCTTTTAAAGACCATTTCAGGATGCTGCTCCGGGCCAGCACTTCTTAGGCCACCTGCATCAAGCTAGCGACAGACACTGGCACGGCATCCGCTCGTCTTCGGCCACAGCCCCCCTTCCCCTCCTGGACCTGGCTGTGGCTATGGACCACCACAACCCTTGCATCCAGGCCACGCACCATGCAACGGAGACGCCACTTCCTAATGAAAACGTTATTAACAACTCTGTCCGTATCCACACCATTTCTGTTAAGAGTGACCACGCCAAGGCACAACGCCCAGCCCAGGCAGCCAGGCAGCGGGACGCGGGGTCCGGCAGCGAGCCCACCGCAGGGCGCAGCAGAAAGGCAGCTGCACACCAGCACCAGCCTCAGCGCCCGGCAAAGCCCACGGCCTTGGGTCGGCTCCTCCGGGCACCAGCAGGGTAAACCCCTTGCTGGCTATGGAAGGCGTTTGCTGTCTCAGCAGCGAGCTCCAGCTCACCCCTCCTTGCTGCCTGCTATCATTTTCTTCCTATCAGAGTTTGTTGTTTACGCCCTCCTCAGCATTTAGCCTTAATGCTTTTGATGGGTTCTGGTTGTTGTTTTTTTTCCTCCCCAAACTGTCTCAGGTCAGCTTGTTGACCCACAAACCTTGCAGATATCTTCAAAGAAAGAAAAAAAAAGAAAAAAAAACCCACGAAGGACACTGCCTGCGTTAGCACAATTGAACTTCTTCATGTTGCTGAACTCCTGCAGATAGCAGAAGAGCCGCGTGCGTGCCAGCATGAATCAATAACGCCTGCAGTTTCACTCAAAACGCCTATACAGTCATTTATAATTAACATTACAACTTGGTTGTCTTCCAAAATCAATTCCTTTCCACTTTTTGTCATGAAATTGTATTTGACAAAGTTCATCTGCTTTTAACGTGTGTTAATTTTCTCTGCTGAAGCAGGCATTCATAAAAATGCTATTTAGGAAAGACAGCAGCTAGGGGAAACAAGTGGCCGGCTCCGAGGAGGTGCCGCAGCAAGAACCATTACAGCACCCAGGGGTCGAGGCACCTGGCAGAGTGACAGTCCCTCCCGGCAAAGGACAGAGTCGGAGCATGGGGCCCCCCAAGCTCTTAGACCTGCATCCAACCCCCGCCCCAGCAAGGGTCAGACTTGCAACTGCAACCATCAACATAGGATGGGGAAAAAAATACAAGAAAAAACCCTACACCATACTTATTAGTGTCTCAGCTGGGTTGGTGTCCAAACTGGAAAGCACACCTCCTCGGGCAGAGTGGCCCCTCCAAGAGCCTCCTGCAGGCAGCTTAGCCCCGACCCTCTGCCCAGTGCAGGCAGGATGCAAAGCATCCCCCTCCCCAGCCCCTCCACGCTCCTGCCCCGCCAGGCTTCTGCTGGTGTCTCTCTCCAGCCCTGGTGCCGCTCTTCCCGGGGTCCTTCCTTCCAACACGGCAGTCCAATTTCACTTGAGAAGTGCTGATTGTACACAGCCCCCCGCAGGGCAGGGGGATCTGTGCCTGGTGCACACAGGGCTGACCCCCAGGAGCACAGAGGGGGTCTGCCCCTCTGATTAACACAACTCGAGGCATGCTAAAGGTCTGCACCAGCCCCTTCGAGCACCTCTGCTGCCCACGGCACGGGCCACCAGTAAATGGCACACGCCACATACTGCATCGACATCCATTGCTCGTGTCTCTGCAAACTCACTGTTATCATCAGTCATATAAAACATGGAGTTGTTCTCAACGCCTCTCTCTCCGGAGCTATCGCTACCGCTGACCCCTCCCCAGCCCAGCCTGGCACATCCAGCCTCCATCTATCTTAATGCCATCATCAAGCCAAGCAAGGCACTGTTTATTATGTTCCAAACATGTCATCAGCACTTAAGAGGAGAGGTGCTTCACACCAGCCCGGCGGGAGGGACAGGGCAGCAGGCCCCAAGGAGGACCAGACAGATCAGCATCGGAGCGGGTACCCCAGAGGGATGGCTGTCAGGGAGTGCCCACAGACAAGGACAAGTCGCCCAAAACCAGACAGGGCACCTTGTGGAAAACACATCAAGAGAATAAAGTTTCAGCAGTGTATTGAGCTGGTCAAAGAGCCTTGCCAACAAACGTCCTCGGGTAATAGAGAGGCTCCTGTCTTTCCCTTACACGCTAGGTTTGCAATCTTGCCTTGTCTTATTGCAAAAACTGTAATCAATACTTTGTCAGCAGAGAGCGATGCCGTCGCAGAGCCCCACTGCGAGGGAGGGAAAGAAATCATGTCCAATCTCCGCACCCATGCAAGAGGGGCAAAGTCAGCACAAGGGAGTGATCAATACGAGCGCTGGATCGGGTCTCCAGCTCCTCTTACCTTGCTACCGTGCCTGCCAGGACAGGTACTTCAGGCTGCACCACTCAAGAGAATTCAAAAGCAGCTTGTCTTCCACAAACTTTTTTTCTTTTTTGAATAACTGGTTTTCAAGAATACTTTTCAGTAGCCTAAACTTCAACACGTTCCCAGCATCTCTGAAACCTTCCAGATAATGCTACTCTGTAGTTTTTGCTCTTGATAAATAATTTGAAGAGCACTGAAATGAAAATCTATGTCCAGAGGATAGGTCTTCGTGCATCTCCAACAATGAGCTCTTACTAGCTGAAATTAAATTCAGTGATTTAGTCCAGAAGAAAATTAAATACCCAAGAATATTTAGTAAGACGGTCTTGAAATATCTAGAAGAATGTATTTGTCTGAATTCAGTGCTAGGGCAGTACTGAAGAGCAGCTCATTGCTATTTATGCAGGAATGTTCCTCAAGGACACACTAAAGTAGGCACATCCACTGAGCCAACTGCAATTTACTGTTGTCTCTTTCAGTTCCCTAAAGCATCCACCAAACGATTCCCCACAAAGGACCGACTGACCTGCGCCTCCAACTCACCCTGCTCCTGCCAAGTGCTTTATCTCACACAAACTCCCTTAGCCATGGGGGCAAGAGATGTTTCCCCCTGTATTTCAGCAGAATAACCAGCATGTCCATCTAGCAGCCAGGTATCTATCACCTCAAGCCTGACAAGAATTCTGCAAACGAATTGTGATGCTGGCAATTTTCTGAGTAGTTTGCTCTAAAATTAAGTGTCATCGAGTAATTTGTGTCTGGCTCTGCCACAATTTCCATAGCCATAATTATTTCAGACACACTGTAGAACAGCAATATAATATGCAATCCTGAACAATAAATATCTCCAAACTTGATCATTACTCCAAAAAGAGACTGAAGAGAAAGCATATTTTACATGGGTGTTTCGTATGCGTGACTGATGGAAAGCAGCATCTACCATAAGGCATTACGGCTACCACGGAGGCTACCGCTAATGGGCGGAGGGAGGCAGATGCTCCAAATTCATTTAGCACAAAGCTCTCCACACCTTCAAACCGTCGCTTTTCCCAGGTCACAAAGGTGCTCCAGCCACGTCCTGCTAGAACACAAGACCCAAGAGGAGAAAGCCAAATGGTAATTCAGAAAGGATACTCAAGTATAAATTTCCTCAGTGACTATTCCTGCAGCAACAGGCACAGGTGCACTCCCACAGCCCCCCCCCCGCCGATGCGTAGCCCCCCTCTCCCATCCCATTACCACTCAGCACAGCCACCGCGTGCCTGGCTCCAGCCCTGACAAGTGCTGCTAAACCTGCGCATCAGCACCGGCCCCTCGAGCGCAGCGTCTGTCTGCGGGATGCCGGTGGCTGCGTCAATGATGAAAGTAAAACCTGGTGCTTTGTGCAACTTACCGAATCCCAGGAGAAAAAATAAACTTATTATGCATAAAACTCAAGCACCAGTCAGAAGATAAAATAAACTCCAGAAGCACATACAGGTTTGTAAGCTAATGTATAAAAGATGAAACAAATAAAAAGCCCCAAGCATTGTACATTTGGATTCACCTTCTTTCTATTTAAAGAGAAAAGCAGACCTTAGGCTTCAGGATGTATCTTTGCACTAAATGACAAAATAATGTAATTTATTATTCTAAATTTCTCTAACTTCCAATTGAACAATTTATTTTCCAACTAAGGATACTGTAGTGACACAATGACTTGATGGGACACATGCAATGTCCAGGGGATTATCCTACCAATACCACTTCCCACCCCTGCCCCAAACTTTTGCTCAGCGAGAGCGAGCCCTGGCCACGCAGAGCACACAAGCACTTGATTTCCAAAAACATCTTCCAGAAGGAGATAGCCTGCTCAGGACATCTCCAGCTCATATGGTCCTCAGATGCTTTCCGTCCTCCTCTGCTACAGAAGTGGCCGATTCCCAGGACAACAGGAGGGACTCAGGTTGGCGTAAGGCCAGGCACCTCCACCCCAGGGCTCCCCCCAGCCCGCAGGGAGCACAGCACCCTGTGACTGCTCCTACCCATCCTGCCGAGCCAGCCGCAGCAGGAGCATCACTGCCCGCCAGCCGCTCACAGCGAGCGTGGCTGATGCACTAGGCAGCCACGCAGCCCTTGAGGCTTACAAGGACACCAGCCTCGCTCACGGCTTGCTGTCATTAAGAGAAAGATGGTGCCAGGAGCTCTCAGGGCCAGGCCACCGCTTTGGGATTCTTTTTTTCCTTTTTTTAATGTCGACACCTGCAAACTCACTGGGGGAAGGAAAGGCAGCGTCACCTCTGGGAGGCACCAGCCCAGCCTGGCAGCACACTGCAGGCAGGTGGGTGCTGCCACGTGCTGCCCATGGCCCCACGGGACCCCCAGCCTGCACACTGCTGGCTCCCGAAGCACAAACTCTGCCCAGGATGCTCCACCCAAGCATCCTGCATCTCCTGCCTTTGGCACAGCCCCCTCTCTGCCTGCATCCCTGCTTGCCTCCCCACCACGGGCACAGGAACTGAAAGACGGCATTTCCCTCTCCTGAGGAAGCGGAGAGACCAACGCCAACACCAGCAGCCAGGCAAAGGCATTCCTCCTGGCAGCCTCAATGGATGAGCGTAAAATGAGTGGGTCCAACACCGGAGCAATCCCTCTCCCCACGTTCAGCTGTGATGCTCAGCAGCAAAAAGGCGCGCACTGAAAGGGGGGGTACAGCAGAACACAAATGGAAAGACCAGTGTGTTTTTTTAAAAAGCAAGCACTTTCTCTGTTGTAGCACTTCTCTTTGGAAAATAAAAATCAACGACTTTATCCAAACCCTCTTTTTTTACAGAAAAACTTCCTTTTAAATTTGCTCAAAGCATTGACCAAATTTATGTCCAAGTAATGGCTGGCAGCACTGAAGAAACTACTCTATTTCACAGTATCTGCAGCTGTGTTTTTCTCCACAAACCTACTACTCACAACAGACAGGATGATCTTCTCAAAGGCTTTGCTTATCCATTTGTTCCCCTACTATTCAAGAAGCCAAGCACAGGAAAGATAATATTGACTTTCCCGAGATATCTGTAGCAAGGCACAATCTGCTACGAGACACACATTCTCGCTGCTCGCTGGCGCCAGGACAAGCAGCTCTAAGCTGAAGTGACTGCAAGGGCGATTCGTGTTAGACACGAGGAGAGCAAGGTGCCAGGACGGGCTGCCTGGGCAGGCAGCAAAGGCATCACTGGAGAGCTCTGGGAGGAGGACAAACACCCGCAGAGCTGATCCCGGGAAACCTGCAGCGCCCGAGAGCCCGCTGCGGCGGGCAGAGAGCAGGGAGCAGCCCGGCCGGCGGCCGCCGCACAGACACAGTTCTGTAGGGAATTACCGGGGCGGGGAGGGGTGAAAACAGCTTAGGAAAACAGCAACAACGAAGGGCCACGATGGAATCCAGGCTGTGCTGTCACAAATCTTGTCTCCTCATTAAGAGTAACAATTATAAGCTGCCATAAACCGTAATTACACTACACACAGCGTTAGATTCATCAGGCAATTACAGCCATTAATAACGCACCGCAGCCCGATCAGCAGAGCGGACTTGCGGTCCGGTGTCCTTCATTTTTCAGCAGACCACTGATGAATCCCACAGTAGATCAGAGAAGCCATTTCTTGCCCACTGCAGTGTCAAGCGTGCATTACATTCTATATCACTAGCAGTTACCATTAGCGAAAACTGCTTTCTTCTAATTAGTGTTGACTTGCGCCTTTCATCTTATCCCTACGGTTCGAGAGCAGCAGCGGGGCCAGCTCACCTTGTAAAGCCCCCAAAGTCCTTCACGCAGGCATTGCCAGGGATGAACCCCGCACAGAGCACGGACAGCCCACCGCAGCCGGAGGAAAACAGCCAGACGCAGACGTGCAGGCGTGCGCCAACAGCCCCGCGTGCCACAGCCTGCTCCAGAGCATGCCTTCGCCCTGCCGGGAAAGGCTCCGTGGGAAGACTCGCCTCCAGCCCTCAGAAAGTCCCATTTCCACGTAAGCAAACGGGCAGAGCAGCCGACAGGTTATCTGTCCAAGAGAAACGTCCAGGATGGGACACAGAAATGACACAGTGGGATAAAGTGTGCAAATCCACCCTGCCGAGCCTGGTAACTTCTGGTTTATCACAAACCTACAGGAAAGGGGTGGGAAAAGGAAAAATCCTGCAACAGCAACTCCTTTCCCCTCTCTATCCTTGAAGCATCATTTCAGGAGAGCCCAGAAGACCAACATGCTTCATAAGCAAAGGTGCAAGAGAACAAAACCGAGGGCTATTATTTTCCTGAGCTTTCTCCCTCAGTGAGATACAGTAAATCTTCCTCGTGTCCTGTCCATGGCATGTTGAATCTGACATGCTGCTCAAAAATCCAAACTCATGCAGAACACGGGGGAACTTCTTTTATTCTCCTTTTCAAACAGCCACCGTGGTCATCAGCAGCTGGTCCTTATGCCCACAGGCTGCCACAGACAGCAAGTCGCTGATGTGACTCCTTGTGCAAGGTCTCCTTCCCTCAAAATTCGCTTTCAAATGCTGCTTAAAAATCCTGACAAAATACTAGAAACTATTTTGTCCCTAAAATTGGTTTCAGTAGTGTCACTCTTGTGTAAGCAAGGGATCTAGCCCGCTAATTAGACCATCATCTACCAGAATGACCATGGTGCCAGGCCGTCCTGTCCTGGTGAAGGACAGCAGAGCATGGGGCATTTCCCCAGCACAACGCAGCGCAGAGCCAGCTCCTGCCACTGCTGTCAGAAGTGGAAGGAAATAAATTGAGAAGGAAATTTAGCTAGAGCACAAATTTACGTATCTGTCAAAGAAGAGTGGCTGACAGCTATTTTTGGAAACTGGTCTCTATCATATTAATTCAACGTCTGGTTGAAGTTGTCTCATTTGCAGCAAATCTGGCTGGTAAATATTAACCTTGGGCTTTGTTGAAATTCTCCTTGCAGATATTACAAGGGATTGGATGGAAAAGATGAAGCAGAAAGAGACAACTTTACAGCAAACGTCAGGCAGACCCTCCACATCGCCGTTTCATTTACACAACAGCTATTGCAATGCACCACAAAGTAAACGGCATGAAGGGGCTATGGTTCATGCCTGGTGAAATTAAAAGTAAAAAGACATCAATGCTGAGAAGCCTACTGAAAACAAAATAAGGATGGACAGGTGATCATCCACAGTGCAACAGGACTCCTCACTCGCCTGCCGTGCATCTGCTGGAAATGGGCTTTAAGATCTGTATAAGCACAGACCAGCATCTGGCTACAGATATATATTAGAGAAAAAAGGCAGTCTAAATGTATTTACAGTGACAGAGCCTCTCCTCTTATTTGGGAGTAGATGTTAAACAGATGCTAAAGCTGCTCGATTCCAGCCTAGAGATGGCCGCATTTCAAAGATTACTGAAATGATTCATCAGAAACAGGCAAGCCCACAGAAGCCTGTCAGGTACGCTGGGGCGTCTTCAGAGAAGTGGTGCGATATAGAAAGCTGGACAGTCGGAAGGCTCAGCTTTCTTGCAGCAGTAATTAGCGGTGCTGTAAATCCTATTAGTTTTTTTTCATCTCTCCTAATTTCAGTGCAAGGATACAAGTGTTCTCTCAGCAGCAGGATGATTTCAGCACTTAAATCACGGTTGCAGGGATGCTGGCTTTGTGATTTAGTTCAAACAGCTTCACCAGTTCAGCGGAAAATAAAGCTCGCTCCTGCTGCAGAGAAGCTGGCACCTCCCACACCTCCCAGTAGCATCGCGGCCGCCACCAGCGCTGCCACCCGGTCAGAGGGCGTCAAGCGGCAGATAACGGGACGCGGCCTTGTCCCCGCGCCACGCCTGGGTCACACAGCATCTTAGTCACCCAGCCCCTCCCTGCGTGGAGGGAATCTGGGGGTATCCCAGGGGATCGGGGGGGGGAGGGTCTCACCTGGAGTTTGGTGTGTGTTGGGCTGACACCCTCACCGCAGGGCGATAGGGAGGGATG
Source organism: Ibycter americanus (assembly GCA_035590275.1). Classification (NCBI taxonomy): domain Eukaryota; kingdom Metazoa; phylum Chordata; class Aves; order Falconiformes; family Falconidae; genus Ibycter; species Ibycter americanus. The sequence goes on from JAVJGI010000040.1 coordinate 117,963,411, forward strand.
GACATAGTGGCCAACGGGCCATAGTGTGTTCATCCCCCAGACAATCACGGTGGAAATGAGCATGGAGGGTCCAGGCAGCCCGCCGGCAGGCAGCAGAACCCGGGCATCCAGGCCAACCCCGGCCACAGGGAGCAGACTGGACCAAGGTTTGTTGTGGAGGAAGCCGTAAGTGGTAGAGTCCAAGTCAACGTCTTCCCTGGATGTTGTTCTCAACACCTGTAAAATGTGATTAACGCCCCTATGCTTGTCTGAAAAAAAGGGAAACTGTCCCCAAAAATGGGTGAAAGTTCACGGGCAATCACAGCACTCGGACTTTGCTCACCAGCCCTGGGCCCCTCCTGCCCTGTTCGGTGGAGGAGGACAAAAACATTCGGCTAATGAGTTACGGAGCACAGCGGGTCCATCCCAAGGGCGGCCCTGCCATTGCTCACCGCCGTCCCCAATCAGGGATGGGAGATTTTGCAATCCAGGATGTTATTTCTGTGCAGTTGGAGTTTAAACTTTGCCACTCGGGTCAGGGCACCACGGAGGAGGAGGAGGAGGAGGTGGCTGGGCTCGGTGTCCGCCCCGCTCCCCTGTGTGCTGAGGGGATTGAGAAGACAGGACAGCTCCGTGGGAGTGGGATCTCACACAGGTATGTCCTGGCTGCTGGTGCTCAATAGGGTCCCTCTACCTGAGGGTCCCCGGGGGCCATCAGGGCTCACTGGAAGGACTGAGGATGAAGGACAGGGTGCAATAAAGCTTGCCTGGACTGGCCAGCCAAACACCACAGTAATGACAACCATCCCCAAACCAGGCTTGAAGGACGCTTGAGTCAGCGTTTAATAGGTTGGAAAAGGCCGTTGGGTGATGAGTTGAATGGTTGGGTGGAGTGGAGTGGGTAGTTGGGTGGTGGGTTGAGTGATGGGGTGGGTAGTTGGGTGGCAGATTGGTTGATCAATCGATCAGAGAATTGACTGGTCATTCAGTTGGTCAGTGCGTTGTTTTTTTGGTCAGGCAACCACTTAGTCAGTTGGCCAACAGATTGACCATTTGGCCTGTTTCTTGATAGGCGCATTAATTTGGTTGGTCAACTGGCTGGTCAGTTGGTCAACTGGTTGGTCAGCTGGTAAGTTTGTTGGGTTGTCAGTCAGCTGATCGGCCGGTTGGGCAACTGGTCAGTGGGCCTGTTGGTTTGCTCTGAGTCTGGGGTTTCAGGCAGTGCCTGGGGTGGCAGTGGCAGAGCAGGGCTGAGTCCCCTCCTCGGGGCTGGCTGGTGGCAGCAGTCTCCTCCCTCTCCACTTGCTACCCAAAATGATTAACCTGCTCTTCCCTCGATCACACGCATGTGACAGGGCTGGACAGGGGAGCTGACCCAGCCCTTAGGTCCGGATGCTCGTCCTGCTCCTGCACTTTTGGGGCACAGTGGGGCTGGGCCAGCTGGGTGCCTGCAGGGACCCCCTGGCTGTGCAGTTCTCTTGGGGGGAAAAAATAGAGGATTTGGGAGCTTCAGCTGCTGGAAGAAGCTGGGGGGGTCCACTGCTGTGCCCCTGAGCCCCCACATGCCTGTGCTCTCCCTCCCACACACGTGCACATAGGGCTTTGCCAGATGTGCCACATGTGCTCACATACAGGTGCTGGTACATGCGTGCGTGTGTGTTCACATACCCATGTCTGCGTGGGCACACACGTGCACATTGCATGGTCATGTGGTTGCATAGACACAGAGCTCTGCACATGCGTGTGCCAGCACGGCCATATGCACATCCAGCTGTGCACACATCCACATGGTCACACACACAGTCACACATGCGCACACATGTAGATATACCTCCCCATGGTCCCGTACACATGTGCCCATGCCCAGACATGCTCCCTGTTCCCTCTCACCAGCCCCATGCCTGCCCCACGATTTGGGGTCTCCCTGGAGCCGTGCAGCTTGGAGGGGAGGGGGAGATGTGGGGGCAATCATGGGCGCTGGGATAGATACCTGACCCTGCCACCCCGCAGCCATGGCCTCTGGCGTGGGCAGCCTCGACAGCCTCGACCTGCTGGACCTCCTCTTCGACCGCCAGGATGGGATCCTCCGTGGTGTGGAGCTGGGGACGCCACCGGGTGCCTGGCACAAGGATGGGGTGAGTCCCACGGGCTGGGGGTTCCATCCTCACCTCAACCCTGGGTCTGGCAGGAGAACCCCATCACCACGCCTCGCCCGGGAGCTGGGACCACCCTGCAGTGCAGGCAGCTCCTGTGGGCACCCCAGGGTGACAGGCACTCGTGTCCCCGCAGCATGCCCAGGACGGCGAGGACTTCCTCAGCTCCATCCTGGGCTCCGGGGACTCGGTGTCGGACTCACCCAGCTGGTCCCCGGCCGCCAGCGACAGCGGGGTCTCCGAGGACCCCCCCTCTGACCAGCTTGACAGCCCCCCCAGGTGCTGTGATGGGGGTCCCAGCGAGGTCCTGTACCCTTACACCGACCCCTGTCGGGCTCTGCCCCTCCCGGGGGGGACTGAGGTCCTGCACCCCGAGGTCTCCATCGACCTGGGTGAGCCATGGGGGAGAGACTGGGCAAAGGACCAGGCTGGGGACACTGGAGGGACTGGGGACACTGGGGAGCTGAGGGGGATGGGGAAGCTGGGGTCTCTCAGGGATAGTGAAGAAATTAGGGGAGCTGGGGGTGCTGGAGGGAACTGTGCAGGCAGGGGACATCTGGGAGGACTGGGGAGGAGCTGGGAGGAGTGGGGAGAGCTTGGGAACTGGGGTGAACTGGGCAGGCTGGTGTTGGGGGAGACTGGATGAGGAGGGAGGTTTGGGGGGACTAGGGGTGCTGAGGTGGGCTGAGCAGCGCAGGGTGCTCAGCGGTGGCTGGGGCAGGACCAGAGAGACAGTCTGGGGGGACACAGTCTGGGGGGACACAGTCTGGGGCCACTGGAGTGGTAGGTGGCAGCAAGTCACCATAGCTCTGGGGCCGTGGCAGGGGTGAGTCTCCTGCAGTGGGGACAGAGTGGGGGACACAGAACTGCTGATAACCTCCGTTCTCCCCTCACCCAGACATGTGGCACCCCGGCTTCTTCCTGGAGGAGAGCCAGGACCCGCCCACGGTCTCCCCGCCGGCATCCTGCACCCTCACTGTGAAGGACCTGCTGCTCTCCGGCAGCTCTGATGCCGTGAGTCCCAGCCCCTGTGTCCCCATCCCTCCTTGTCCCCAGCCTTGTCCCTTCCTGGACCACGGTCCCCGCCCCGTCCCTCCCCATCCCCACACTTGTCCCCTTTCCCACACATGGTCCCATCCCCGGCCCTTTCTGAACCGCGATCCCATCCTCATCCCCACACCGTTGTCCCCACTGTGGTCCCTGGGGTCAGGCGCGGGGTGACCCCACCGCCCAGGGCTGTCACACATCTGTGGCCCCCCAGCAGCCGCAGGTGCCCAGCTCCCTGCTGAGGCAGAGCCAGGGGCAGTTCCAGGAGCTGGTGCTGACTGAGGACGAGAAGAAGCTGCTGGCGAAGGAGGGGGTGTCCCTGCCCACGCAGCTGCCCCTCACCAAGGTGGGTCCCACCATGCCTGGGAAGGGTGTGGAGTCGGGGGGGGCCCAGCACTGCAGCCCTGACCCCCCTGTCTCCCCCAGTACGAGGAGCGGGTGCTGAAGAAGATCCGGCGGAAGATCCGTAACAAGCAATCAGCTCAGGAGAGCCGCAAGAAGAAGAAGGAATATATTGATGGGCTGGAGAGCCGGTACGGACCCCAAACCCCTGCTCCAGGCATGGCTGGCCACCAACTCCTGGGGCTGGCACCCCCCCCTGCCGCAGGCACCCAGGGGCACCCAGCTGGCCGATGATGGGCACGCTGCCCCTTGTCAGCCCCCACAACTGTCTCCCCTGACCTCCTTCCCTCCCCCTGTCCCTCAGGATGTCGGCATGCACGGCCCAGAACCAGGAGCTGCAGAGGAAAGTCCTGCACCTAGAGAAGCAGAACTCGTAGGTGTTCCCAGGGCAGGAGGGGGACAGGCGGGGGTAGGATGGGGCTGGGACTCACTCCCCCCCCAGCCAAACCTGCCGGGGGGCTGGAGGGGCTTGGAGGTGCTGATGGGTTCTCCCTGTCCCCAGGTCCCTCCTAGAGCAGCTGAAGAAGCTCCAGGCCCTTGTGGTACAGTCAAGCAACAAGGCAGCGCAGACGGGAACCTGCATCGCGGTGTGTGGAACCCCCAAACGCCCCCCGGCCTTCTTGCTTTGAGGGAGGGGCACCCAGACCCATGGCGCTCTGCTGGCAGGGCTGCATAGGGGGATGGATGTGTGCTAACGCAGAGGGATAGATGCTCCAGGGTTGGGTGGGTGGAAGAAGGGATGGAGGCATGCGAGGACGGACGGATGGATGGAGGGAGGGATGGATGATGACAGGCTGGCAGGGGCCCATGCACCGGGAGGGATGGAGGGATGCAGTCTTGGTTCTGCCACCAGCCCCCTCCCTGGGAGGTGTGTCCCAGAACCTGGTCCCCCTCCAGCACTGCACGTGGTGACATCTCCCTCTGCCCCCAGGTCCTGCTGCTCTCCTTCACACTCATCGTCTTCCCCTCCATCAGCCCCTTCGCCCCTGGCAAGGCTGAGGCAGATGGCGACTTCAGACCCGTGCGAGGTGAGGGCTGCGCCGGGGTTGCACCAGGAGCTCGGGGCACCGGGGCGGGCCCTGACCCTCCTTCGCACTCAGTTTTCTCCAGGTCCCTGCACAACGCAGCTGCCTCCCGCGTGGCTTACACACAGCCCCAAGCTGGGGACGAGAAGCCCCCGGAGTCGCTTTGGCCGGAGCGCCTGGGTGAAGCCCCCGAGACCCTGCACGAAGCTTTTGGTGGCCACACATTCACCCCACGCCTGGACAAAGCCCCCCCCCATAACAGCACGCAGCCGCTCGCCTCGGAGGGGTTGAGCCGCGGGGCTGGGGATCCAGCTAACGCTGTGCTGGGGGACGACACCGCGCCGCACCACGGCCTGTCATCGCTGGCTTGGACCGAGGCTGGCCACAGCAGGCCTGCGGTGCTGGAGCCGGCTGAGGAGCTCTAAGCAGCACCCAGGGACCACGGGGGATGCGATGGGGTGGCTCAGCACCTCATCCCCTATGGGACGAGCCCTTGGGGTGACCCCTCTAGGATCTGCCTCCAGGCACGGGCAGATGCTGGACCCACTTGGCTTTGCTTGTATCTGTGAACTGGGAAGATGAGACCGGTTCCCACTGGCCTTACTGGGAGGGAAGGGGCTGCTCCTGCCCCTCAGGTGCAGCAGAAGTTGTGGAAGGGACACGGGGTCGCTCAGGATGGGGACAAGGGAACTGGAGGGGCCCTGGGCTGGTTGGCTATTGATGTTGCAACTGGTTGGTTTTGGTTTTGTTTTTTTTTTTAAGCTTTATTTTCATCTCTAAATACAAGGTATTTTGGAAAAAACCCACCTGCTTTAATACGGGGTGATCCACAAGGTTTCAAGGGCCTTTGGGCCAGGGACCCTGAAGCAACAGGGTCTAACGGAGCTGGGAGACGTAGCCAGACCCAGCCAAGGGCTGCCCCGGGAGCAGTGGGCACAGCAGGAGGTAGAGGGGAGGGCATCAGGACCAGGGCACCATCCCACAGCTCCCAGCCCTGCACCAGGCCAGGATTCGGCCAGCACCAGTCCCCTTCCCTTCCACGACCCAGTGACATCCCCACAGATCACCAGCATGCACATGACCAGCTCTGCGGGCAGATCTCAGGCAGGAGATCGCAGCAGCTCCTTCCAACCACTGCCCGGCCCCAGCTTCATTTGAGATGACATTGGCTGCCCCAACGATCCCTGCTGTCACTGCCCCAGCACCAGCACCCTCGTCCCTCTGCCCCCCAAGCTCTGTGGGGCACAAGCTGGGCCCCACCAGCATCTCCTCGCAGAGAAGGAATGAGGTGCTGGGTACGGTTCAAGCAGGCAGCACCCTTCCTGCACCAGTGGGTGCAGCTGCCCCAACACATGCGATTCAAGTGTATTTAATACTTACATAAAAAAAGGGACAATGTTTAAGGGTATAAAAAAAAGTCGGTAGGAAAAGCGGCACAAACAAGTGTCTAGACAGACAGGGAACAGCCTGGGTCAGGTGAGGAGAGGCTCCACCTTCATCTTCTTCACCGTCGTTGGCCCCGTGTCTGGGCTGGGACACTCCTGCTTCAGACTGCCATGGTGCTCCACCAGTGTGGTCCCAAGGTCAGGGCGCAGCCCCCCTGTGCCATTGTGCTGCGAGAGGGGCTCCTCCTTCAGCAGCCCACAGGCTCCAGGGTCAAATTTGAAGAGCTGTTCAGGCTTGGTGAGCTCAGCGGTTTCCACCACCACTGGCCCCATCCACTCTGGGACCTCCAGCCCCAGGTGCTTCATCAGCTTCATCATGACATCGTCAACGTAGGCATGGATGCGCAGGTCAGCCTGTCTGTCCTGGGGCAAGCGAGGGCAAGCATGGCGTTAGGGACAAACATAGTGTGCGGGGACAAATGTCCCCTCCCAGGGAGTGCATGGGGACAGGGTGATGGCTCAGCTGCACGTGGGCTCCAGTCCCCGAGACACCATCCCTGGTGGAACACAAACTGGCCCCGGCTGCACGACGGGCTGACAGGGCTCTGTCAGGGTGCGGGCAGGCAGTGACACCTTAAAACACAGCCCAGAGACGGGGATGTGGATGCAGAGCCAGGCTAGCGAGCCAGGACAGGGTGGGACAGGGACAAGGGAGCTCTAATGCCATCCCACATACCCCCCAGCTCTGGTTATTTGAAAGACTTTGGACAAGGACACCAAAACCAGGGCCAAACATGAACTGAACTCCTCCTCCTCGCAGCACAGGTTACGTGTGTGCAGTTATTTCATTGGGCTGTAATTCACCGGAAGATACATCAGGCTTTGGGCTGAGTTTTTATTCCGCTCTTGAGATTTACCTTCCATTTCTAGGTGTTTATCCCTCCAATGAGGGAAGCCCAGCCTGTTTGCTAAGCGAGGCCACTCTTCTACCTGGCCACCTGGGAGGGGACGATGTGCGGGGACTAATCTGGGATGGGGCCAAAACAAGGGACGCGAGGGGAAAGCAGCAGTGCAGAGTGGCGAGGACACTCACGTGTTTGGTTGCTTGTAGGTTGACTATGACCAGCTTCCCTCCTCTCTTCTTCGTGATCAGCGGGAGGTTGCCGCTGGGTTTGATCTGCAGAGAGGTCCCCAGAGTGATGGAGAGATCAGCTTTCCTGTGGGGAGGAGACAAAACATCCAGGCCAGAGAAAAAGCCATGGCTGTTTGCAGACTGCTTCTCCCACCCTGCTCCAGCGTGGACGCTACAAGCTTCCCAGCTGGGAAGCAGAGCTGCGACCAGAATTTGCAGTGGTTTCCCTCAGCCGCTTTCTGAGGAGAGAGCTGGGCATGTGGGTACAGCCTCATGGCTGCGAGGCACAGAACACGACTACCAACGCCAGGCAAGGCCAGCCCAAGGGCCACCACGGTGCGGGCAGAGGACGGGAAGCCCCAGCAGCCTCTCGGCGCACCGCAAGCCACAGGCGTCAGCAGCCACCACGGCGTGAAGAGCCCAAGCACAGTACCTGCAGGCTTCGTCTGCCAGTGTAAGGTCGCGGTCAGGCAGGGAATCCTCCCAGTCCAGAATGGTGTCTCTTAACTTCCCCCTAGAAAACACACACAGGGACCGTGGCTTCCCCCGCCAGGCAGGAACAGTCAGCAGAGCCGCCCTGCCAGCGGGGACAGCGACCCAGATCCTGTCCCACCCTCCCTGGCCCAGCACTGTGAAGGGACAGAGCCAGCCCAGACGAGCTGAGGGGACTCGCTGGCAGGCGAAGGAAGGCACAGACTTCATCTGCACGAGGGATTTTGTGGCTGGTGCTGCAAGGCCACCGAAGCCCCAGCTGTCTCGCTGCCCCGGTTCAGAGCTGGGATGCAGCTTTCACTCCCCAGCATCAGAGCTGAGCCAGGAGAGCTCTGCCCCACTGCCCGCAGCCCCCAGCTCTGCTGTGCTGGCTCTGCAGCCAGCCTGGATGAGGAAAGCAGCTGGGCTGGGCCCGGTGAGCCTGGCTGAGGGAGCACATGGGGCCTGTGGAGCATGTTTGGATGCCGGATCACCTCGGGGTACTTCCAGCTGCAGAGCTGGAAATGCTATTTACGTTTCCCTGCCGAGGGCAAAGCAGCAGCAGGGCAGCGCAGCGGCTGTATCCTTCTGGATGGGAAGGGGCTCTCTAGAGCTGCCATCCCACAGCAGGGCGTTCTCCAGGTCTGGGGCATGCTCATTTATCAGTGGGAGACCCCCCTGAGGAGGCTGGGACTCCTTGGAGACATGGGTGCTGGCTTCCCATCTGGGCTTTTGGAGATCCCCCCTACACCCTCTGCTTCTTCACCTCAACTGGAGGGGCTGTCGGCCCTGCCCTGCAAAGCCAAGTCTGTGCACCAGAGCCACTCGCTCCGATGAAGGGTCCCCGCCACCCCACGTCCCATCGGGAGCCCCAGCCCAGCACCCCAGCAGCCATACCTGCAGGCCCGCAGCCCCCGGGCTTTGGTGACACTGCACAGCCTGCCCGTTGGCTTCAGCCCCATGCTGCCCACGACTGCGTCCCGCACGTACTGCCTGCAAGAGAGATGGTGCCATCCAGGGCCAAACACGCAGGGAGGTGGCACCCGCTGTGAGAGGCCCCCCGTGATGTGGCATACCTCACACCACAGACCCCGCACTGCAGGAGCAGGCGGTGGCTCAGAGACACAAGCAATGACAGGAGCACCTCAGTTCTCCATCGATCTCTGCCTGCGCCTCTAACCAGGTGCTGTGGACAGCAGCTCTGACCGACAGCCCCAGGGTCTGCCACAGACCAGGATGGCAAACCCAGCTTGTAGCAACCTCCTCTCCAGCTGGCAGGCACAGATCCTGCTGCAGGCAGCCCTGCTGGCCCAGCCGCCTTGCCACAGTGAGCAGGATTTGCCAAGGGCCTCCCAGGCAACAGAGAATTCCCAGAATATTCATTTCCCACTGTTTGACAGGGTTTAGGATTCAGACGGCCAGATCCGTCTGTGACCCCGCTGCGCTAGAGACCTGCCAGGCAGACAGCCCCATGGCATGTGCAGGACATCTAGGGTTCCCTGGGGACAGCAACAAAGTCCCCACCCCGCTGACACTCTCCCCAGGCTCAGGGCTCACGTACTTGCCGCATTTCACACACTCTTCCACAAACATGTTCCCGTGGAGCTCAGCCAACTTGTCCCTGTGGGAGAAACAGGAGAGGTGAGCTGGGGAAAGGTGGAGAGCCCTGGGGCGACAGGGAAAGCTGCCCCAACCCCCCTCCCCCCCAGGAGCTCCTGCACCTCAAGGGCTTCCCCACTTCCCAGCTCAGCCAGGTCAGACCTGCCAGGTGACGTGGGGTGGCAGGGACCCTCTGCCATGGCCTGGGGACAGTGCCCCAGCACAGGGTCAGCACCGAGGGGGAATTATATTAGTTACACACAAACAGGGCTGCATCAGAGCGAGGCACCAGTGTCAGGCAGGCACTGGGTGCCACAGAACAACCTGGCCATGCTGCAGGGAGGCAGCTGGCCCAGCAGAGAAGGCTGTTAGTCCAGCCACCGAGTGTGGGGGCTTCCCCGTGCCAAGCATGGCCATCACATGCAGGGCAAGCAGGCGCTGGCAGAACTATGGCACACTGAGCACCGCTTTGTGCATTTAATGCAAAAAATGCCACTCAAAGGGAGTTTGGGCAGAGCTGTCCCTCTCGCGGGGCAGGGGAGACCCCGAGGACATGTTCAGATCCTGCTGAGAGGCCTTCTGCACCATGGTTTTATCTCCCATCATGAAAGCACTACACTACAGCCACTGCAATTAGGACTAAGGGGAGGAACAGCATGTCCTGGCTTTTTAATTTTAAGTGCTTCCATCTGCAGCAGCAATTCTAGCCCCTCCTCTGATCCAGCCTCAAATCTTCTCTGCACTCAGTAGTAACCTGGGTCTTTGCTTCTCTCAGCACTCAGGATTCCTCTCTGTCCTTGCACGGTTCCAGCCCCTTGCCACTTGTTTTGACTAAAACTCCCCTCAAGCTCAGTGCAAGCCTCAAAGTGCAGAAGCTAGAGGAAAACAAGGCCACACTCTCCCCATGTTCCTGCAAGCCCCACAGCAACTAGGAGCCTCCTCCAGGGTGGATGAAGACAGGACTGACTTGATTTCCCCTATTTTGGCCCCAGTTCAGCGGCGCTTACTTAAGCACATGCTTTGCTTGGGCAGAAGAGCTGTGCTAAACCAGAGCAGGAGCCAGCGGCACAAGGCTGCAGGGAGCACAGCTGAGTTCTGGTCATGATTTGCTATTCTTTTTCCCATGGTTCTTTAGTTTAAAAAGGCAAACGTGGTGCTAGGAGCAGGAACCAGGACTTGGGGCTTTTAATAATAGGAAGTACCTCCTGGAGGCAGCTCTGCTCAACCAGTGATGGCTGAAGACATTCATGAGACATCTTCTCTGAGGTCCCACTCATGCTCCTTGTTCTCATCCTAACTCCCTTCATTTTACTTTCTTACTTGAATTCAGCTGCTCTCCCCTTTCCTTTCCAGGCAGCTCCAAGCAGTTTGCCTCACAAGACAATTGCTCACTGGTCTTAAGTGCTGGAAATGGGTTTTGTAACAGGCTGAAGTTCCTTGAAGGGAAAAGAGCCTGTTGCCACAAGCACTAATGGAAAGGCAGGTTCCTTCGAGGACATCTTTGAAACAGCAGCTGTGCTTCTAAATGTGCTTCAGACCCCACCCATACAGGGAGTGGAGATCTTGTACCCTCGGCTCCCACACGTCGCAGCTCCCCGCAGAGGAAACACGGCCACACAGGATCCCTGACCCTCATTGCAGCAGGCGAGAAAATCAGAAACCACAGCCGGTAAGTCAGACCAGTTCCAACCGCGGGACTCTCCCTCTGTCTTGCTGCCCCTGCAGTTTTACAAATCTATTGTGAGGCAAAATACTTCTGAGGCTATCTTTGGCCCAGGCGTTGTTCCACCACTGCAGCAGCACTGCCTTTATTTTCTTTCAAGAAATTAAATTTAAGCAAACTGTAAAATAGCACAAGAACCAGTGCTCTGAGACAGCTCTAGCAAAGCAGGTAAAACAGGTCAAGAGGCATCTCTTGCGAGCAGCAGGAGCAGCTTCAGAGCCTCTCATCCTCCCTCCTGTCCCTTCACCCCTCCGGATGGGTGCAGAGGCAGTGGAAAGGATCGTGTGCCCTGAGCACAGCTCTGAGCCCAGTTCCCAGGAGCACGTGCCCTAACTGAAGCTGACGTCTCACTCCCTGGGCCACGATCTCCCAGGCAGCCATGCAGCGCAGCCGGGCTGCTCACAGCGGCACCGACAGCCACAGCTACTCAGCTAATGGGTGGCAACATGCGACAGCCCAACACTGCGACCTGTTTGTTTTTCTTGCGAACAAATGGCTGCTGGGTGTACTTCTAGAGAGCATCAACTGAGGCTGACTATTTCATCACCCTCTGAATTACTACAATAACTTCTCTACATTCAGTCTAGTTTATGTACCCCTTCCAGTTTCCGCTCCTCACACCAGATGTGGCAGAGAGCTTCCAAGCCAGCCTTGGAAATCAATGTCCAGCACCAAACGCTTGCCTGCGAGGCCACACTGATCAGGCAGCAAGAAGAGCCACGTGGCAGTGGCGGGGAAAGGCATGAGGGACCCGGAGACAGGGCAGGCGGGGCAGTACCGTGGGAATCCTGAACGCACGTGAAGGCCGTCCACATTCTGGCTGACCAGGAATTTCAGGATGCCGACTCTCTGCAGCCCCAGCAACGCCATGTGGGTCTTGGAGGGCCTGGCATTCTCAAAGGTGGTGTCGAATTTTGGGGAGAGCCCCTTCTCTTCCATAGTCCAGACACCATTGGGCCCCCTGCAGCAACGGGGACAGAAAGAGTGAGAACTGAGAGCCCAGGCTCTAAGACAACAGTTGTAAATGCAGCACAAGCCCTATCAAGGGAGGAGGATGAGCAAGGAACCACTAAATGAAGGTTGTGGATCACCAGCGATTTTTCTCATTGATGCAAGCAGGGTGCACGCAGGGCTCCTGTGGGCATGGCTTAACCTCAAATAGGTGTGCGAGAGGGAGAGGGTATTTTCAACTGGATCCAGGACCAGAGAGGAGGGATGGAGCAGGTCTGGTAGGGGTAACAGTCCAGAGCTTTACAAGGTGTGAGATGGACTCTAAGGCGGTGCCATTCTCCCACCTCCTCACCTGCTGTCCACCGCCCTTACCTGAAGTCGGGAATCCCCGAGGCAGTGCTGATCCCAGCCCCCGTGTGAAACACCACATTGGAGGAACTCCTGATCAAGTCTGCCAGCTCCTGCACCTTCCTCTCCAGTTCTTCTGGGGGGTCAAAAATCTGAGCAAGAAGAGACAAACCACCACAGGAATGGAAAGATGCAGGGATAGATCCAACTACATCCCTCCTGGTGCAAAGACCCAGTAAACCACAATTCTTTCTTATCTAAAGGAAAGAAGATCTTGCGTTCCTTAACGACAAAAGCATTTAATCACAGAGAAACAGCGTTGTATAAACCATCTCCATGCAGGGTAAGGGTTTAAAACACCTAAGGCAGAGAAGGGTATTTATTGCTCTCGCTGACAGGCAGCTGATACCCCGAGAAGTGGCTGGGCTCCAGGGCACCGCCGGGCAGCGGGAGGGCAGGCGCAAACCCGGTGCCACCCCACGTGTGCTCAGCTCCAGCTGTCACCAGCACGGCCACCAGCCCTGCAGGCAGGACAGCGCTGAGGGAAGGTGAGCTGCGTGGGAAGCCTGGAAGGTGGGGGACGCAGGGGTGCGGTGGCTGGGTGGGACCACACGCCCACCCAGCTTTCTGGCGTGGGCACAGGATTTTGTTTTTGTGAGAAGCTTCTCCAGCCCGGTCTCCTGGGGAGAGGGACTGAGGACAGGCCCCTGCGTGTCCCTGTCCCCTCACCTCAAAACCTGTTTTAAGCTTCCCAAATGCTGCTGGGGGCCCGGGGCTGGGATCACCCCGCAGTGCCTGGGGCAGGCCCCTCGCACCCACCTTCTGGGATCCCCGCTGGGGAATACAGAGGGTCCCCACAGGGCTGGGAGCCCCGGGGCGGGGGCACAAAACAGGGGGGTAGTGCCAGGCGTGGAGGACAACCAGGGAGGGAGCTGCGGGGTTGGGGGGGCACAGGGCGGGGAGCTGTGGGGCTGGGGGGAGCCACAGGGAGGGAGCTGTGGGGCTTGGGGGGGGGGCCAGGGAGGGCGCGGGGGGGCTGGGGGGGGGGGG
>JAVJGI010000040.1:117982349-118022787 GCA_035590275.1 Ibycter americanus
CAGCCGCCGCTGGGGCGTGGCCTTGGCCCGCGCAGCCAATCGACGGCGGCCGCCGGGAAGGGGCGGGGCGAGGGCGGGCGTGGGGGCGCCGTTCACTCTGAAGCCTACTGATGGCAGCCACAGCCCAATGCCTGACCCATCGCGTCTCTTCTCCCGGTCGGTGGGGCGGGCTCCTGCCGAAGCAGGCTGAGCCCGGTGGGGCTGAGCCTTGGGCTGCCTGGTACCGCTGCCGAGGGCAGGCACTGCCGTCCCCATGGAAGCCAAAGGGTACAGACAGCCCTCGCTGATGCTGAGGCGCAGCAGCCTTGTGGTCACAGCCATCATTAACAATGCTGCGTTGTGTCGTGTCATGTGTGTGTCTTCCCCTCTTCATGACATTTGCTCCCTGCTGCCGTTAACAGGCAGTGGGTGGTGGCGAGGCAGAGCAGTGGGTGGTGGCGAGGCAGAGCCTTGTTTCTGCACCGCAGGGCCCAGGAGAGCAGTGGGGCAGGTCTCATTACTGCCCATGACTGCAAGTGACGCACAGGAATTTTACGTCAAGCCCTCTGCTCTGCCTTTGTGGGCTGACACCTGATTCCCAGCTTCTTCCCGAGGTCCCCCAAGCCCAGCGGCTGCCATAAAAGTCTGAGCGGCCAGAAAGAAGCCCTGGGAAAAGGCGGCCCCAGGCAGGGCCGGTCCTGCCAGAGCTGTGTGAAGGCAGCGCTGCAATGGCAAGCCCAGTGCGGGGAGGCTGCGGGGGGGGCTGGCTGGGCTGGGGGAGGCGATTCCTGGCTCACTGAGGGCGAGGTGTGTGCCCCCAGGCCCACAGCCTCCTGCACCGGGGGAGGAACTTGACGAAGTTTGATTATCACTAACCGTAGGTGTTGCAGGTCCCTGCAAAATTTAGTCAGGCTGAACGCCCGTTAGTTTCCCACCTGATGGCTGATACCGTGATGCCAAAGCTGGCTTATGTAGCAACACTTGTTCCTGTGGGATGTTCCCTTTGCTGTGATTATGTGCTGTCAAATGTAAACCGTTGCGAATCTGGAAGAAAAATAGAGTGTCCACCTAACGCAGCCTGGCTGGGCTCTGGCACCCAGTGCACGGCCCCTGTTTGTGGCAGTGGGTGGTGGACTACGGGCCATGCCCTGCACCAGCCCCGCAGCCCTGCGGAGGGGCACCCCAGCCCTCACCGTGGCTGCTGGATCCCCACTGCCGCAGCTGGCCACCCCCAGCGAGGGCAGCGCGGGGCTTGGCCGCTGGCTTGGCAGACGGGAGGAGTGCCCAGGGCAGAGGGTTGTGTCCGGACACGGAGAGCTCAGGGCTGGGTCACGCTGCCAGCAGGACTTGCCCATCTGAACCAAAACCCGTGCGTGGAATGAGAGGTGCAGTGGATGTGAGGGGCACGGTGCGGCAGGGGAAGAGCAGCGTCATGTGTCCACACAAATGCGCTGCACTTAAACATCTTATAGCCCTAGACACTGAAGCCTGAACTCTGCGGTGCCTCTCACATGCCCCAGTGTGCTGGAGCAGGTACCCTATTGAAGCCTGCTGCCAGTCAGGCTCAGATTTGCACATTGCATAATTAAGATTAATTAGATATGGTGACTGCAGTTCATTTGCCTCATGCCCCAGCTTCTAAGTACTCTCCTCCTGAAGTCAGCAGGACTACCCATGTGAATACACTGAACCATATGTGAAAGGCCCTGCAGGATCAGGAATCCTGAGCAACCCAGGTACCAGCTCAAAACCCCAGGCGCAATGTTTCTTTAACCTGTTGTGTAGGAATCTCACCTTTCCAAGCACTTTTTTTAACACCTAGGGCACGTTTGCTTTTGAGAAGTTTGGGGAGCATTGCGTTGGAGTAGAAATCTGTTGGAAACCTGGGACTCCTGGCCAGCGCAGAGGAAGATGCTGCTATTGTGGCTGTTCTGCAGAAACGGAGGAAACAGTTTCCAAGCACAACGAGGATTCACAACTGCATTTGACAAAATATACTTCTAATATTTCTATTTGCTCTCCACGTCTTCCAGCCCTCCCCTCCAACCCCAAAGCACCGACCCCCCATATCCCAGCTCAGCCCCAAACATCAGCCATAGACCCCGCGGCAGGACACAGACAGCCCAGCTGGACACCTGCAGCCGGATGCTGTTTCCAGCTCTGCCTCCACTTCTCAGCCCCTCTGGAAACACGTCCGCTACCTTTTCTCTGGGTTAAGTTGACCGGGGAGCCAATTCCCGTCCATTTATCAGTGCTCTTTCCATCCAGGAGAGCTCAGCGTGGCCGGTGCCTTGCTGCGGTGCTGCCACAGTGCACCGGCACCTCCAGCCCGGCCGATGCTCCCGCCCCGCGCCTGCAGCCCCGAGCTCCCGGCGAGCCCGGGGTACAGCCCTGGTGACTGAGCTCACAAGTTCATAGGATTAAAACTCTCCCCTGCCCCACATTACAGGGCAGGGAAGCAAAAGACAGGGTTTATTTATAATCTTCCTCAAGTGGAAACCAGCAAAAGTGACCCATTATTACTGGAGATTTTTCAAGCCACCCAGGAAGAAAAGTGATATTTAGTTGTCGTTAAAGGCTCATAACTGCATAACAATTTCATGCTATGTTAACTTCTGGGTTTTCTTTCGCATATAAATTTTTAAGGAGTAAAATAGAAAAACCCAGGCACTTGACCTTTAATCACAGTTATTTGTGTGATCAGTCAAGTGTGGGAAAAAGCTAGTTTGTGTTTGAAAGATGCCCTTTAAAACTAGATTGCTCTAATATGACACACAACTCACACGGTGTAATATATAGGATCTCGTCTACCAGCCTCTGGGGCACAACAGCCTCCCATTTAGTATTCATGCGCAGGATCTTGCTGCTGGTACGTTGGAAGGTATTAATGTCATGAAGCAAATCGATCCAGACCCCTGGGATAGCTCCATTCACCACCAGGACCCACGGGAGGTGTACGCATTCATGTCACTGAAGAACCAAACAGGGAAGAGTATTTTCAGTGTATATGGAGGATTTGATGTTAGAGATACGTTTCACTAGAAGGGTATGTGATGCTAATAGCGTACAAAGCTTTTCCATTTATCTGAAATATTATTCTAAGCACTTATAAAAGCTTAATATTAGAACAGCCAGAGGTATCATAATTATGATTTTGAAGTATCATGTTGTTTTGTGGAAATGATCTCATGAATTTTTCTCTGGCAAGACTGGATGACTAAAAGCCATGGCTCAGGTGAAGGAAATAGAGCAGCCTTTTAAATTGAGACTATTGGATTTACTCATTATCAAGCACAGCTGATGAGCAGGGACGTGCCCCTGCGCCCAAAGACGGGCTGCGGCACAGCCAAGCCAGCGCCAGGGATGCGGTCCAGGAGCAGGACAGAGGGATGCTGTCCCCGGAACGGCACAGCAGGACAGAGGGATGCTGTCCCCGGGACAGCACAGTAGACCAGCGATCTCCTCGAGCACCAGTGGCACAACAAGGGGCCGGTTTCTGTAAATGAAGGAAGAGGAATACCCGAGTTGTCTGGTCACCTCTGTCACCCACATCCAGCACTTGGGCAGCTTCCCCTACCCCACTCCCGAGTGCTACCACAGCCATGGGATGAGCCTCGAGAGACACGAGCAGGAAAGCAAAGACACCTGGTTGTCTGGGCTCCAGATTGCCAGGGGAACTTCTGCAAAGAGCTAGGGCCAGCACAGCCCAGAAAATGTGCAATTCACCGAGCTGAGCTATTACCTGCTGTAAGTGGAGACAGAAAGATAGTTTTGAAACCACAGTGAAAATAACCCTCCTGGAAAAAAAAATCAATACAAACACCAAGGAAAGAGGATCAGAATCCAAGACCATCAATTCCTGAGATAAATAGTTGAAAGTCTCAGTGGGAGGACAGCCAGATCTGGACTGAAAAACAAAACTTTGTTTCTTTTGCTGACAAATTACTTTTTATGCTAAAGGACAAAGGAGCCAGGAGGATGCAGGCCTTGGTATGTGGCTGCAAGAGCTGCCCTTGAAGAAAGAAGGCGCAGGCGGAAACCTCACGGAAGCTTTTGCACCTCTCCTTCCTCTTCCACACTTGAAAGGATTTTCTTACAACAGAAAACAAGGGTTTTGTGCAATTTCGTGCTGTTTTGAGCATGTCACCAAAAACATGCTCCAGGATGAGTTTTGCTGCTTCTGCTGTGACGAGGCCAGAGTCAGAGCAGAGCAGGCAACAGCAATACAGCACAAATGTATCTGGCATCCACATCCCACGCAGGAAAGCGGCAGAGTTAGTGCAGCTCAACCACCCGCACCGGGTACCCTTGGCGCCTCGCCGTCCCGCTGCCCCGGGCTGATCCCGGGGCTCAGACACCGCTGCCCAGGAGGACCACACTCCATCACAGCCCGCGCCTTCACAACCTGCTGCCAACAGCGCCGGATCATCCCCACACCATCTCCTCCCTGCTAACTGGCAGAAATCACAGCAAAAATAAAAGTTAATGTAAAGCTTCTCCTAAATCTCATGATCAAAGCCGCACAGCCCTACATCGTGGGCTGCAAAAGAAAATACTCTGCCTATTAACTCCTTTTACTTTCTGTGTTGTTTGTCTGAAAATAAAAGCAACCAGAGCTAGGCATTTGTTTTTAACGGCTTAATTTTTCTGTCAGATGTGTACTCTTTGCTTCAGGATCTCTGTACTATAAATGTTTTTTGCAGCAGCTCTTTAGCTTTTAAGGTAATCACATAAAAGATCCTTGACTACATAAAGGCAGCTAATCGGGGTAAATGCCTTTAAGCATCTTTACATTTCTTGCTAATGGATTTCTAGGCAGCCCACGGAGAATCCACATTCCAGAAAATAATGTAAAATATAGTTAGTGTCTAATTTTTTTAAATGCTTCGCATTCGTCATATACTGAGAAAATCCAGAGCTCCAGGCAGCGTAAGATCATTATACTTATATAAGTAATACTCTGTTCTGTCATCATCAATATGAAACCCAGCCTTTCACTGGGGGCAAAGATCTATTCAGCATTAAATTCCAACTCAACCAGAGACAAATTATCACACGCTATTAATTAGACCCAGACAGGAGGGATCCAGGCACTGAAATCTGGTGACAGAATCTGAAGGGCAAGCCAAGGCATTTACTGAGCTCAGGAGTCGTGCGTGGAAGACGCTGCCCTCTCCCCACGTCGAATCGCGCTCCGGGAGCAGCGGGAGGGCTCGTGGCGGGTGATGCTGTGCCGTGCTTTCTGCTGTGCGGAGCCAAGCAGCCGGCAAAGGTGAGAGGTGAGTGCAAACCATCGTGCAGAAGCAGGTCTCCCCTGGTGCCCCGTGCCCTTCCTGCCCCTCTGCCTGCTCCCCCTGGAGCTGGGGCAGGACCCCCCATGCACAGCAGTGCAGTAGCACTGTGACCCCACACGCCGCCAGGGTATCCAGCTCCTATCGGGGTCCAGGGCTGACCGCGCATCGCCCACAGCCCACGGCAGAGCCAGAGGCACCCAACACCAGCAAGGTAACGCTCTCTCTCACCTCTTCTGGCATCAAGGGGTTGCCAGGGCGGCTGGTGTGGGCAATGCCATGCCTGCCCAGCAGCACTCCCAGGACCCGGCCACCCCAGGGTGCCCCAGGGTGCCCCAGCCACGGCTGGGCACGGGTCCTTGTGCCGCCCGCAGCTCCAGCCACAAAGCCCCTGTGAAAGAACAAGCACCTATTTTAAGAGCTATCTGATGTAATTATCTCTGTGGAGGAGGAACCAACGGATGCACAAGTGCAGGCAGGCCACCTAATTCTGCAGATTTATTACATACATTAATTAGACTCCCTGTGCCGCTCCCAGGGAACTCAGACCCACAGCCGCACAGCTCGCTGGCAGTGGCACATGGGCACAGGGGTGTGCGGCAGGGCTGCAGCCAGTGATGAGAGCACGAGGCCGGTGAAGCTGGGGTAAGGCAAGCCCAACACCCTTGGGCTCTCCTTCAGCGGCATCCAGGGCAGCCACCACCCCTGCAGCTCCTGGGGGTCTGCCTGGGCTCCCCCAGCCCCTCCACAGCTGTAAGCAGGCTCAGCACAGGGGGCCAGGCAGAAACCCACCCACAGCAGGGGGCTGGCAGGGCAAGGGTCCTGGACAGGTAACTGGTATCAGAAAGGAGGTGTCAAAGGATTACAAATAAACAAAGGGAATCAATTATCTGATAGGAGGTTTTCATCAGTCACACAATGGCGTATGAATTACTGAGGCCGGAGAGCGAGGGAGCCCAGGCTGTAACAAAGCCAGACAAATCCCAGCCCAGCCCAGCCCAGCCTGCAGCAGTGCTCAGAGCCTTGCATGGGGCCAACACAGGGCTGAAATGCAGAGGAGTAAGAATTGCTTTTTAATTTGCCCAGGAGAAAACAATGGTTTGCATTTGCTCAGCTCTGTCCCAGCATGGGGAAGGTTTGGTTCATTTTGCTCCTGAGTAAACTGGTGTTTCTGGCTCTGCTCTCAAAGGTCGCTCCAGCCCGCAGAAAAGGCAGCGTGAGGGTGCAGAGCCCTGGCATCACCTGCTAACAGCAGACACATGGGAAAACTGCACCAAACCTATGCCAGTGGCTGGGCCACTCCAGCATTTTGTATGGAGCAGTAGGGGTTTGATCGTTGCATGGAGAGGGGCAGGGGCTCTCCTCCCACAGCTGGTCATGGTGCCCAGCATGGCCACCAGCCTGCAACACCGGCCGGCCCCTGCCCTCCCTCAGCCACAGCACTGCTCCTCCCTAGACACCCCGAGCACGGGCAGCCGGGGGACCAGAATGTCCCCTGAGGGTCACAGCAGTCACCACTGACCGGCCACTGGCCATGGCTCCAACCTTCACCTGGGCAGCATCAACCAAGGGGAAACTGCTTGGTGCCAATAGAAAAGCAATTTAGAGCTCCAGAGGAATCCAGCTGTACTTTAGTGCTAATTAGTGGCTAATTACTTAAAGCAAACATATTGACTTTGGGACTGTGTCCTGCCCCACCCATTCAGTCACTTCTGAGCAGCAGGATCAGAAATCCCGACATCCTGCGCTCCCCCAGCCGATAGCACCAGCACCAGGGCTGATGGCATCCCACCCCCAGCAGCACCCCGGCGCCTCCCGGAGCCGCTCTGCCCCTTCACTGCTGGCAACCAGTGCAGACCTGGGCGATGGAGGCATGCACAGCACAGTCATAACTGGGCGGGGGGGGGGTCCCGACCAGAGAGACGCCCCAGCTCCCCTGGGGGAGGCAGGTCCTGCCCTGCAGAGATGCTTTGACAGTGGTGCCAAACACAGCGCAGGACGCCGGCACCTCGGTGTTTGCAGACGGGCTTCTCCACGCTCAGACTGCTGCTGCTTCTCTTGCTCTGGTTGAAAGACAGAATTGCAGAGTGAGAGCTCAGGTGTCTGAGCCTCTGAGAGCCAAGGTCTGTGCTAGAAATTATGATATACCTCAAGTATAATGGTGCAAACAACCATTATCATAATTTTGATACCAATTACATGTAATTTGAGCAAAGGAGTTGCCCTAGCTTTGATTTGCTCTCCTTGTATTCCTGGCTGGTTTCATTAAAATCACTTACAGAGATTTGCAGCAGTTCTGTTTGAAGTGCTGTCATTAGGATTTTCATTTTCAGTGGCGTCGGAAATAATTTCACAGCAGGCTGTTAATGTTTTACAAAGGCATCTGCAGCATGTGGCCATCACTCGTGGTCAGATGCGTTTCAGACAGACCAGTCCTGCTGGCCACGTGGCCGTGTGGGGCGAGTGTCCAGCCTGAGAGCCGGGGAAGGATGCTCCAGAGCGGCTATGACAGAAGCCGGCGCCTGCCCCGGTGCCGAGCCCTCACTGCAGCCCATGCTCTTCTCAGACCTCCCTCGACTGCTCCAAGCAGAGCTGTGCTGAATTTACGACCCAAACCTTTGTAAATTTGAAGACTAATTAAGTACCAGGCTGGTTCGTGCTGCTGTGAGGGGACTCCCAGCTCTGCCTGCATCCCCGCGCACCCCTCAGGGGGGACCCTGAAGTGCCAGCTCACCTTGGGTGTGGATTTCCCTGTTTCACACCATTTCCCCTTTTTGTTAAGAGCTTTTTTATGTTTAAGTCTTTGCGCTGATCACCATTTAAAATCAATTACCAAGATTTCTAACTTTATTGGCCTCTCAATAAAGTGGCAGTAAACATCCCTTAACAACAAGGGCACTGAAGTTACAGCGCTGAGCTACAGTGGATTTCCTTGGGGTGAATGCTGCTCCGGCTCCTGTTCATTAGGCAATCAAAGATGCAAGTTGCATGACACACTGATGAAGAAAGACACTTCAGGACTTGCTCCGTAACTCAATCACCACAAGGCACTCGCCAATTATCCCTTAGTCACGGGGTGAGGGTGACAGAGAGGTCATGCAGAGTGAGTCTTTTTCATTTGTCCATGATAAAAGAGGGTAATATACTTTGCACATGATAATTAGCAATTTACTCCAGCTGGGGCTAATTCCTAGATACATTTTGCACTCCAGGACTCGGCACTTGGGCGGACTCTAAATAAGGCACCTGCACAGTGTGTCCAGCTCCGTTCAAGCTCTCCAGTAATTACAGAGTGCTCGGTGCGCAGCAGCGAGCTGGATGGCTTCCCACGCCTGCGGGTGCCTCTGCTCTGCCTGCCACCGTGCCGGGGCTGGATGCAGCCCCTGGAAAGGGACCACCAGCCGGACCACCGGCCGCTGGCCACACTGTCCCTGTGGATGCCTGTCATGGGGGTCCTGACGGCTCCGTCCCAATGACGGGGAGAGGGACCCTCCCCAGCCAGCGCATCCCAGCTCCGCTCACAGCCCCTGGCTCAGCGTTGGCCACTGGTGGAAGGGGCGTTGAGGGAAAGGGCTGCAGCTCTGGGAAGCAATAATTCAGTTTCATTATAATGGCGCACCCGCATCCCAGGGTGAGATTGCCATGTAGGTTTTCAAAAATACTGCTTAAATAAACAGAAAGGGAGGAAATGCTGGAGAGAGTGTCCAATCTACATTATAATTAGGGGAAAGAATAACAAATGGCAGAAACAACCTGTTCTAATCTGCAGCTGTGGTTTGTTCCTACTGTATCTGAAAGGCCATGCACCACCCGTACCAGGAGCTTTCTCTGGAAATATATGAGTGTTTCATTCAGCAAGAGTGGAAAAAGAGCATCTTTTTGCATGTATTGCAGATTCTGCTGTAATGAAGCATCAGAGAATTTTATCAGCCCAAACACTTACTACTGTCTCCAGTCTGATAGCAAAAGTGGGGAGCTGCACCCCTGAAAGGGTGTCCATGAAGACAGCCAACATGGGGACAGCAGTTAGGCTCCGGCATGGGGGGTCACCCTGTTGTGGGGCTGGGTCTCTGCCCCACACAGTGGTTTGGGGTCACCAGAGTCACATCTGGCCACCCGGAGCCGGAGGGTGCAGTACTCAGTGGATATATTTGAGACATTATTCATCACCAGACTAATTTAACCATAAACCTTCCTAATGAGTCTGATAGTGCAGGAATGGAGAGAAAGCAGCATTATTATCTGTAAACAGCAGCGGCTGACAGCATGTTTAATCGCAGGCTGCATGATGGTAACATCGGTGGAGGACAAGATTAGACACTTCCCCAATTAGTCATACACCAAAGGCAGGAACACAGAGCCCGAGGGTCACCTAACGCGCAAGCCAGAGGAGCAAAGATCAAAGCTGGAGGCTGACCTGGCGAGGGGGAGGCACTCGGGGTCAGGGGCCAGCAGGGCTGCAGCTGCCCCCGCCACCCTGGTTGCGCAGCCTGCGAGCGGGGAGAGCCCAAGCCAGGCAGAGCTGGAGCCACCACCGGCACCCAGTGCCCCGCGCTGCCTGCCAGCGCTGCGAGCTGCCTGCTCCTAACAGGATTTTGCAATCTGCGGTGAATGCGCTAATGGGATAGAGAGGTAAAGAGTTCATCCTACTCACTTTTCTCTGCTTCTTCCCTTTTTCTCTGAGCATCTCTCTCCCCTGGTTTTCTCTGGCTCACCTCTCCCTGCCTGAGTGCTCCTGAGGGCTGCAGATTAAAAGCATTAATAAGAGCCAGAAATTATTATGTGAATCCTATTTATCACCAAGCAAACGGTATCTAGCGGGCTGCAGCCTTTGGAGCTGCGGCCAACGGTTTACAAGAAATGCTGTCAAGGCTGTGGGGTTTCTCCATCCCCAGCCCCTGAGCCTGGGAGCACGGAGGAGAAGAGAAAGCAGCCGCAGGAGTCGCTGCCGGTGGACCACAGCGAGAGCGAGCGCGGTGACGGCACGAGAGGCAGGCTGGTGGAGGCTGTCAGGCTTTGCACAAACTGCAGGGAGGCACTGGATGTGCCAAGCACCTCAAGGCAGCAGGATACGGCCCTGACCCCAGGATAGCCGGGGCTACGGCATTCCCGCTGCCAAGTCTGCTTCCAGGGCCATCAAAATTGTAGCACTTGCCTGCTCTTCTTCCTAATCCCGACATTTTGGGTTAAACCAGTAGCTCCTCAGTGGTGAAATTCAGGTGTTTTGATTTATCTGTGAGAGCTCTCATTATCAGCCACGGCAACAGAGACTCTGACCTTTCATGTCAGGGTCCCTTTGAATTTACTTTCTGCCCCAAGGTACAAAAGAGGCCATGAGAAAGCACTTTTTTTCCTCCAAGACCCCTTAGTTTTCAAGAACTTTTAAAGGGCAGAGAAACCATAACTGGGACATCTTCTAACTTTACAAAGGTCCTTCATCATGTTAGATTTTGATTAATCAGCCTCCTACTTTCTTGTCACTTTCACAGGGGAGAGAGCCAGAGACCTCCCCGCAGCCCCTTTCGGGAGAGGGAGAGGGAGAGGGAGAAGGAGGTTTCTGCAGAGGAGCTGTAGCCGCCTGCGGGGAAGCTCCAGTATCGGTGCCAGTCTGCCCTCCTGGTCCTGGCCCCACTCCTGCTCCCATCAGCAGGGAGACACGGCATCTTGCTGGATGCAGGATGCCGCAGTGGGCACTGCCGGCTGCTGGCTCCCACGCCCCTGTACCGCTCGCCATGGGACCACTTGCCATGCCTGCCTCCAGGCTTTGAGACAGTTCCTGCGGCTGCAAACCCTGAGACTCCCTGGCTTGCTCCAGCAGGCGCAGGCCCATGGTGTGAGCATCATGCTCGCAGATGAGCCTGACACCGTAGGGGATGAGGCTGCTCACCCCAGCCCCGGTCCTGGACCCGGTTGGCAGTCGTGAGGGCCCAGAAGCCCCGCAGACTGACTGGCAGCAGGCAGTTTCCCCTGCCTGCCAGATGACATGCATAATTCAGGCAAAATATTCATTTAAGACTGTCTGAGCCGTGGTAATAAAGCAGACATTATGACAATACAGATCAATAAGTCCAGAGAGGATCCTTTGCTGAAACACGCTGCCATTGTTCAAACCAAGTCTTAATTGTGACAGGAATTGATTTCTTTTTTCTAATATCCCTGACTTTTAATTAAAAGGTAGTTAAGTAGACGATACATTTCCAGGATCATTTAGAGGCAGGACAACATCAAGGAGCATGCACTTAAAATGCAGAAATGGTGCCTTGTTAATATAATGAGCCTGCAGCTTGGGGAGTTGCTCCGTGCTGATTCAGAGATGCCCGTGGCTGAGCAGGGCACAGGGATGCCAGGGACCCCATGCCAGCTCCCACAGCCTGCAGCTCCGCTCCGCCCTGGCCTCAGCAGGGACACGGGCACATCCCTACTTGTTCTCTCCCGCTCCCCTGGGTCCGCCATCCATCTGCATTTCACACCCTCTTGCACACACGAGTGCCTCTAACAGCTCTGATTACCCTGCGGACTCCAGCGCTCTGCTTTGCCCTTGGACGGCGGCTGGTGGCAGAGGCAGGCAGGGCCAGGCAGGGCCATGGAGGCAGGCAGGGCAGGCAGCGCAGGTCCCACAGCATGCCGGGGAAGGCAGTCACCAGCTTCCCCAGGAGCTCAGCAAGGTGGGTGCAGCCCCAGCACAGCCTTTCCCCCACTCCCACCCCGCAGCCACGCACTCCTTGAGACTGTCCTGAGATGTGTCCACAGCAAGGAAGAGGACGGGAGGAGGCAGCGCTGGAGCCCCTGCAAAGGGAGGGGATGAGCTCCTCCAGCCTTTTGTTTTTTCAATTTCCAGGAAGCTTCTCATCGGCAGGGGTGGCAGCGGCACAGCACAGCAAGACGTGCGAGGAAGCCAACTGTGAACCAGCCAGACACTTCTCAATCATCCTCTATTAGAGTAAAACAGGCCAAAGCACCCTAATCTGACTTCAGGGAGGCCATTAACATCAGAGACTCCATTAAAAGAAGAAATGGGCCTTTTATCTACTAATCAAGAATCGTAAAGGAGAAAACCTTGGAAGACACCCATAAATCCCCTAGCGCGTCCCCAAGGAAATCCTGGCACTGCAGCCTGCAACACGGCACAGTGGCGGTGGCTCCAGCGACAGCTCCACCACTATCCCAGCCAGCTGACCCCACCAACACGCCAAGGCATCTGCCAGACCATTTAACACGACAGAGCCGCAGCCATCCGTACTGGAGGCAGCAGCATCGCAGCAGGTGCCCGAGCCATCCCTACTGGTGGCCTGTCCCTGCCAAGTGGTCCCTCACCGGAGAGCAGAGTTCTTGGGCTGTGTGGGTGCTGGGCTGGATGCTGGCTGAGCATCCCTGTGCCCTGTGCCCCTGCAGACCAGCCCACCCAGCCCGGCAGAGCCGAGCACCCAGCAGAAGCCCCTCTCCTGCCTCCAGGACGAGGGGCTGGACCCAGAGGCAGAGCTTTGCCAGGTTCACACTCTTAGGCAGATGGGCCCCCAGGGGCCATTACCTCCCATCACTTGAACTTTGATAACAGAGCATTAGCAGGACTAATCAAATCTCCCCTGCCTCACCACCCAGTCTGGTTGCTGCTTGGAAAACATGTGTGATATAGTCAGGAAAGTGGCGTTTGGATCAGGTCCATCAGAAACTGAGTAGTAATTTAGCAGTAATTTAGGGCTCTTCCTGACACCTGGAAGCCAGAGCTGGACTAATGAGTGCTGGCTGAGCAGCCTCTGCTTCCCGTCCCCATCCCTTGGCACCGCCGTCCCTCTGCCCCGCACCCAGCGGCTCCACCGGGCTCAGTCGCACAGCTCGTCAGGAGGAAGGGGCTGCGCACCCCCCGCGGCGATCCATCTGACCGCTCCGTGCGCCCAGGAGAGCCCCTTTCCCTCCAGCCCTCAGAGTGGC
The DNA here is from genome assembly GCA_035590275.1 of Ibycter americanus. Lineage (NCBI taxonomy): Eukaryota > Metazoa > Chordata > Aves > Falconiformes > Falconidae > Ibycter > Ibycter americanus. The sequence continues at coordinate 117,995,549 of JAVJGI010000040.1, forward strand.
ATCTGTGCAGCTGGCTCAGACACAGCACCCGCAGCATGGGCAGAGGATGGGAGATGCGTGTCATCTCCTCGTGAGCTCCAGCCATGGAAATGGGAAACATGGCTGGAGCAGGCGGGCATCTGGACCATGGCACTTCACCTGCGGGCTCTGAGGGATGGGGCAAGGATGGGCTGCATCCCAGAGGAAACAGCCAGAGCTGACGCAGAGCTCAGACCCATGGAACTGCAAAGCTGCGTTCTCAAAAGTGACATTTTTAACCGCAGTGGCTGTAAGCATATCTTGTCATTGGACTATGGTCACACGCAGCTGTTTACGCTCTTTGAAAAGCTTTTTCTCTTTACCCTTATAAACACACACAAGCACCAGGACAGAGCTGTAGGCTGAGCTGCTGTATCAGTCCTCATCACAGGGCTTTAGAGAGGACAGTAACTACTTCTTGATGCTGGAGTTCTCTCTGTATATATTCTCCTCTGTATGGCTGAACCTGCCTGCCAGAGTCTTGTTCAAAGCTGGCAGTGGTGGAATTTGGAGCAGCAGCACAGAGCAGGGAGAGGTCCAGGTTCCGGAGACCCTGTCTCTGCATTAAAAGGTGCTGGGATAGCTTTTGGCCATTCTCACAAAATATATGTGGTATTTACTCTGCTGATGGGTACCTAAGTGGTCAGACACTGCAGCAAATCCTGTTTCCCTAGGACAGATTAGATTAGAGAGCAGAGGTGCTTGAGAGCTTGCTGATATTGCCAGGAAAGAAGAGCAAAGACTGAAGAAGATTCTCAGAAACATCCACGCCCTGCTATTCTTCCCCAAAGCTCCTTGTTCATGCCAGCTAGAAATGCAGTAGCATCACCTTTGCAAATACAGTCCATTTCTATTATTTGGCTCATCAAATATAAGCCAAAACACAGACAGTGACAAATGGTCTGGCTTTTTAACAACCCCACATACACAACAGCCCCACCACTCTGCATCCCTGCCAAATACACCCAGTACAAAGTGCAGCCCCTCCGCCACGCTGCCCGTTCCCTGGCCGCAGCATGGCCACGAGCAAGGCACCCTCTGCAGCCACGGGGACGGGCAAGCCCCAGCCCTGCACCCCACGGGTCACGCCAGGGAGCTGGGGCCGGCAGGCAGCTGTCGCCTGCAAGGAACGGGGCAAGCAGCAGCACCGCCACAGCCTGCCTTCCCCTAAAGTCGCCTTCCCAGAAAGAGGAAATCCAGCAGCTGGGCATGTGAACAACCCCCGAGGGAAGGATAACACTGTCTGGCAGGGACACCAGGCTCAGGAAGGAGTGGGATAGCCCAGACAAGTTCCCAAAGAATTTGTGGTGCTATAACACTTCTTCATGCCGCTAATCTTTTAATTCATCCAGCTTTGTTACCTTGGATATTTCGTTCTCCAAATCAATGCAGCCCCTAGAATGATAAAAACCTTCATTAATACCACTGGGCTATTGCCTAAAACAACAGCACACGAGCCGGTGCTTTTTCGTCTGATTTTGCTGTCGCTTGGGACAGGATTAGAGAGAAATATATCTACTAATTCTTTCAATATCCTTCAGCAAACATCAGCTCAGACCAAAGAGGACATGGGATGCCAGTGCTAGTAATTGGAAAGAAGCTCTTCACTTGCAGATGGTCAGAGACCCTTGATGGCACCCCAGGCTTTGACATAATTATCGCAGGCACAGAGCAGCTGCCAACCAGCACAGTACTTGAGTGAAAAGGAAGAGAGCTGCTTAATCATACGGTCTCTCTTCCTAAAAGGGGGCTTTCACCCTTGTCCAAACCCTTTGCAGGGGTGCTGTGTGCAGCACAAATCAAATATCACGGAAGGGACTTACATGCAATTAGCGGCTCTTCTTGCTCAGACAGAAATTAGCATTTTGCCTTTGAAGGGGTGGAGGCAGTGTCACCTCCTGCTGCAGAGGTGGGGGCAGACGCCAGCAGGACCCCTGCCCTGTGCTGCCAGGGCCCGTGATGCACTCTCCTGGCCATGGCCGTGCCCAGGGAGGGGACCAAGCCCTCCGCGCACACCAAGTCCGAAGGCATCTGAGGGCAAACAGGCACCTGCGGTGCAAAGCGCGATGCTCAAGCCCCTCTGCGCAGCCCTACAAGACCACTGTGCATCTGCTGGAAGAACCTCCTTGTGAAGCAGCTCGGGCTATTTTCGACAGGCCAGGGGACGGTGATATTGAAGGCCAGAGGGAATCATCTTATGAAGCACTGATAAACTCAGGTCTTTCTTCAGTGCAGCTGTTTCTAGCTGATGAACTCAGCTTACAGCAGAAAGCGTTGCCAGGCCTGAAGCAGAGCACTGCACTTTGTACCAACAAATTTCATCCCAGTTATCCTGCTCCTGCATTTTTCTCTGAAGTATTCCAGCGCCCTGAGCCATCAGTGCCCTGTGCCTGCAGTGCATTCCCCAGCCCCGAGGGATGCCCCCAGCCGGATCCCCACCACCCCACACCACTGCCCCACAGCTGCTGTCTTTACCCAGTTCTTTCCCACCTTGCCATTCTTGCTCTAATCTCAGCTTGCTGTGTCTTAGCCAACAGTTTGTCTCACATTTGACTGCAACGTGTGCGGTTTACATCTCCAGCACTCCCGTTCTCTGGCAGGTAACTGCTCGGACTCCTGCCTCGCCGTGGTGCGCACAGCACAGCCTGCCCAGATCGCTTGCCGAGGAACCCGTCGTACATCTTATCCCATTTTCCATTTGCTGCTGGTTTTTTGGAGCTGTTCATAATCCAGCTAGCTCAAGTGTTGCGGCATCACAGTGGCTTTTCCCAAACAAGCCAGAATTTTCCAGCCGGACACCTCTGGCTTTGTGTCAAGTTCCAGTTACCCCAGCTAGCGAGTCCCATTGCCTGCCAGCCCTTAGGTTCACATCCAGTCATTAAGCTCACATCAGCTGTCGGCCCATAGCTGCAGCGCCAGGATGGCTGCGGTCAATGCTGACAGCTCTCCGGGGTTGTTTGTGTGCCTGTGGAAAGGTTTAGCCTCACCAAACACCCCCATGAGCGAATGAGGCAGTTGGGTCTGAGATGACTTCCCATCCATCCCGCCCCGCAGGAGGGCAGGAGGAGCATCACCCTTGTGTCCACCGGCAGCGAGCAAAGCCAACGCGGGGCCGCAGGCAGCCCAGGCAGGGAGCCGGGCTCTGCGCATCCCCCGGTCGCCGCACGCCGCGGAAGCCTGCGGCACCGAGACCGGAGCCAAGGGAGCAGCCTGCCCCTCACACCCGGTGTAGAGCTGCAGTTTATGTTTTGTTTTCTCTTGTAACGCTTTGTTCCCAACCTTGTAACTATTAACTCTCAAAACCTGACCTTAAGCCTCACTAAATAAATTTTTCCTCTGTGTTACTGTAAGGGCTGTGCGATGCCGGGAATGATGCTCAATCAAGGCGAGCCGGAGGAGCAAAGGGTCTCCGCGGGGCACACCAGGCATGCACGCCACTGGGCTGCATGGGGATGGGAAGCTTTGCCAGCTGCCCACACCTCGCAACACATTTGCCTCCCTGCAGAACAGAGCAATAGCAGAAACCTCGAGGAGTTTTGCAGGGCTGGGAAGCAGCACCAAGCAGAGTCCATGGCCGGAGCCCAGAGCCGTGCAGAGGTCCCCTGGGAAGGAGCCAGGCGGAGCTGGGCACATGCCATGCAGTGGATGGGCTGGTGAAGCAGGGGCAGGTACGCCGCACCACAGGCACGGGCCAAGAGCTGGTTGCAGCCCACCACGGCACATCAGCCCTGCAAGACACATCCCCCTGCCCCGGCATCCCGCTCACCCACCGGCCGCTGCAGAGCAGCCACAGGTAAATCACAGCAGTGACGATATCTTGAAAGTGGGAGCACGAGCGGAGCAGCCAGATGCCATGTAGACTTCAGAGAGCGGTAAAGTAATTAAGTATTGACTAAGAATGTCCTAGGTGAGCCTCGGATGCGCATTACATTCTGCTTAACTCAATAATTACCACATATATTATCCCTTTCTGTGCTCTATCTTTATTAAGCTAAAAGGTCTGCAATTAGCTACTTGGTTTAAGTGTAAGATTTTAATTAATTCATATTATGAAATATAATTGCTTATTAGAGATAACGTTGCACGTTCTATCACACCAGTATCTCTCTGTAATATTTTAACCAAATTACAATGGTTTGTCACAGTGGGTGAGCAGAGGTTTTATCAGTCAGGCACCAGGATGCAAAACATCCTCTACAAAGCCCAAAAACCCAACAAATTGGTCAACGATTCAGTACAAACCCACTCTTCAGAACCATCCGCCGTTCCAAAAGTGAGCCAGACACGTGAGACCGCCACAGCCGCACGGCGGTTCCCCCCCACCCAGTGGGGGCTTCGTCCCTGTCAGACTGGGGTCTGCAACGGCCTCACACGCGAGTGCCCGCACCGCGGGGTGATGCTCCTGCCAAGAGCTGCAGCCACCGGCATGGACCACGCCGGCACCCGAGCAGCAGCCACACCTCTGCAAGCAGTGGAGGTTTGCCTGGTGGGGTTTTCACACACAGGCAGGGCTGGCAGCACTCTGGTCCCAGAAAAGAGACGGTTTCACAGCATCACCTCCGTGGGATCCCATCATAGCAGCGGCCAAGGCAGAGCAGGGAGCTGGAGAGCAGTCAGCAGAGGGGAGGCAGCCAGGGTCTGGGGGTTTGTCACCCCTCCCAGCTTTCCTGGCATCCAAAGAATGCAATTTGCAGGGAACCATGTTCTTTGCTTAATGAGCCTTGTTAGCAAACCTCACCTGAAGTCATACCTGAAACCTCATATCCCCCCGGCACTCGCTGGCGGCCGCAGGGGGAGCCTGGCTCAGCAAAGAGGCTGCAGCTCCCGCCGCCGGACCCACCCCCATCACCCACCGCCGGCACGATGGCCTGGTGTCTGCGGATGTATTTAGCTGATGATTTAAGCTTTGATTCCATTTAATTTAGATGTTAGAAGAGTTTTATTTTAGGACTTAATATGTTATTTATGAAGGTATGTCAACACAGCATATCAATTTAGCAGCTGTTGCTAGTTTACTATGAGACGCTGTTTAAGACAGGACAATCTGTCTCGCTACGTAACGTCAATTCTGTGGCACTTACACAAATGCAAAATCACTACAACATTAGAAACAAACAACAGCCGTGCTAGAGACTTAGAAAAATACCTTGTAAACTGCACAATGAATTATTGACTTTATGGCATTCTGTGCTGAATTAAAATGATAAAGTTTTTATCTGCCGAAAGTTGTTTCCATGATGTTGAAGCAGCAGATGGTCCTTCCTGGAGATAAAGGACTTCAGAGCTTTGCCAGTGCAGAGAAGAACTGGAGATTTAACACATGTATTGCAAAATTTAAGAGGAGAGCACCTGGCACTGCAGCCTGGCAGGGGCTGGCGCGGCTCTGCCTTGCAGGTGGCAGCGTGCCGAGCCCCAGCCGCCCCGAGCAGGGCCAGGACCCACTGCAACGCCCAGTCCAGCCCCAGAGGCATTCAAAAGGCTGTACGGACCCGTTAGCTGCTCCTCAGGGGTTCCCTGGGACTTATTTAGGGGGGAAATCCCGACAGTCACAGCCTTCCCATCATTTGCGCTAACAGCCTGTTCTGGCCCTGCTTTATGAGTCATTAATTCCTAATAAGTAGAAAACTGCATGATGGGCTTTGGATATGAATAGTTTACTGTATCGGGGATAATCCATGATCTAAATTACCAGCTATAAATCAATTTTTGAATGTGGACATATCTTTAATAATGATAAATGAAGAATTTATGGATGCTGCTAAAGTTCACATCAAGATTTTGATTTATGAGCACACTGAGCTCAGGTGGAGCCATCAAGCCCAGGTCCAGCACCTTGCCCCAGACTTGGACACCAGCGCATCCCTCACATGCACTCCGGCGACTGCCAGCACCTCATCTCCCTCCTGTGCTGGGGGGCTGGAGGTCCCCATGGACCATGCCCAGGCAACTGCAGGTGGGTCTGAGCTCCAGCAGCTCCTGCCTCCTTTACCAGCTCCTGCTGGCCTCACCCCCATGCTGCAGACAACCAGGACAGTGAGAGGTTTCCTTTCTATTCAACGAAGGATGCTCCCCCTTGTCCAGAACGTGTTCTCAGGTGGTGCCTGAGATTTCTCTTGACTTCACCTGCAGATGCCCACTCTCACTGCCCATGAGGGTCTGGCGGGGGGACAAACACCAGCAAGGGGCCAGCTGTGACTACCTGAGCCTTCACAGAATTCAGGACACCGACCCAGCACAGGTTTGCTGCTGAGAGCTGCCAGGCTGGAGGGAGAAGGGCTGGAGCCAAGAGATACTGAGGCATTGACTGCAGGAGGCCAACAGAGACCAAAACACGACTTGGCCACCTTCAAGGCTGAAGACAGTCACAGTTTGTAATAGGACTATGGTAATGGTGGGAGCTCCACCGTGTACTTCACACAAATGAGACACGTGAACAACTACAGACACCGGCACAGCCCTCCTCCGCCTGTCTGTCTGCTGGCTCTGCTGGTCTGTTCATGCAACCTGGTGCTTCAGGACGCATCTCCCTGATCGGGGCTGTTGTTCCCCTGCACATGTGCCAGGAAGGCCTCCTGAGCTGGAAAGCTGCTTTTCATTTGATTTCAATTTACTGTTGGAATTAAGCTGGTGTAAAACAGTGTGTGAAGAGAAAAATTACCATGTCTGTTTAGAGAGCGTAAAATAGGTAGTTAACTGTTTGACCACTTAGATGGTGGGGTCCAAATCAGTTTTCACCCAAGTCACATCATGCCACAATTAATAAGCTGAAAATGATGCTTGTTAGAAGCAAACAGTAAACAATAAAAATCCTCAGTGCTGGTCACCCCCCTCCTTTGGGCTCGTGCTCTGCCTTTCTCGCCTCTCCTGGCTGGCACCCGCAGAGCGGCCACGAGCAGTGTTAGCAGGAGCCGCAGCGCCAGGGCTGGGGGTTCGGGCTGTGGGGCAGGTTACGGGGATGCTCCCTTTGAGGATGGCAGCCCGCGGTGAACCAAAGGCACCTGCAGCCCTCAGCCCCACCACGCCGGTGCAGGACAGGCGCCAGAAGCAGGTGTCCCAGCGGCACCTCCCAGCCCCTTCCCTCCTTGCTGAGGCCAACGGAGGGACCCTCGGCACCGGGGACGGAGCAGAAGGGGGCTGTGCTTGCCAGAGGCACTACACACATTTCAGATAAAAAGCAACATTTCAGAGCGACCACAGTGATGTCCCTCTGTCAGACACTGTGGGACCTGCCACCACCCCAGCCTGCCCGCACTCTGCCCATCAGCACCGCGCTGCTGCCACTGGGGAGCCAGTCACCCCCCCGGCTGCGGCACAGCCCCACGCTCAGCACCAGCCTCTCCCACCCCGGCTGGAAGAGCCAACCTTGAGATGTCTTTCTCCAGCAAATGCTACATACACGTGCCGCAAAAAGGCAAGGCAAGATGCACAGATTAGGAATTAGCTTGTTCCCAATAACGAGGGTGAGAGCACGATGGTTGTTACCAGCATCCCCATGCCGGCACCCAGGGGTGCACGCTGGTGTGCCCAGGACCCCAGGACCATGGCAGCACCCACCAGCCCCACGGAGCTGGACAGGCAACACGGAGGCTGGTCCCCTTCCCCACCCAGCCCTACACCTCCCAAGGGCTGGAAGCTGTGCAACGAGCAGCATGAAGCTATTTGTCCCAAGCCAAGACCATGACAGCTCCCCAGCCAGCCAGGGAAACATTAATTGTGAAGCAAGTAATTAGTGGCTACAAAATATGACCAATACAATTACACTGAGGGTTCTTTTTCCTCTATCTGTCCAGAGTCTTGGCACTGAACAGTCTTATAATTAGATGACAAAAATGACAGGCAGCTCCAGTGAAACAACCCATCTTCGCCTTTTGCAGAGGCTCCCCAAGTGTTCTGCACCAATAATTACTAATCAAGTTATTTCTTTCAGTATTAAAAAGGCGTTCCACAGGTAATTTGCCCATAATGGCACACGCCTGGCGCTGGCAAACAGCCCCGTACCTGCAGAGCCCAGCGGGTCTGGGGCGGCTTCAGCTCTGGGCTCACAGCCGCTCCCCGAGGTGACCCCCACCCCACCCCAGCTTGGGACCCCCCTGTGTCCCCACAGGCTCCAGGCTCTGCACAGCCGCTCCATCCCCCAAAACTGCCACACAAGGGCACTCGGTATGGTGCAGCCCCACGCCATCCAGCGCACATGGTCCTCCGGCATGGAGCCCCCCACCGCAGCCTGGACACAAACATAGGCAAGGAACGGGACAGACCAGAGAAGCAGACACGGTACCCAAGGAGCCCCACTCCCTCTAGCCTGCCATCGGGCACAAGGATAAACCACACAGGGGAGGATGAACGGGCACGGAGGCAGCGGCATGCCCAAACCGCCTCTCTCGGAGGTCCAGCCTGCTCAGCCCAAGCCAGGCTGGCCCAGTGCTCACCTGCACGGGGACATGCCCCCCTCAGCATTGCTTCATCCCAGATGTTCACAGCTGCTGCTGGCGTGTCCTGGCTCAGTGGCACTGTAATGATGTCATCCATCTGCATTTCCTAAGACTGTTTGGAAAAAAAGCCCACAAGTCTGTAATTTGTCATTATAATACAGACCTGGAGAACAGCTGAACAAACCACTAATATTGAACAAACAAACAAACAAAAACCAATAATGGCTTCTATTGAGCAGAGGTCCAAAGCTGATGGATGACCTGTAGCAGCACAGGATTATTTGTGGATTGTTATTGATTTCCAAAATAAAAATGGTAATTTTGCCTCACAATTGAAGTATCGAGGGCAGGTTTTGCTTTTAGAAAGTCTTTTCTCTCCCTGTCACTTCTGGGGGGGAAATACTCACTGCAGGCAAGCCCACATTATTTTCGGGGACACAAAGCAAGGTGGTTAAACTCGGGCACCTGCTGGGGTTTGAGCATCGCAGGCATCCTCAGAGTCCTCCCAGGCACTGGAAGGGTGGCAGAAGGGCAGAGCATCCGAGCACAAGCAGGGTGTGATTCAGGACAAGGGCCTGCAGGGCTGGTGCAGCACCAGGGCAAACCCCGCGAGCCACCACGTCCGCACCGGCACCGCCGGCCGCGCTCTCGTGCCAGCGTTGGCAGGAAGGGTCCCAAGCCCTTGCTGCGTCTCAGCACAGAGCATCCCTGCCGCCAGAGGAATGGTGCAAGACCGACTGTCCAAGCTGAAGCACCATAACCTGTATTTTAGACCCAAATAGGTGCCCACTGAGGTTTCTGAGGGAGGAAGCACCCGCCGCTCCACCACGGCCCCAGCACGCGGCTCCAGCCCACGGCTTTACCCCAACCTCATGTCTGTGACCAATAAGCTCTACAACTTCTGCCCCACCACCTCCAAACTTGGCTCCGCATTTGGGCATGAGCTCGGCACGTTGCTGTGAAATCTAAACCCGTAGCACTCGCCCCAAGCTGTTCCGTATCATTAACAGAACATCTGCCGCGCCGCAAACAACGGAGTGTTCAGCGCTTCTCCCATCACTTACCACTAACAGCATTAGTCTTACTGCTACAAACAGAGTGTGCAGCAGAAGGCCAGAGCCTACTAACACCTGGCGATCTGAAAATGCTAGAAACAACCTCTGTGTCCCAGCACAGACGAGCCACTGGTGCCTCTGAGCGATCCTGCCTGGCTCTGCAGACCCAGCAGCCTGGGATGGCACTTCCCACACCAGAAAGTGCGGGTGGTAGCTGCTGCTGCTGCACGGGCTGCTCTGCTTCCAGCAGCTCAGCATCCCCTGTTCCCCTGCATTCCCAGCCTTTTATCATTATTTAACCCATGACAAACCCATTATGATGCTAAAGATTGGAATTACTGTGATCCCAGGCAGATGCCCAGGTACCGGCCCAGAGAAACAGCAGTTTTGCACAAGGCAGTAATAAATTACTGAAGGTCACCTATGATTTATCACTGCTTTGGATTCCAGACAGTGACACTGCTTCACCCAGGGAAGCAGCCTCATGGGTGCCAGAGCATCTGCTCTGGTTGAGCCTCTAACAGTGATGTTTTTGCTTCTTTTATTGGATTGGAAGCATCCCCAATAAGCATGCTGTCTCCTTGTTTGAGTGATGCCTTTGCCATACAACACTGTGAATTTACATCCCATCCACTGTGCACAACTGCTCTGACAACTGGAAAAGCACCATCTGGGGAGAGGACAAACTCCAGGAGCTGCAGGCAGCTCCCGTGCAGGGTGAGCTCTGCTCCACCAGCCCCCCTGCGCACCCCGCTGCCCTGCCCAGCGGAGCGGGCAAAGGATGCGGCTGCAACCAGCTTCACTCCGAGGGAAAGCAGCAGCTTTGGTGCGATCCCAGCAGCACAGAGACCTGCAAAGCTGGCCTGGCAAGGCGTACGGACACAGACCCTTCCTCCTGTGCCTCTCCATGTGCTGCGCCAGTACCCTCCCCAGGGCTCTGCTTCCTGCTGGAGCATCCCCATCCCAGCTCGAGGCTGGGTGCCCTGAGGTTTTGGCAACACTTTAGGGGCTCCAGGACTCCTGCCAGGAGAGCCTCCTTCTTGCTGGCTGATCACCTGCCCGGCGGGCGGCAGCCCCTAGACTGCCTCAAAACGCGCAGCGAGTGCAGCACCACCAGAGAGGCAGCCAGGGCAGCCCCCAGCCGTGGGTCACAGCCGCTCCGACGGGTGCGACCCCACACAACCAACCGGCCACGGATGTTCCCACCGCTCAGGCAGCAGCAACGGGTGTGAGACCCCAGCCTGCAGGTACTCCTGCGCCTGCATCCCTTTGCCCCGGGACTCTCCTCTCTCCTCTGGGCTCTGATTCTGCGTCTCCTGGGGCCGGGAGAGCCCAGCACAGCCAGGGAAGAGTCAAGGGCATGGACAAGTACTACTGGCAAACAAGACCCTGCCAGTCTACGCTGGTAGTTGCAACCTCACTTTAGAAGCGGGAAATATAATCACCAGCAACTTTTGGAAGTAAATAAATAGCTGATGAGCTGAGCCACTTGAGTTATTAATGGTCAGTTCAACTGTTCAGACACCTTGGTCATTACTAACAAGAATGTCTGATGCCAAGAAAACTCTTTGCCTATCGTGCGGCCAAGATAAAAAAAATCCAATGTGTATATGAAACCAGCTACCCTCCAGTGCAGAGAAATTATCTGAAAAACAAGCTCAGAGGCTGGTGAATCCCCCAAATCCATCCCTGGGGCAGGTTGCACCACCAGGACAGAGCAACTATGCACACAAAGAGGGGAGCAGGGGCCAGGCTGGGGACAGCTGGGACATCCCAGCAGCAGTGGGAGACTCAGAGGACCCAGAGATAAAAGCTCACATGTTCTTTTGTTGCAAGCACAAGGGCTAGACAACAGCACCAGCTACCTGCCCGAGCCAGCGGCTGCTCTGTGTCTGAGCCCAGCAGAGCTGCAAGAGTCACGGACACATTCCTGGTTTCAGCCCTGCAGCTTCCCAGACTTGGTCCCAGCAGGGACGAGTCTTTGCTGCGCTCATGAATGTGCCAGAAACGGCTGCAGGTGACAGGCGCTGCCAGAGAGATAAGAGTACACAGCACTGCACCATGTTTTCATCTTCAAAGAGCTTTAAAATGCTAAAAAAACTAACAGCAGCTTTCCTGGGTGCAGCTTTTGTCCCTGTGTGAAGGTCTGAGACACCAGGCTGGCATGGCAGAGACACGCTGCCAGAGCCCGTCTGCGGGCTGGAGCTGCTCTGATTAGGAACAATTAGACAAGAGGGCAGAGAAACCCCGAAGAGAGCGGCTGCCTCCAACACGGGCGCTCTACAGGGCTCCGCTGCAGCTGCCAGGGGGGAAGGCTGAAGTGGCACTTGTGCGAGTGCCGGTAATGCTGCTGGACATCCACCTTGCTGCAACGGGAGCGAGGACGGATGGCTCTTAGCCAGCCCTTCCTCCGCCGTCACCCACTGGATGGGGCAGGGGACATCTGCAGGGGCAGGGGCAGCCCAGGGTTTGGCACACGCAGGTTTTCCCTACAAACAGCCCTCCAGCCCCTGCAGCCAGGAGCTGCGTCCATCCATCCGTCCCACCCTGCCTGCACCCCCAGGCGTGATGGGGACAGGCAGCTAGCCACCCATCCTCACGTCTGGCTGGTGGCAGTGGCTGCGTTTCTAGATATCCCTTTCATCTCATCAGAGGCTGCTAGATTTAATTCCCTGCACTTTGGTATAAAGTCAGGGTCCCATCCGGAAAGCAATTTGTGTCTCCCGGAGCAGGCAGTCATAACATTTCCCATTAAAATGTAAATTTGGCTAAGTTTTCTGGCACCTCTTTTCCTTCCTTAAGGTAAGAATATGAACTTGTATTATTTTTTCCATCAATGTTATCTTCCTCTCAGTTTTGTGCTAAGTAAAAAAGCTGCCTGATATACACCTTCTGCAAATTAAATTTGAATTGAGTCTGACAGCGCAACAGGGATCCAGATTACAAAGAGATGTGCTCACCTAATTGGAATCATTTCTAAGAGGTTATTCGCAGAAGTGTTAACCATGGAAGGCACAAGTGGAGATACACGTGGTCTCTGCAACGAATGCTCATCTCGGCCGAGCTGCTGGCATTGCCCTCGTGGTGCAGGCAGGAGTGGGGTGGCTGCCCGGCCGGCGGCGGGACCAGCCTGCTCCTGACAGCAGCAGCACCTTGCTGGCGGCATCACCTCTCGGGAACGTGCTGGGTGCTGAGTTTAGCTTTACTGATGATTGCAGCTTTCCAACCAAAACCAGCCTTCCTCTGCCAGGCACTGCAGACCCCCACCAACTGCTCCTCCCGCCAGCCCCTGGGGCCAGCCAGGCACCGGTGATCCCTGCTCCACCACAGTCCCCACTCCACCAGCGATCCCTGCTCCACCACAGTCCCTGCTCCGCCAGTGATCCCTGCTCCACCATGGTCCCCACTCCACCAGCGATCCCTGCTCCACCACAGTCCCCACTCCACCAGCGATCCCTGCTCCACCACAGTCCCCACTCCACCAGCGATCCCTGCTCCACCACAGTCCCTGCTCCGCCAGTGATCCCTGCTCCACCACAGTCCCTGCTCCACCAGTGATCCCTGCTCCACCACTTGCCTCCCCAGCAACTGCAGCAACACGCTGTGCCCCCGATCCCAGCAGCAGGGAGGGGAAGGGACATCTTGTTACAGGCACAGGATTTCTGCCAAACACGCTCAGAATAATTAAACCAATTGTCCTGCTCACACTGCAGTTTTTAGCAGATGATCTTTCATGATTAAAACCCCAAATCCCTGTAGACTCACCACTCCTTTTGCCTTCAGACACCTGGAGGCAGGGAAGTGCTCTCTCCACGCCTCGGGAAGCTTGTCAGAGCCTGAAGGGTATTTAAAGGATACGACTATAGACCGAGGAGAAAAACCTGAGAATTATCTTTTGATGGTCAGCTATGCAGAAAACAACGGGGCCCCGGCTGCCCACCCCAGGGCTCCCTGCCCAGGGCGGCTGCTGGACATGGCTCGTCAAAGTCATGTTGGAGCACAGCAGCTGCAGAATTAATACAGGAGCACGGTGAATTAATTACTATCTCCAGCTGCATCTCCAGTGGGGATAATTTCAGGTGCAATGGTTTGAATGACATCATTTCAAAGAAGACTCTCCCATTCTCTTGACTAATTTGAGGTTAAATTTGTTTCTCACCAGGAGACAGCTCATCAGCTCAGCCCACAGTAACGACCGCTCCGCAAGCTCCCGCACATCCCTGAGAAGCAGGAGGCGCTTTGGGGTTTGTCCCCATGAAGCAGCAGGGTCAAGTTGTGCCATACTTGTGCTTCTCTTGCAGAGCCCCCCACGGGACCCCCAGCCCCGGGGCTGCAGAGAGCAGCCCTGGCACCACCCCATTGCCCCACGCAGGGCTGCTGGCCACCGCAGCATCCCAAACACTCCTTGCCACAGTTTGCCTCCCCTGAAGGGCTCCAAGAGCTGCCCAGGTCCTGGCCAAGGTGGGGAGAGGCTGGTCCCGTGCAGGGCAGCGCCGCTGCATCCGACCACGCAGTCCGGCCGGGGCAGGCGGGTGGCCCGCGTCGCGCTGCGATGGCTCACCTCGGGCAGCCAGCTCCCGCAGGCTCGGGAGTTCCCGCTTCCCCAGGAATCTCATCCAAACAAGCTGTGGCTAATGACAGTTTGCGTCACAGAGTAATGAAGTAATTGCACTTGACAGAGCTGCAGCTAGCCCACTTCCCCGCTACTTGTGGGCAGAGTTAATGGAGAGCATCATCACAGACCCAGGGGAAAGCAGGCTCATGAATAAAAATTAATAGTTTCAGTGCAAGGAGGGGTCTGATCCAGTGCTTTCCCTGTCGTGGAGACCCTCAGGCCCCAGGGACAAGAGGGCTCCCCTGGGAGCCCCCCGGGTCATGGCATGGCTTTCCTGCGGCAGCTCCTGGCACAGCACAGGCAGCACCAGCTCCTGGAAACTGGCACGCAGCTCAGACTGCAACCGAAACCTCTGTCCCCTCAGCAGCAGTAAGGGAATTAGCAGAATCAGCCAGCATTAATTATGCAGAGAATCATTTGCTGGTGAAATTAAAAAGAAGAAAAAAAAAAAAAAGAGGATCTAATTTAATCAAAATATAATTAAATGAATAGTTAATTTAACAATTCCATGGTGAAAACCCCTTGACCTCTGGAGCTATCCTCCCAGCAAGCACAGGCTGTTTATCGCTCCAGCACTTGGGTGCTGGCAGCAGTGGCACCCCACGGCACCCCCATCCCCCAGCACATCCCCCCCACAACCTGCGCTGCCCAGAGCCCCCTCCCTGGGGGCTCACCCTGCAGCCACCCCCAAGGTGTCAAGACCAGAAAGGGTAAATCACAGCCTTTTTGACAAAGGGAGAAAAAGAGAAGAAATGGGCATACACAAACCTCATTACCTTTAAGCTCCTGAAAAATGCCAGTCCCAATAAACATTTTTTTAAGGCACTGGAAAATAGGGAGAAGATGAGCAGCAGCCAGGTGGAATTTCCTCCAGGAAATGGAGCCGAGTGCAAATCTGACAAATGTGTCTGGAGTGACTTGGGAGAGGGGATGCTGTCTGGGGAAGCGAACTCTCCAGATGGCCCCAAGGTCCCTTCTGTCTCTATCGTCTACGCTTCTGCAGACTAATTCCTTAAATCAGCATCCTGTGGAAATTTGCCAGGCATCCTGCCAACTCTGGAGCTGGAAGAAGGGCTGGAGGACAGTATAAATGGATATGCATGCGCTGTGTGTAGAAGGAAACCGGATTTCTGCAATAGGCCCCTATAATCTCTGAACATAAACTCAAAGGAGCATTTTACAGCAGCCTCCTCTTGCGACAGCAAAGCCCTGGCTGGGAGAGGCAAGGTGTGTGCAGGAGAGGCTGCACCGCCCCAGCGGAGAACTGGCTGTCTCATGGATGCCCCTTCCCACGCACTGTTTCACAGCCCTCTCCTGTTACAGGCGGGCTGATTCCTGCAGCAAAAACAAGAACGGCAGCTCAGCATCCCCCTCTATGTACAAAAATGGCCTAGATGGGCAAGATCATCTCTCCTGGCTGTACCCACAGTGAGTGAAAAATTCTCACTCAGAGCTTCAAGCATCTGGCGAGGCGGACCGCGCTCCATCTGGAAGCATTTCCCCATGCACTGGACTATCTCCTAGTCAAGGCATTATAAGAAAATAAATCAGAAGGAGATTAACATAAATATTGTTTGAAAGATTTAATCAGCTACAAATTGCAATGTTATGTTTCCAGCTTAATTAGCCCAAGCCTGGTTTCTTTGCTCTGTATTGCAAAGTAGAGCGAGGGCACTTAGAAGCAGCACTGCAGATCTCAGTTTGCGGTGATGGAGGAAAACTTCTCCCTGGTTGGGGCCAGCAGACGCCTCGGACAGCAGGATCTCTGGGGGAGGCAGCGTTTTGCAGAAAGAATGGTGCACCAGGGGCTTCCAGCACCACTGCGAGCAGGAGGGTGCTCCAGCCCTGCAGGCACGTTGCTGCTGCACACACCAAAGCAGGATTTAGCTTTAGCCTTCAACGACATCAGTGGCAAAGAGCCCCCAGGACACAGAGGTGGTGGTTGTGAGAGTCTCCCCAGGGAGAGCACCTTGCCCTGCACAGGCGTGGGATGGTTTTGCCGAAGCCTCCCTCACTGCCCCACCAAAGACGCGGCTTGAGGCGTACCTGCACCCGGCAGCCTGTGCCTGCACCGCGGCACTGCAAAGCCATACACGTTCACTCAGTCCTGCAGAGCTCGAGGAAGGACCAGGAATAAATCTAGTGTCAACCATAGTCACTGTTAGCCAAAAACATGTAAAACATATTAAAGCGATTAAATACATTCTCTGAGGCACCTTCCTATAACAAGAGTTATTCCTGGGCTGCTCTGATTCATGTCCTGCTTCCTACAGTACTCCAAACAATATCCAAAAGGCCACAATAAAGGGTGCTCCCGCTCTACCAGCTGTCAAAAGTTCTCAGCACGACCACCTCTGCCATGTAACAGCTGCACAAAATAAAAAAGGGTATGAAAAGCCACAGGCTTTTAGCCACCAACTGCAGCAGCAAGAATGACATTGCGGACACAGGCAAGCACTCAGAACACCTCAGCAGATACGATCACAGTGAGAAGCAAGAGTGACCCAGCAACTGCCCGACATCAGACCGACCAGATTATTTGGCCAAGGCTTCCAAACACAACCCCCTGGCAGCATTTTTCCTCAATGGCTTCAGCAGGAATGGAAAGGGTCAGACACTCAGCAGCTTCACCTCTGCTACCAACACAGACTAAGCCTGCCTGGTCTGTTCTTACTCATTTGAATCATCGCTGTATGAGTTTGAACTGGCTCTGCTAATGAGGTTCTAAAGATGCATTTTTATTTGGATAGCAAGCGCTAATTAAAATGCAAACCATGGACTTCCTGCTCTGAGTGCTCATGCCAATGTGATTTCAACAAGGGTTGCAAACACAAGAGTCACCCTGATCTGCACTGCTCCTGTGAACTGGCTTATGAAAGTGTTTATAGTTCCACCTACAAGATCTAAAAAGGCATCTCTGCACTCCAGCAGAAGCTCTTTGTCTGATCAGCATGTCCCAACTGGTGATGAGTGTATTTTCACAATGCATCTCAGCAGACAGCTCGCAGTGTCCCAGACACTCACCATCGCTGTCGGTCCCGACACCATGTCCCCCCACCCGCTGCACACACGGGTCCTGGCACCCAGCCTTTGCACAAAGTCACTCAGCGTAGCAGCAGGGTCCCCGTTTTGGAAAGCACCAAGAACACCTGAATAAGCAACTAGGCCAGGGTTTGCTCCATGCTGGTGTGTTCCAGAGGTGCCAACAGTGCCCAAATGCTGACACAAAGGCTGGTCACTTCAGCCGGTGCGGAGTACATCACCCTGACAGCTGCAGTGGCCTGCCGACACCCAGAAGCCAGAGGAAAGAAATAATTTATAGCGCCGGTACTTACTGCAAGGGAACAAGGGCACAAACCATCTTGCCCGTGTCTGATGCGTGGCAAGGTGTGGCTCATCCTCTTGATGCTGGTGGCACAGATGAAGCTGTCACTGGCAGGGACACCAAACGCCAGCAGCATGCAATGAGCCAGAAGCAGAGGTGCCAGCTGTGATGCCAATATGTTTCCCCAGTTTTCTGCCCACCAAGGCTGCTCACAAAGGCCACGCCAGGCTGTGGCAGAGAGACAAGGTTCGGGCAGACAGCAAAGCCAGCCCCTTTCAAGGAAGGCTGCTCTGCCTCAGGGCTTTGCCTCACCTCCTCAAGGACCATCGCCCCCCACCCAACTATGGGCAAACAGCCCTTCCTGGCCATGAGGGCATCGCCTTCACCTGCACGCTTTGATCCCCCAGGGGAGGGATGACCTGCTGCCACAGAGACCCCACAGTGGGGAAGGGGCTCCCAGGCAGCCCCTATGGTTGCACCCCTCACCCAGCATCCCTGCGGCTTGGCTGGCTCCGTCTGCGCGGGCAGAGCCGCCTGCCTGTGCCGGCACAGAGGTCCGGAGCGCAGCTGCACCCCGATTATTGATGGCGCAAGATTAGCTTGTCTGAACAGGGAAATACATCACCGGAAAAATAGGAAACATTTGGAAAGTGGATGGCGGGTGTGAGAGTGATGAATGAGTGCTGGAGGAGCCTGGCAAAGATCAATGAATAGCTGATGAGCTGAGGAACGAGGTGGGGGGGAGCTCACCATGCAAATACAGACGGAGCAGAATCAGTAGGGAAGCTGCTCACTATGGCGAGACGTTACAGTGAGCCCCCAAACAGCCTCCACACCCGCAGCACCGGCACGGGGGAAGCCGGGCATCGGGGCAGCTGGGTCTGGCTCTGCTCTGTGCTGCAAACCAGGGGCTGTGGGGAGCAGACCCCCAGTGCTCACTGCCTGCCAGGGCCCACGGAGGGACCCCCCATGCCCCGCTCTGTCCCCTCCACCGAGTCACACCCCGTGCTCAGAGCAGCGCCCGTCAGCACTGCAGGGACAGTCGTGGAAGGGAGAGGGTCCTGCACAGGCAGACAAAAGGGAAGCGATCCCTCCTGCTTCCCTCAGCCCCTCTATCCTGCAGGATACCCGACTTGGAAAGCTGAGGTAAGAGCAAAGGCTCAGAGAAGGGGAAGCACCCAGAGACCCCTCACGCACACGCTTTGCCAATGACAGTAACTCACCCAGCTGGTGCTTCTGGGCTTTTACAGCAGCAGATCCACAGACAGGCAATTTGTGTGAAGACATCATTTTGGGGTCAGCTCTGTGTGTATTACAGTCCATTAGCAGCGACTGAGCCAGCTGCTCATGAGCAATAAAGATACATAACCACTCCACTGTACTTAGACACTGGGAAAAATCCTCCCGGCGTGGGCATCGCCAGGTCCAGCACCGGCAGGAGAGCAGCACCGCATCCTGCTCTCCGGCAGCCGCTGGCCTGCAGCTCCACAGCCTCCACCTGCCCCACAGCGAGCCCATGCCCCACTCGCTTATGAACGCCTGTAAGGAGCCGTCGGTGCCCACCAGGCGCAGGGCTCCCGCCCCGGGCTCCCTGCGGTGGCCTAGCACTATCTAGTGGTGGGAGACACGGAGTCGGGTGGGCTCGGGGATGTGACCCCAGTAAAAACTGATCCTTGTGCTACTGCTGGAACACGTATCACACCAGCAGCGCAGAGACCCAGACTGAGCCACAGCACCGTCGCACCCGCTTAGACGTGGCTGTTAGACCTGACAATCCCAACTGGTGCACTACGTGCCCTTTACTCGTTGCTTCCAAATAATTTTTTATTTAGATGGTTCTGCCCTGCCTTCAGCTCCTTCATCTGCCAGTTCATAAATTGAATGTTATAGAGTTTCTAGAGGCATTGAACTCGCAGAGGGAGAATAGTGACAGCAAACTCACTGGTCTGCAGATTTCTGTCCAGTGCCCTTGTCCTTGGCACCAGATACAGGAAGAGAAAGCTCTTCCTACCTCCCTGGAGCACCCACCCTCTGCAGCCTGACCTCTCCAAGCAGGCTGAAGGTAGCTATTTGAAAGAAAATGATAGCAGCTACTTGTGGGATGATGGGCTGAATAGAGCAATTTAGAACTGTCCATCAAAAAGCAGGGGTATTTAGCCCCATTGCTCCTTCCCTGCAGCGGGTTCCTGGTGGCTCCAGTGTGCCCAGGCACAAGGGTCTGCCAGCCCGGAGGTCACAAACAGCAGCGTCCTTTGCATAAGCGAACGAAAGAAATGACTCGGAAAAAGACTACAAACACAGCACTGCTAGCTTCCCGAGCTAGCTGGCTCAGCACGACGCTCACTGCACCCACAACTGGCAGCCACGAAATTAGATTAGAAAGTGCCCTCACCTCCAGCAGATGACAGCAAGTGAGAGGCAAAGGGGAAACGAAGCTCACCGAGTCCTTGAAGAAGCCCAGGCAGATGCAAGCTGGTGAATAAACACACAGGAGTATCACCCCAAGCATGAACCAGGCCTCCAAAATTATCACACTGGTCTTAAAGAGGTTTGAAAAATAAATGGGAGAAGCAGGAAAGGCTTTTGCTTGCCTTATACTCTCCAAGCCACTGATGTACATTGGCACCGTGGTTTCTGCTCTCTCCCCGCAATCGGGAGCACCAGCAGCTTCCCTAGGAAGGCAAAGCTGTGCTTGTGTTCTGACCAAACAGATTCAGAAATTGGAGAGGTAAGAGTTGGATGCCTCTCTCCACTCCTTTGGGTACAACATTTGTACGGTACTTACAGAGAGAGATGAAGTACTCCTAGAGCAAATCCCACGCGTGTAGAGTTCAGGCGCCAGCAGCACTAGTGCCCTACGCCCAAATGAGACGGAGGGCAAAGATGAGGTTCCCCGTTCTACAAAAACCAGCTCATCTGAGCAGGGGGATGTTCCTTGCTGCTGTTCCAATACTGGCTCTGCGCTGCTTGTAGCAGCCACATGTGGTGAAGCCTGAAATACAGGCGGGAGCAGGGCTTGAAACAGCCGCTTCGGACAGGACATGGGCATCCCCAGGAAGAGAGGAGCGGGCGTCATCGCCAGAGCAGGGCTGGTGCACCAGCAACAGCGAGAAGTTTGCCAGATCCCTTCAGCAAACTCGGGTGGCACTAGGTACAGGCATTTTAGAGGCCAAAATACACCCAAGGTGATATAGCGGCAGACAGGCTTGCAGCAGGGCTGGCCGGGCACCCTCCTCACTGGCTGGCACATGGGACTCCAGTACCAGGACACCTCCCAGCACCCCTTTCCACTGGCATCCTACCAGCACCACGGCTGCCAGCCTGGCACCCAGCCCACAGTCAGCTCTTGCACACCTCCAGCCCAGCCAAAAGCCACACGCAGCTCCGGAAAGCAAACTTCCAGCTGCCCCTGCAGCTGGCTGAGGCACCCCCCGCTCCCACTGCAGACCCGGGCTCCGCCGCAGCCCCCAAGCCCTGCACCGCAGCACCGGGGCCACAGCAGCTGCGCCCCTCAGCATCCCCCGCATCCCCCAAGCACCCAGGCCCCCCCCAGCCACCTCGGAGCGCTGGTTACACCCACATCCCCCCGAGCACCCAGGGGCCCCCCAGCCACCTCGGAGCGTCGGTCACAACCACAGCTTAAACACCACAGCTGCTAAAGCGTTCGTGTGACCAGGAATGTTTCCCGCGCTGCTGATGCACGGGCAAAGTTCAGGAACAAACCACATTTGACTGGGCTGCGCTCTGTTACGTGCTGCTGCAGGGGTGCTGGTCCGGGCCTGGTGCCCACCTGGCCTGGCGGACAGCAGCGGGGAGCCTCATGCCCTCCATACGGGACGCTGCACACCGACACGCCATAAAGGTAAGGCTCGCCTCTGCTCCGGAGGCTGCTCAACTCGCCGCCCAACTCTGGTACGGAGCCGCTGCTGCGCCTGGGCAGAGGCTCTCCTCCTGTGCTTCAGTCACCGTGTCAAAACAAGTTAAGTACTTGTATCTAAGACAACAGAAAATTCTTCAACAGCTAAACGCAGGGCTTCTCTTCTTAGTAAGCGGGGTTTTCATTTTACTTTTTACTAGCATTAGGGAAAAACAGTGAAAGCCCCGACTCCACGGAGCAGCCGGCTGTGTCCTGCGTGTCATGAAGGGGTCCCCCCAGTCTGCCCCCAGCACGCACCAGAAGGTCCCTTACAGCAGACCTAAGGTCTTCTGGGAGGTCAGGGTCAGGGAAGACAGCACCAGCGCGACGAAAATATCATCTCTGTGGTCTCTTTTGAAGGTTGCCTTTGATGCCCAGCCATACAAAGGGCATGATGACCACACTGCGCATGAGAACATCAAATACATTTTGGACAAGTAAGTTTTTCATGTAGGCCAAGTCCAGCTGTGTAATGTTGCTTCAAGCACAAACAGCGTGCAGAGCTTTGAATTAAATGCATCAGAATAGTATCCAAAAAACAGCGTGCAGGGGCGAGAGTGGCTTAGAGCGAGCCAACGGGCAGCACTAGGCAAGGGTCATAATCAAATCCTGCTTTCTCCAGCTCTTCCATACCTTGCCTTCAGAACACCAAACTGCTTTCTTCCGCTCAGCTTTCTAAGCTTATCACCCGTAGGCTGGCATCTCTGCCCTTTCTTTCAAAAAAAGGAAAGAAGCAGGCACAGGCACTCCCACGAAGATGGACACAAAGGTTTGGAAAAGGAGGCCCCTGTGGCAAACCCAGTCTCACACCACGCTGGCCTGACAGTGGAGATGCCTGCTGAGGGCTTGTCACCCCCACCTCTGAAAAAGCTTCGTGCTGTCCTCTAGATACGGATCCCACGCAGCTTTTTGTAAGTACAAGACCAGCACCGGCAAGAGCGTCCCACTGTTTTGTATCTACGATTCCTACTTGACACCAGCTGAATCCTGGGCCAACCTTCTCAGGCCATCAGGCTCCCACTCTCTCTGCAACACTACCTACGACACTGTGTTCATAGCAATGCTGGTGTAGGAGGGACACAAGCACCATATCCTCACTGCAGGGTACGACGGCACGTACACATACTTTGCGTCCAAAGGTTTCTCTTTTGGCTCATCCCACCAGAACTGGAAAGCAGTCCAAACTTTCAGCAACTCCAACAACCTGCTTCATCCCCACTGCTGGCCCAGGCTACATCGACTCCAGCATTCGCCCCTGGAACAGCCACAACACTCAGAACAGAGTCAACGGGAAGTACTACGACACGGCTCTGCAGGCTGCTCTCATGGTCAGGCCAGAGACTGTCTCCATCACATCCTTTAACGAATGGCATGAAGGCACCTAGATTGAAAAAGCTGTGCACAAGACACTGACATGCCTTTTTATCTGGACTGCCTTCCTCATCAGCCCAGGATGTACCTGCAGCTGACTCGCAGGTGGGCAGAGGGTTTCAGCAAAGAGAAAGAGCAGTGGCTGATGTGACTTCAGTACTTGCCTTACTCGGAAAGGCGTCCCGCTGACAAAGCTGCAACATGGAGCAGCCCTTGAGGAGATGCAGTCACAGACCCTTCAGCCTAACCAGGCTGCTGAACACGAGCAGCCATCTGTGAGCATCCCAAAGACTGCGTAACCCCAGCGACAGGCTCACAGAAGGAAGTTACAGGGAGCAGGAAATCTGCAAGCAGCAGTCAGATGTAATTTTCTGCAGATTTAGTACAGATGACCCTTTGAGAGCTCCTCTGAAATTCACAAGGGCTGCTGGCTTAGGGGCCAAAGGCCTGTTTTTTCTTACCGTGTGTTCTGTGACGTTCGATGTGGTTAGCTGGGTTCCAGCATGTATTTCACCGTGCACCCTTGGCCAGCTGCCTGCAGCAATCGCACATCCCTCACTCCACTAGCAACTATGTCAAAGCATTTCTCTATCAGCTTACTGTAAAGAGGAGTAAATATTCCTCCAAGTTGCCCGCTGTAGGTGAAAACTAAGCCATGCCGTTACATATCCTCTTACCTTACCCAACCGCTTCTATACAAAGGAGTTCTACACCAGGTGTTGTCACTGTGGTCCACCGTATCCAAGTAACTAAAGAAAATTAGAGCTGGAACGCTAGAGATTATTTACTACTACTGCTGTATGTGCTGGAAACCAAGGAAATGCAATGATCTATACTAAAAGCTCTTAACCGATTGTTTAGCGTTCCATGTTTTGAAAATTTAGATCTGAAGTTGCTTTATCCTCTTTAGAACCAAGGAGAAAAAACCACATTTGCAATAAAAATGCAACTGCAAACACCATTTATATGTGCTTTGAAAGAGTTCAGCTCACAGTAGCTTTCCCTTTTTTGTGATTTTAGCCATGCTTGGACGCTTCTAAATTAGCCATAAAATTAATTTATACTTGTCTATATCAATAAAATGAGAAGTGGCAGCTCTGAATGTGTAACAAGGTTCTATTTATGACAACTCCATACATGCTCTCACTAAGCACCTAAGTGCATCAAAAGTGAAGGACAACATGTCTAAAAATAAGCGTTAGAACAAAATCAGGCAAGTTGCTTACCAGTTTTTAAATTAATAGCAGCTCCATAAACTTTACTTTTCAATGAAGAATAAACACTGGCAGAAACTTTCATCCATTCCCTATTTACTTCAGCTTAGCACTGTTCTCAGAACAAAACCAAGAGGGAAGTCCACATTCAAAAAATGAAGATCAGCATGCCAAGAGCTTGTTTTCGTTCTTTGTATTATGAGGAAGCCAGGTCTTTCTGAGCAGCTCTCATCTAGATAGGGACCATTTAAATACTATTAAACTTCAAAAGCACTGACAGTTTCAGTAGTAGGTTTTGATTACAGTGAGAACAACAGCCAGAGAACACCATAGCTACAACACTGTGAAAGCTTGAAAAAAACTCTTTTCCATCTTTGCTTTTCTTTCAGTGCAGATACAATAAACAAAGATATGGCATAAATGTTACGGGACAGGTGGATCAGACACTATCTTCATCATCCCATCCTAATGTTAAAATTACTGTATTTCAAAGGCCTAATCACGTTAATAAAACAGACAAGTATTTGGGAATGGTACAGCAGCACAAAGAGGTCAGCATACATATCTGGGCTGGTTTCTCAGACTATAGCAGACGTGGTACTAATTAACAGATACCCATCAATTACTGCTCTGTGTTTGTTTGGGGGATGGGGGGGTTAATCTTTTGTTTATTAACCTTGACATAACCCATCGACCTTATTAAACAAGGCCACAAACGCTCATTTCCTGAATTGCAGACACATGGTGCCCAACTTCACCAGCTCTGCAGAGCCTCCTCAGAGTCCAAAGTGTTACGATGATTCTGGTATCAAGCCATACTTCTGCCTCAGGATTTCAACTGTAGGCATCAGTGCACTGTGGGGTGAAACAGGACCATCAGAAAAGAAGGTTTTTAAGGATTAAACTGCATTTTCTGAGAGAGCAATCAGCTAGACACAACACTGCACTCTGAATCAAGAAGACAAACTCCACATAGCAGCTTCCAGAAAGGGGTCTCCTGGGCTTGGAATTTGAGTGCACGCTCTCAGGATTTCTGAGCGTGCTGGTAATTAAGCTAAACAACATTAACATGAAGGTTCAACTGCTGTGGGAAAAGAAGCAGAACCCACCCTAACTTGGAAACTTCATTTCATTTAAAGAAAAAGCTACAGTTACATTCAGCAAAAAGTGCTCACCAGCCAGGACGAATGATGGTGAACTTCCCCGACACAGATAAGTCAACCACAGTTGACCCCAAACGACACTCTGGGCTCTGGATGTCTCCTATTGGGCCTCCATCAATGACTAAGGACAACTGAGGCCAAAGGTCTTGGAATTCCTGGGGAAAGAGAAAAAAAAAATAGAGAGATGTAGCTAACAGTCCTGACGATGGTTTGTGATCATGTTCTTACAGACATTACTGGACATTCTGGTGTCAAAGGAGATGGTTTGTCCCCTTCCTCTGTCAGGTCATCTCTTTTTTCTGTCAGGAAGACATCCTGGCTTGATTTCTGGTAACAGATTTATCTCAGGCATGCAGGAAAGCCACAAGAATTCTCTGGTTGAAGGCTTTTTAGCTGCACCACTGTTTATTAAGGAGTGCACAAAAAAAGCCAGAAGTCTACGAAGACATTTGGGGCCAAGGATAGGGCATCTGTCTGGTACTGAGCCCAAGTATGTCATCATCAGGGTCACAAGCCTTGCAAAAAGCCATGTCCTTGAGTTACAGGTCATTACCAGGCCGCAAGGAGCTGTACAACAGCAGCAGTCCCATTCCACAGCCATCCCTCCTACAGCAATTTCTGTTTTTCATATTTGGCACCCATTTCAAAAGCTGCTTATAAGCCTTTAAATATTACTTTCCAGCTCTGCCCTCCTTTCTTTTTAAGGTGAAGATCACAGCAAGACAGCTACCCCACACTACATATCTGCAGGCTGTTTTATCTAGAGATTATCATTAAAAAAAAAAATAGTAATAGCGACAGAGAAATCCTTGGTTTATTGCTAAAGCTGGCTTCCAATTGTGAAAGCCTGGGGCTCTCACAAACTACCACAATAATGTCACTTAGTGGCAAAAAAAGCCCTTACCGAAACCGTCAGCGTGCTCGCCTGAGAGCTGATGTTAGCACTTGTTAAAGCCAGTGGTCCAGAGCAAGCTCGTGCCAACTCCCTAATAAAAGGGTGGTTTGGAATACGAACACCAACCAGCTACAAGGAAGAAGAGAGCATGGTTTCACACGCAGTAACCATTTTCAATCTTGCATTGCCTAAAGTGCTCTTGACTTAAAGCTAATACTCTAGAGAATCAACACATCAGCACCTGCTGAACTAGCAATAATACAAGTAAGCTAGCCCCAAACGCTGGGTTACGCAGTGTTCAAACAAGTTGCAGAGCACACAACAGCACAGGGACCAGCTTTGGGAAGTGCCAATCCTGCTAAGCATGCTAAACACAGGCATAAGAATAAAAGCTACTACAGCAGAAGTACAAAAGTAGCGCAACTGTCCCTCAAAAACAGAGATGCATCCTGTAGCAAAGACCTACCGATGTGAAAGGATTCAAGTCTTTATTTAATTCTTCTGAACGTTTTAAGACCAGGGTCACGGGTCCTGGAAGCAGGTCCCGCAACAACTCATCCGGCACATTCACGTGGCAGTACCTACACGGCGGCAAGACGAAGCATGTTAAAGGCAGGTGCACAGCTAGGTTCTGTTTGAATATGAGGAAGAGCTCCTGTACTGTGGGGGTGACCAGGCACCGGAGCAGGCTGCCCAGAGAGATGGTGGAGTCTCCTTCTCTGGAGACATTCAGAACCTGCCTGGACACAACTCTGTGCAACCTGCTCAAGGTGAACCTGCTGGGGATTGGACTGGATGATCTCCAGAGGTCCTTCCCCACCCTGACCATGCTGTGATCCTGTGACTGACCCGGAGTGCTGGTGCTGGGCACAGTGCAGCACCTCCAGTGCAGCCTCACACCCTACAGCCAGTCCCGCCCCGGGCCAGCCGGGCTGCGCAAGGCTGTGGGTATCGTACAGGGGCTCCGGAGCCCAGCAGAGCCCCGCGGGCCGTGGCTCCACACACCGCTCGTACCTACCTGTACAGGCCGTCCACGTCCCCGAGGCAGATGGCCAGCGGCTTCCTCCCGTTCCGCCCCTTCAGGCTGTAGATGCTCCGCACGGCGCCGGAGTCCTGGGCCAGGCACGCCACGCCGTACACCGTGTCCGTCGGCACCGCCACCAGCCCGCCCGCCTGCAGGGCACCGACGGCGGCCGCCACCGCATCCCTCCAGCCTGCCCGACACCGGCGGGTCA
>JAVJGI010000040.1:118024214-118045468 GCA_035590275.1 Ibycter americanus
TATTCAGAGTGGAGGTTCAGTCCATTTTCCTTATTGCCACTAGCTTTCCCCAAAGTTCCCATTCTCTTTATTGGAAGGTACCCTGTACCTAAAACTTCCAAAGCAGGGATGCTACAACTACAAGCTTTGCCAACAGGAAATTTTGCCTTTCTCACTCCTGCTGCAGCATCAGGGGCCTTACAGCCCTTCCTGGTGCTCAGCGTGCTGGTACCTGCATTGAGCATGGCTGGTGTTTGCATGAAAGGGACTGCGCAAGCATTTCACATTTTCAAACAAAGAATTCTTTGTAGATTCATCACTTCTGCTCTACCTCCTAGCCACACCGGAGAGAACTTGAGGATATGAAGTTTACAAAGGTCATTGCTGGTGTGGGAGGGAATGCTGTTCTCAGGGGTTGGGGTTACCTTCATATGCCTAAGATCAGGGGAAGGATGCTCGCATTCATCTCTCAAATGTATTTATAAATACTTAGGAAAGACTATTTTAACACAACGTTTAAATAAGCATTTAATTAGGATTTCATTAGTATTAATATTGCTTTCAATTCCAAAAAAGTTAATTTCCACTTCTTTGCAGATATTTCAAAGTACAATATTAACTTCATACAAAATGAGCAATTAAGCAAACACCATTATTTCACATTTTACATTCTTCAAAAAATACAAATTCATATTTACTCTTTTTGGGTTTTGGAGATGCTCTTCCTTTGGAAGTACTGTACCTGTAACTAACATCTTCACATTGCTCAATGTAAGCACATTTGTTCCCATGTTTCATAGTTAAATAAATTCCTTTAATACCATACACACATTCTTGAAAAACTGGGGTTCTTTTATTTTGTCATCTCCAAGACCACTGCCCAGCTCCCCATATGCTTCAAACTGAACACAAGCAGTAAGCGGACAACCTGCGGTTCTCCTGGACTTCCCGGTTTGACAATTCTGCAGATGTCAGTGCTGAAGACTACTTCGGTAACTAACCAGGCTTGAGGTTTGCGCATCCCTGCCCACCACACTGATGCTGGTCTGTGAAATAGAACTGCAACTACAACTCTCTCTCCAAAACAAGGGTCAGACAGATAGCTCCGGTTCAATAAGCAAGTGGAAGGACACAAAGCTACACAGCAAGAAATACCAGCTACTGTAACTACGGTACTGCAAAAACATACCCTTGATTTTGCTGAAAAAGATCGTATGAAAAAAATTTCTTTTAAGAAAAAAGTAGAAACTGCATTTATTTGAGAAAGTGTACACTGCATAATGAACCAAATTTTGGCCAGCTTGCACACCACCAAAAGCATGGTGTGGGATTTTTAAACTAGTTCCAAGAACACACACACTTAGACTATGTACACTACTACATAAATATCCAGTTTAATTTGCATTTCTCAGTGCAGACACAGAATCCAACTTCTAGAACATATGATATATATCAAGACGAGACGCAAAAAAGTTAAAAGTTCAGCCCTGTCCATGAGTATCAACTACAGGTAACATTTATAAAAACTTGACATTGTTTCCAAAATATGTTACGGAAAAAATAGTGTACAATTAAAAACTATGCAATCAGAAATTTGTAGGGTATATTAAAGACATGCTTTTCTTTTTTTTTGCCTTACAGTCCAAATTGACTCTAATAGTTCTGCCCAGCTAGTTCCGACAACTAATGCCAAGGACTTTTCACCCACAGAGCTCAAAGCATTTTACAAAGACAAGTTTCATTGTCCTCATTTCACAGGGAGGAAACCAAGGCACGGAGAGGTTAAGTGACTTGCCCAAGGTCTCACAGCCAGCCAGCAGCAGAACAAAGAAGGTGACACCAAGACCCCGTCTGCTCTGCATGGCAGACCTGGCTGCCTCTCACTTCGGTCGCTAGCTGTGCTCCCCCCAGTCAGGAACAGCTTTTTGTCTCCAATCAACTCCAAGGTCAATTACACCTTAACTAATCTCCCCTAGCAGTTCCACAACTGACAGGCCAGTCGTTAGTTCGTTCTCCGAGCCTTGTTTGTAATTGGTGCAGGAAGAGTACTGTAAACAGTTTAACAATGTTGCTGCAGTTGCAAAAACAATATCTTGGATGACTGCAGAAGCGCCATCCTCCATGAAGTAAGGCAGATAACATGACATCAAAAACGATCTCGAAGACAAATTTTAAAGGTGCAACATGCCTGTTTCAGAACAGCTTGTCACTTCTGTTCCTACTTGTGTGGCAGAACAGAGCGGAGGACAAGGGAGAAAGGACATGCAGCGAGGAACACAGCCGTGTCCAACAGAAGTGACAAGCAGCCCACCAGAAAGCATGAGAGAAAAGGCCTGCTAAAGCACAGTGCTCTCAGTGGAATATTTGCATAGATTGGACATTTGCTAATGATGCATAATTTCTCTTGGATACAGACAGGGAAGGGCAGTATGTCACTGAGCTAGTTACTATATATATTCAGTTAGACAGACACAGACAGACCGACCACATGGGACAATGATCTTTAGCTACAAGTATTGCACCAAGTTAAGTGCTCTTCTTTGCACACCCCTGTTAACTTTTACTCAGAGCAAAAATAAACTTTGTGAAAGTATATACAAAAGAAATTGCAGCAATTGGGTTAAAGATAAAATAACCTAAAGTGCATTTTAGATACCAGTATGAGGTTCTGTGAACTAGTCTTTCTGGACACAGTCGCATTACAGAAGTGCCCAATTCGTACTTTGTTCTATATAATTCAGTACCAGCATTTAAACAGTGCTGATTTTCCATCCCTCTACCATCTACAAGCATGAAAAGAAACTTCTACAGCCTTCAACTGCATGCCAAGCATCTGCTTGCTTGGGTCACTGCCTGGCGACTAGAGCTACTAACGTTGGTAATTTGACCCACTCCACACATCTAAGATTCTGCACCTGTCTAGAAACTGTATGTAACCAAGCAAATCCCCACAAGCCACAAAACATCAAAACCTTTAACACAGAATGACCCGGAGCAGTGCAGTTTTGCTCTCTGACTGATGATTAATTAAAGGGGCTCGTGAGACACAGACTTTGCAGAGGAAGGGCACACTGTTCTCAGAGGCTCCAGCATATTAACAGAACATGCCCCTTTCTGGGAATCCCAACATATTATCAGATCTACATTGGTAGAAACGCTCCCCTTTATTAAAAATGTTATTGTGAATATGCTAAATGCCGGGGCAACAAGAGGAGAAGGACAGAAAATTTCTCTGGCATCAAGGAGTCTCAGGGCTTTGCTGCAACTGCCCTCTCTTGCCAGCTGCTTGTGGATCTCCTCCCATCCAAGCGTGTTAATGACCACCCCATTCGATCACACAGCACTGGGGATGGTGCAAATGTCCGCTGTGAAACATATCAGATACATGCGACATGGAACACTCTGGAAAGCAGACCAACGACACGACAAAAGCACACATCTGTACAACGCAATCAGGTGGGACGCACAGTCCGTGGTGCAGCAGCCTGTGCGTTCACAGAATCACACTGCTCTTGCCTCATTACAAGCTCTTATTAGTTTCACCTAAATTGCAGCCTGCCTGATGCACATACAAGACAGTAATGGCAAACCCAATGTACCTAGAAGTCAGCATAAACTCAGAACGCATTGCTTTTCCTAGAACACACCAACAGAGAACAGTAGCTGTGAAGAGAAAACGGAGAGGTCACCCTCTTGACACCCACTCAGAAAGGATGCGTGCAGCACCTCATTGCTGCCCATCACCACACTTCCAAATTAGCTTCAGATTTCAAAGCCTTTGGTAGATTCTTTACTCATTTCTGTCACACAGAGTTTCTGAAGATGCCATCTGGTCCAACCAGAAGTGTGTTTTAGGTGGACTAAGTCATGAGTAGCAAAAGTAGCACAGAAAAGCACCTCCCTGAAGGACGGAAAGGCTCAGAAGAGGTTGCTAAATCCCCCAGCTGTCACATTTCAGGCCACGTCTGGTACCCTTCTCCCCATCACAGAAAACCCCACAGCTTCAGGGGAACCCACATGCTCCTGCACTGGCAGAGTCTCCCGCATGCACACACGCATACATCCACTTGCCTTCAAACACCACTGTTGCACCACGCCGAAGGAAAGGCATGAGGCCCCTCGCAGTGGCCTGTGCCCCCGTGGGGCCCCTGCGCAGCTCCTCTGCTCGCGCTTCTCCAAAGCGGAGCTCTACACAAGAGAGCTGGCAGGAGACTCATCCCTGTGAGCACCATCTCAGCCACGAAGGCTTGAGACTTTCTTCTGCGTTCAAAGCAGTTCTTGCTGCTGTGCAACTGAACTGCATCACAAAATGAAGCCGTAGGAGAAAAGCAAAGGGGGCCACCATCTCACTGCCCTCTGGAGATTACCACTACAAGAACAAAACATAAAATGCTTTGTTAATCTGCGTTTTGTGGATGCAAACCTTATTGCTGCAGGACCCACATTCCCCACTGCAACAGCACTGCACATCACCACAATACAGGCCAACACACACACAGAGGAAACACAATTAGCATGTTTCCAGTTCAGCTGGTGCCCCCAAGCTCATCACCGCAATTACCAAACAAGAGCATTCTGCCCTAGTAGAGCAGCACGCCACTTCCCAGGCACAGAGCATTCTTCGCACAGCCTCTCTTCCCTCACATTCGCCCTAATGGGACACAGTTTTACGCTTCTGTGCTTCACTGGAAGCAAGTTACCAAAGAGGTGAAAAGCCAGTTCCCTGCAGCCCATTTCCACCTGTGCTGTGGCAGCGCGTTCACAAGGGAATAGCACGTGAGATGGCTTAAGCCACTGTCTCAGCTAAGACTGTGACTGCAGTGTTGGTAAGGCTACACACAGCATGTCACAAGAGGGTTAAAAAACCTGCTAATCATCCAGCATCCTGGGAAGGTCTGGCTGCACTTATGATTCTCCCCCGAGCAGGTACAGAGAGCAGCTTTGATCAAATACAGAGAGTGAATGATCTCTATCCACTATGAGTTTGCATTCCTAAATTTAGTGCGCAGACACACTCCACATTAATTGGCTTACAGTCATTATCTTTGTATCTCACTAATGACAACACTGTAAACTGAATAAAGACTATTTAATATTCTCTCCTTTAACACAAAAAGACTGACAGCCAAAGCCAGAAAGATGGATAAAACACTATAAAATTACATCTTTTAAAATAATGCAGCATAAATAAACCATTTAGAATGAGACTGCATTTATTGCAACATTACAGGCTTTTTGGTGGAAGGGGGGTTTGTGTTTTATTTACCCTGAGTAGGTTAGAATATAGACTTTCAGTTTGATATGAAAAACTACTATGTTGTGTAACATCTTTTAGTCAAGAAATAGCCCCGTGCACAAAAAGCTGGCATTGCAGTAGGTTGGAGGCAGATTCAGGCAGACATTATATAGCTTAACAGAAAAAAAGGAAGCATTTATGGACAGCTGAAGGACAGACTTGCTGAATCCAAACTGAATTTATGTTGAATCATTCCAAGTATTTTCCTAGAGTTGCTCTTGACAAAAGATGAGAGTAACCAGCAAAGGCACCATGCTCCTGATTAAACAGTCGCGGGGGTTAAGAGGATGACTTGTTTCTGAACAGAGCCAAATAAATCAAAAGAGCAGCAGGCACCAATCTGACTACATCTGGGACTCACTGCATCCTTCAAAGAGAGGCAAAGAAAACAGACTCTTGAGCCTGCGTAAGCAGGGGCTCTGATTGTGTTTCCATGTTGTGAAACAGTGTCTGCCACCACACTTCTAAGTCCTAATGAAATTAAACGAACAGATCTATTGGGAGCACAAGGTACTTGTGCTCTACTGAAATAAACTCCCCAAAAGTTTCTGTAGGCTTTAGTAACAGCATTAGTACAAAGCAAACCCAGGCATCAGCTCCCAACTCAGTGATGTGACAATTGCATTCCAATAAAATTGCAGATAAATCATCTTCTACAATAATGCCATTTTCTACTACAGCAAATCCCTTTCCTGGGCTCCCCTTATAGTGCATGGTTAGTATCAGACATAAGAGACAGAAGAAAATTATAGACCCAAGGAGTTGTAACAAAGACCCACTTGCTGCCAGTACCTTAATCCCAAACATAAGTGATGTGCAATTGGAGACAAACTAACCCCCCTTTTTCTTTTTAAAATCTTTCTGCAAACGAGTAACCTTAACTTCTGTGTTCACATATGACAAGCAAAAGTGACAGACAGTGCAGCCAAAACAGTTCATATATAACTTATTCTTTTTTTCTTTTTTTACCTTTTCTTTTTTTAGATAGATTCTCAAAGATGGATGTACCTGGGACGTGACTAAGATGACATCTGTGAAGCAGAAATAAGCCACAAAACTTCCAAAGAGGAAGGAGAAAGAATCAATCCTTCAGTTTCTGCTTCTAAGGAGAAGGGTTTTACCCTCCAGGTGCAAAGGAAAATCTCGAACATCTTCACTTAGAGAAGCTGCTATTCAAACCAATTTCTTCCTCCCCCTGCAGTAGTGCTTCGATTGGAATTATATTAGATGGGCTTTCAGGGCTTTGGAGGGACAGGAAGTCCGATACATCCATGGCACTTAATGTTTCAGTCTGTGAGTCTGAAGGGTTAACTATCTGACTGCTCTGCCCGCATGAAGGAGAAGAGGAAGAGGAAGGAAAGGTCTGAGGCTGCAGCTGGGGAGCTGGCTGCTCCAAAGCTTTTGAATCAGGTGAGGAACATTCCTTCTTAATGGTGGCTTTGTCCTTGGCAGAGTCTCGGCAGGCACACTGACACTGGCAGGCCTCCTCCTGCTTTATAATAATGACAGGAACACTGAGACCAATCTGCTGAACAGGGTTTCCTGAAGGTGAAACAAAGACAAAACACAACAGAACTACATAATTTCACAGCAGGGAGAGACAGATCATCTTTGTTAAATTAGATTGTATGCACCTTGCAGCAGAGATTATGTCTTTCTTTGTTCAAGCACAATGAATACCCTCTAGCAGATGATCAATAAGAAAAAAGTGTCAGGTACCCTCTGCTGATGGGCAACTTGTTCAGGTTGAACCCAGGCATTAGAAATCTGATCTAAATTTTCACCCTCCTCCCCCTTCTCTAACAAACACTGTGACTTTTACAGCATAAAATCCAATAGAGAGGAGCATTCAAATGCCCCGGTCCCTATGCACTAACCTTTGAAGATGATGATACATTACACCAGCAATTCTACTCCTCAGCACCAACACAGGTATTTTCCCTGTTCATTTTATCTAGTCCACTTCCCTCTCCCATCTTGCTTCTCATGCTTCCTCCTCACTCTCCCCATGCTGCTCCACTTGCCTGGCTTCTTTTCTTTTTTAAAATTTAAGTTTTAAACTTACCTCATCTCTCTTGACTCTGATTCATCTTTGCAATATAACAACACTGTAGGAAGCATGTTATGGAACGCAACTTCTACAGTTCTGTATCATTTTGATGAATCTCACAAATAGTGCTTACCAAAAGCAATTGTTAAAGAACTGATTAAGTTTACTAGTTCACTACCTGTTCCATGTCTTCATTTAAAAGAAGAAAAACCAAATTATGCCCTTGCATTTCTGTCTTTTATTTTTCTACATCATTAAAATACCACTATTATGAATACTGGACCTAATTTGTCAACCTGATTATCTTACAAGTTGTTAGAGAAACTACTACAGGGTAGACCTCAAC
The DNA here is from genome assembly GCA_035590275.1 of Ibycter americanus. Taxonomy (NCBI): domain Eukaryota; kingdom Metazoa; phylum Chordata; class Aves; order Falconiformes; family Falconidae; genus Ibycter; species Ibycter americanus. The sequence goes on from JAVJGI010000040.1 coordinate 118,031,886, forward strand.
ACAAACCTATGAGGCTACAGCAGACTGCACTTAAAACCTCAGGAAGGTAAAAAAACGAAAGAAATTTCTTCAACATTTCTGCAAGCAATAAAAAAAAAATCACCACAAATGCTGGTGAAGCTAACAGTACTACAAACAGAGAAAGAGAGAAAAGCAAGTTCAGTGTCAAGCTTACCTGTGTTGCCAGCTACTGGTAATGCAGTGGTAAAAAAAACCTTTTCTACTACTTTTGGAACTTGTGGCTTTAAAGAAAAAAAAAAAGAAAAAAGCATGAGTTGATCACAATCAAATTTCTATTGTTCAAATTCTAAACAGCTGTAAAAGACACAGCTGTACATATATTCCAAAGGGGACACACAGGAAAACAAATTAAAAATTACAATATTTAAGCTTGGCTCTGGGCTATGTTCTGGCTATCCCAAAACTCAGAGTATTATGTCAATATTTGTAAAGATGGGGAGTAATCACCCTCCACACTACATGCTTGTTAACACAGCTTGTGGGTTTTTGACAACTGAATGACTGAATTCTGAAAAAACTGCTCTGCTTGCTCATACTGCTTGTACCTGCAGCCATTCACTCCTGACAATTTCCAACTGAGAAAGCCTAAAGGTGGCGGTACTCTTAAAGATAAAACACAAAGTCTCAGCCATCCAGATTTACTGGAGAACCAGAAATACTCTGTTTTGCCAGAAAACTTTTCATTACCTTTATCAGGCTAAATTAGGAAGAGAGATTACAAAATGCCTAAACACAAACTTTACACAGCCTTTTGTGTCTCGTCAAAAATAATAGATTAAAACCCACATTTATTCTCAGGCCATGTGGTATACTGTCCTAGATAAACTAAGCTGATACCACCTACTGTGAGAAGTCTGTCACTGGGGAATAGAAGAAAGCAAGTTTTCTCTGCACCCTGCATTTCTCTGTTTTCTGTTTATCTATCTATTTTATAGACTGCATCAGTGACACATTTATACATATCAATATGATAAGCATTATACAATACTGCATCCTGGTTTGTATCTAACAATTACAGGTTTGACCCCCTCCCTTTTAAAAGCAAGGACTCCTGGAGGAAGAGAGATGGTTCAAGCCACGCCAAAGCCATGCTGGATATACTAACCATTTGTTCTTGGCTTTGTGGAGAACCAGTGGCACCATTTAAGATCCATTGTAAGTTTTGCTCTCCCATGACAATGCTGGACTGCAGAATAGCGGTGCTCTGAGAAGGAGTAATTGTTATAGTTGGGTTACTGGTCAGAACAGAGTTCGCACCAACAGGCACAGTCTGAACTACAGCTGGCAGGGGCTCAGTGGCACTTGATGCTGTTGGGGCAGATGCCCCAGCAACCACTGGAAGTCCCTGCACAATGGGCTGTGGCGGCGTCTGAGTGTGCTGCAGGAAGTCTTGGTGACTGGCTGCAAACTGTGTGCTGTGAGGAACAGGCACTTCTGGGGATTGTAAAACAGTTGCAGGATTTCCAAATGCAGCTTGCTGTGAGCTGGCTCCTATGGAGGAGGGAGCAGCAGGTGCTGCTGAGGCTTGCAGTGCTGAATGCGAAGGCTCAGAGATGCCAAGCTGCAGTACAAGTGGAAGAGACAACGATGCCGAGTCTCCTGCAGAAGGCGGAGCAGCAGTGACCGAGTCTGCATCGCCATTAAAACCTTCAATCAAGGCAGCTGCCAAAAGGAACAAAGAAAAATATAAATGCCTCAGTTCTCATAAGATCTGAATAAACAAGTTTTTCAACAAACTTAGCTAGCTGATGGATTTTTGCTGAGCACCACCACTTTTATATCTTCAGCCTAGTGCTCAGAAACGTTTAACACTAGACAGTGAAATCTAAAAGTACATCCAATTTCAGGAAGCTGGTAACACTGAATGCTACACATAAGCTGATCAGCCTCATTAGCTCTCTCTAAGAAGCCTTTTTATCAGCTGGTTCGTGCAGCTACATCAAGAGAGGAAGCTTGAAAATACTTATGTGGGAAGTCAGAGAGCATCAATGTCAGCATTGTGCAACAATACTTGGTCAGCTCCCTTGTCACTGAGCGTCATGCCATCTGCGAATACAGCGCATTTCAACACTGAAGTTCTGTTTGCTACTTAGAGTTACGTGGGGCAGTAATCTTCAGTCTGAAATGCTGACTCAAGTACAGGCCAACAGAGGGGGAAAACTGTCAAAAAGCACGCTCTCAAAATAATGCAGATACAATTTGTACCTGTCTGCTGAGAGTCATCCTGATTTGCGGTAGGATCTGGGCTCTGAAACATAGACTCAAAGATGCTTGCTGGTGAGATTGTGCTAAGGTCTTGTCCATGCGTCTGGCAAACAAAGTAAAGAAGAAGACATCAGATGATGTTATATCTCAGGTCTCCTTTACACTTGCACAAATCCCAGTCAAGCAGCGTATGAATGTCAGAAATACCTCTCCAATTAACCAGCCACCTTCAGGAAAGGCAACATATTTCACTTACCTAGTGTAAAATGACACTTAGGTTTTATTACCCATAATCAAATTTGTTAACATAATAAGCAAATCCTTACAGAAATAAGTCCTTCAAAAGCAAAATACATTCTTCTGCATCCACACTTTGTTTAACCCTTATTTTTGTAATACTCTGTTAGAAACAGAAACAGACATTAATTTGTCCTTGGCTGTTTGTGAAACCTTTTCAGGAGCAGAAACAAAATAGTTCTACTTAGATTATATCCTGGACTATGCACTACTAGTCACCCACACTGCTCTAGGAACTGAATGCATTAAAAAGCTGCACGCATACTGCTTCCACATCAAAGCACAAAAGAGCGACACAGCCTCATCAGTATACAGTTTTCATCTATGTAAAATTTTAAGTTCAGTCAACAGTTATCAACAGGCAAGAACATTATTATGGTAAAACCACACGCAGAGCCTTTATAAACCGGTTGCATTAAGCACTGCATATTTTGGAGGAAAACGCCCCTCTTTCACTCAGTTATTCTGCTTTTAGGCAGAAATACTTATTTTTTGTTCCAACACTCCAAAAAGGACAGCAACAATAAGTCAGATTTACAGGCTCAATAGAGTATGTAAGAAATACACAACCTTTTTGTCAAGAAAAAGCCTCCTGCAAACTGCCACAAGACACACAAAAACAGCAGGGTTCAGTATATCTAAAACAATTCTATGCAAAGTCACTTATTCTGTGAAGGAGCACATGTCTTCCACTAGTGAAATGAAAGCCTGAAGTAGAGCATGCTGGAGGCCTGAACAAGCGAAACAGAAGCCACCAGTCATACATATCTGATCTGCCATGTTCTAGTTGACAGGACAAGCACATTGCCACAAAAAAGCAAAACTCAAGTCACAGGTGAGGCAATTCCAGGACAGTAACTCACTGGATTAGAGTTCTCCCGCAATTCTGAATCTGTTGATATGAGGCTTAAGTCACTCAGACAAAGTGAGTGGCTTGTATCCTGCAAAGGAGAAAAATAAATTGAGTTATATATTAAAAAAATAGCGTCAGAAATGTTTTAAATTACTTTTTAAGAGTCCATACAATTCTGCCTTCACAGAATTTTTTTTACCTATATGTGACCCATGTCTCAGTTCTAAAATCAAAAGGAACAATATTACTATAGCAAAAGATACTTAGTAGCTATCAAGGATTCTTAACATCTCTTTCACCTTACTTCCAAAAAAATCAGATTACCTAGAATTTTAAATTAGCATAGAAACAAATTAGCCTACAGAAAATAAAATTAAACCTTAACAGTCAGTATTTATTTTACATTACACGCTTATTACACAGTATTGATTAAAACGTAAGAATCTACAAGGAAAGCACGATCATTTATACATAATTGCCTATAAATCTGTGTATGTGGCATACTCGTCAAAGCAGCAGTAGCCCAAACGTTAATTTTAAATGTGGTTAAAATGAATAGACAGATTTAGATAGGCTTTTCTAAATAACATTTGGTAACCAAATACCACACTAGAAGTTTCAGAAATACTGGTCCCACTGTTTATTATCAGCACACTGTAAACACAGCATATGAGAATAAACCCTACACTGCCACCTTGAATGCCGGCAATTCCAGAATTTAAATTGAATTCTCAGTTCAAAAGAGGGGCACTCGTGGGTTTCTTCATGGGAGACGAGGCACCAAGTAGTTACAATTCCCTTTGAAAATCCCAGCCTTATATGATACATCTTTATAACAAGATACAGATAAATAACTTCCTCCCAAAAATACGGTTTTATCTCCATCTAACACAGCAGCATTAGGAAAAAGTGCTACTAACCTCAGACACATTGTTATTGGGAAGTGCATTATAGGAATGTCCTTTCTCATGACCTTTCATGTGACTCTTGAGACTATACTGTGTACTAAAAGTCTTCTCACAGCCATTACTGGGACAGAAGAAGGGTTTCTCCCCTACAGGCAGCACAAAACACAAATAAACTTACAAACATTGTATCAGATACATACTAAAGCACCTAGGAGAGTAATAATATTTTATACAAACAAGACTGTTTAATCCACTTCACACATTCAGCATTCTTGGGAGTCCAGCAGATAAAAGCATCCGTTTTACCACGTGCACTGATGCAAGAACACAACATTTAATTTTTATGCATCATTACCAATAGATTTGTGAAACATTCATGAAATTCAAGACCTGTCAAGCATAAGTGGAAATGCATAAATGGAATATTGGGGATTGCCCTGACCAGTTGCTGGAGTTTGCGACTGGCCTTGTTAAACTTCATGAGGTTGACATCAGCACACTCCTCTAGCCTGTAAAGGCCCCTCTGGATGGCATTCCTTCCCTCAAGCCTATCAACTGCACCACCCAGCTTGGTGTCACCCACATACTGTATGTAAGTATAAATACATATTAGGATTCTGAGAGTTAGTATAAACTGAATAAGCTCAATTAAAGAAAAAGCAAACCCTTGGGACTTACCAGTATGTGTCCTAACATGTGTTTTAAGGTGGTGGCTTGCAGCAAAAGCCTTTCCACAGCCGTCATGCTCACACCTGAATGAGGCATCACAGAAGAGTTAGCATCAGGCTTCTTTGATGCACTAATTACAACCTCAGATCATGCTTTGCAATGGTCCCAGGACTCTGAAAAGCAGGCCTAATGCTAATCTGTGTTAGTAATCAACTATCTCCCAACAGCTGCTATGCATTCTACAGAGACTACAGCAGGGCTCTGAATGGGACTTTAAAATTCAAGCACTGGGGGCAGGGGGGCTCCTTCATGGAATAAACATTGCCCCACAGCAGAGATGCAGCAATATGTTTTAAAAACATACTCATCGTGGCACACACATTTGCTTAAAAAACATAGCTTGACTATTCTTATCTTTGAAGACAGCCATTTCACCCACTTTTGCAGGCAGCTGAGGGAGCTCTAGCACAAACATGCTCAAATGCTGGCCACCTTCACTTTTTTCCTCACAAGAACAGCTTTTCATTCAGAACAGTAATAGCTGCCCTTTGGCACAGGTGGCCCATTATGTAAGTCCCACAGAAGTAAATATTACCACCCAGCAACTTACCGAAATGGCTTTTCTCCTGTGTGTGTTCGAATGTGCTTCCTCAGATCACTGTGCGTTGTAAAGTATTTACTGCAGCCTTCTGATTCACAGTTAAATGTTTTCCCTGTGTGAAGCCTCTGATGTGCTTTCAACCTAAAAAGCATGCCAAAAAAATCCCTCTCATGACTTGTAGGGTGAGACAGCCCCTACCCGAGACAAGCAAGCCATTCATTCAAATGTGCAGGACAGGATCAAAGGCTTAACATATTCTGAATGGGAGGTAACTAGCTTATGAAAGTAACTGGTATCACTTCCGAAGTCCCCAAGCAAATCTGAGACTTCCCTGCGTTTGTGCACCATCTTCAACACTATTGCAATATAAATAAGCTAAGTAAGTCATCACAGGTTCTCTCATCCTACTCTTGGTATAGCTTTTCCACATTTTGGGGCAGAGCGGGGGGGTTATATTCACATCTGTACCTGGAAGAAGCGTAACAGTTGTATCCAGACACAAACAAAAAAGTAGATGCAACCTGCAAAACTGCAACAGCCACATCTACAAGAGAAACAGGCAGAGACTTCCTACCTGTACAGTGTATTGAATGCCTTTTCACAGCCCTGCACATCACATTCAAACGGCTTTTCCTTAGTGTGCACTCGAACGTGGATTTTGAGGCTGTAGGAGGTGAGAAAGGCCTTGCCACAGCCTTCTTGATTGCAGACAAAAGTGTATTCCCCACGATGTGTCTTTTGGTGAGTGCGCAGGTTTCCTGCAGTGCTATAGGTGCGCGGACAGCCCTCAAAGGTGCACTGGTATCTCTTAACCTGAGAGACAAAATGCTGCGTACTTAGTAATTTTTAAGCATTTCTGAAATCCAGACAGGGTAGAACTGCAGTTAAACATCAAAGACAACGGAATAGATTTTGACCCCAAAGGCAAACAAACAAAAACTATTGCATTTAATTATCAGGTAACTTAATATTTCTGCTGCACTATGTGAGGAAGGAGTGACACACATCGGAAAGCAGGCTGACCTTATAGAATAATCATCTAATAGAAGAGGAGAAAAAAGGAAAAACATAATCTGAAACATTTCTAAAAATATGATAAAACAGCTGGGAAGGACACGAAGAGGTTATCAAACCTACCCGCTTTTCCCGCATGTAGCACCTGTATTTCACTCAGGTACTTCTAGCAGAGCTACTTATTTGTGGAGGAGGAAGACAAGAGAAAATGTACTTTCACAACCAGACCCTCAAAAGCACTGCCCTGTGTGCTGAATTCCCATTAACACCTTGAATGAGAACTACAGTTTTCACCATCTCCTATGGTCTAACCATCAATCCATTTATTACTTCACTTTACCTCGAAAGCACCCTTCATTGTGCTTTGTTGTTCTCTTCTGTGTTTACACTTCAGGCATTGACTGTTTCAGTAATGAATGAAACAAGGTGCTTTACATCAAAACGCAAGTGTTACAGATTTCTCAGCCAGCTACCTACATCACCAGGAAACAATTTCACATTGAACTAGATTTGGTAGCCTTCCCAGCTTCTGCAACAGGCAGAAAGAGACCATGTAGAAGCTTCCAGTGTGCAAGTCATAACACTTAATTAAATCTCATTCCCTCTTGTGAAGTAGAAGGAATAGGTCATCTGAGATGCTTGAATAAATTTATCTTCAACATTAATTATCAGACTGACAGCTTCCATTTGATTGTTGTAGTTGAGAAACCTTAACATCTAAAAGTGATTATAGAGCCCAAGAGAGGACTCGAGCGTTGACAGGCAAGACGCAGAAGAGTATTCCAAAAGATGTTGATTTGGAAATGTTTAGAAAGGCAATGGAAACTCACAACAGAGGAGCAGGAACTTGCAGATTTGGTACTCTAACAACTGGTCAGGAAGATTATACAGCAGGACATAAGGCAGTGATCTGCCTCTTTTCCAAAGCTCAAACAGCTAAGTCACAGTACCTAGCACTACTGCTTAGAAAAGGCTGGAGATTGTCTTCAAAAAAAAACCAATACTGAATTGGGTGTTGGTACCAGCAGAACTTATACATAACCAATGTGCAACACTTACAGGTTTTTACCCATCTCGTGACTCAACAACTGTTCTTTTTTTCTTTATATACACCCATCAGAAAAGAGCATTTGATAATCATGGCTCTTTACCGCCATGGCTTGGAAGCTGGTAACAGAATAACATGGGATGCCTTGATCAGGTAAGTATAAAATCACTTTATCTGAAGTCATGCTCCTCTCAGAATAATGGAAATTTAGGTAGATGTGTTAAGTAGGAGCAATACCAAAACCACATCGTTCTTGGTGTGGCTATTTCAGAATCAAGTATTTTTTAATCCTTCCATAAAATAACTAATTTGAATAATGCTTTGTGTAACACCTCATAAATGAAAGAGACAATGGACCCTCAGTAAAACCACTACAAGATCTGTAAACAGTTCTCAAACACATTTGTGTTTTGCCCCAAAAAATGTCTCCCATTCACGTACTACAATGGCACACGAATAAGGAGGGCATCTGGAGCACATTATTGTTGTTATTATTACTCTAACAGTTGTTGGCACTGTTGAAGACCATACTGGTGCTATAAGGTACAAAGGAAGGTACATGCCTTCAGGTTCTGTTTCTCAAATAGTCAAAGTAACAGCCCTTAACACTGTCAATTTGAGCCACACGCATTTGGCATTTCCTCTGAAGAGCATGCCCACTAGATCCTACACCAAGTACCTGAGAACTGAAGCACTCAAAAGGAGAATTCATTGCATGCTTTCACTCCTCTCTCTATACATGTTTAAGGCCTTCGTAACAGTAACTACAGAACTGGGACCTAACCACCATGGCACACATCTCAGGGCTGTCACCACCAGGTTACTCAGTCCCAGGCTCTACCTGTCCTGATCACCTCCAGAACAAGGGCAGCTCTTCAGCAAGGGCAGGGATTGCAGATAACTAAATGCATTGTCCTGACAGCTGCCCAGGAAGCGCTGCGGTCATACAGCACCCTGGCACAAACTTGTATCAGGTATAATTTGGGTTCTAGATGGCTCTCCATAAGGAGAAAGAAAAAAATAGCCTCTCAGTTTCTTCCAACCTGTTTCGTGGGGGACAAGGCTGCCAGTAGGACCCCTTTAAGAAAGCTTTATAAAATCTGAGTATACAGGAGCCGAGCAATCCCTTGTGTAGTCACAATCTGCAGTCTCTTGTTGATACCACGAGCATCTACCTTCACCTCCCTTTGATAAAACCTTAGTATATGGAGAATATTAAAGCAGGTTAGACATACAAGAGATCTTTACACAGACTGTAAAATACCATAACTATAAGGCCAGAAAGCCATAAGACAACTATAAAATAACTAGCAGTAGTTTTCGTTTTGGCTAGTACTAAACTAAATTCCTGCCCCTTACATAATAGTTAACAGCGTATTGCTAAATGGAGATGAGTTTTCAAGCTATTTATTATCAACACTTATCACTCAATCCAGGGAGAAACTTCACTCTCAAATGGAGACTTGAACAGTGAATTACACGTCCAGGAACCAGTTCTCCATGCTTCTCCTATTTCACATAACAGATGAGAAGCAACACTATCCCACAGAACTGTAACTACCAGGAAAAATATTGAGCTATTGCAAAATACAGAAGGGGAGGAAAGGATAGCAGAAAAATTAGAGGACAGAGGAAAAACCAGTATAAAAGAGCATTTTATCCTAGTAAGACTAACAGAAAATTACCCATACAAAGGGGCTTATTGAAAGCTATGGTTCAGGAGCCTTACCGCCAAAATGCAAAAAATTTCCTTTCTCAAAATATCTTGCCCTGTTGAAGGGCCACTTCTTCCAGTCCTCACCACATTCCCATCTAACAAGGGAGACTGGCAATTTGTTTGCGGTTCTACGTTTTCTTTTAACAAAAGGAATGGGGAAGATGAGCTACTCTACACTTCACTGTAACAGCTTTAAATAATTTTTTTTGAAAGCAGCTAATTAGGAGATATTAATTCAATTTATTTTAATACCGCATTCTATTTAAGATACACTGTTTTCTCTATTTCGATAGCCACTAGTTACCTAGGCTGTCCTAAGTACAGGGAATAAGATTAATTCCTATGATAACATGTAAGAAAATGTCATGTTCGGACTCATGACTTGACAGTCTACTGTGAAATTCACAATTCAGAGCACATTCTTGCTGAATCTTTCTCGTCCTGTGATCCAAGGTTTACTACAAAGCATTTAACTTACTACAGGTTTGCTAGTCAAGAAATATATGTGTGCTAAAGCAATGGAAGCGGTACACTACACCAAAACCAGCTGTCGATGTTTGCATCTGATTCTCCCTTGATTTATTACAACACAGTAAAAAGAGGAAAGATGAAAAGCATCAAGTGTTTAAATTGAACAAATGATCTAGATGGTATGACCAACAGTAACTGGAAAAGGAAGAGATTCTGGAGGTCTCCACATTTTTATCTAGTCACTTGGCATTATTAGAAGCATTGTACAGAGAAGGAAACAGTAATTTCACTGTAAAGCAACTTGCCCTTGATTTATAGTTCAAACCAACTAAAAGTTATCAACAAATATCCAAGCATTACAATACAGTTACAACATAATTAAGAAGTTTGGTTGCGTAGAGTCAGCCAAAACACAAGAGCATAGACTGATAACGCACAGACACAAGGTCAGAAAGTACATTTTATTAGATGAAGGGGTACATTATCTTCACCAGGGATTATCAGATTGAATGTTCCCTGTTAAGCATTTTAAGACAGCTGGAAATTAACATTTTACATACTGCATTGCAGGACATTCTCCACAGTACTTCCCATAATACACAAGCGATCTGACACAAGCGTAAACTACCTAAAATCAAGTGAGAAGTCTGTTAAGCTTTCTAGGTGGTCACATTTAGTTCTAGAAAGTGAAACAAAACAACCAAAAGCAAAAAGTGAGAATATTCATTATAAATTAAGGATTTGGTTCCTAACTGCCAGTGCGTGTACTTAAACGAAGATGGCAGGAACACTTTCAGTTTAATTGCCCCAACTATGACAACGGCCTTGCAGTACTCCCCCTTCTATCAAAGGCCAAATCTTTCTTTCACAAATTATTCTGAGAAGGGATACTGCAGACAGAAGCAATACTACCACCACATTCTAAGCAAAGTAAAACTTTCTGTAAAGCAGCAAGCATGTAATTACCTTCTCACATTAGGAACATTAGCCCAGCAAATAAGCGCAGATTATACACATAAAATTATGTAGATACTGACCATGAAAGACCTGCAGTTACAGTGGCAAGCAAGACTATCACCATACGCAAGCAACAACAAAAAAGAAACATGGCAGCACAGGAAAAACAAGTTGCTTTGAAGACAAGGGCTGTGGCTGCATCACATATGCTTTTTGCAAAGGACAGTGTGCTATCTCCCAAGGAGATGCACCAGAGGGAAGCTAGAAGAGCCTTAATTAAGCATTTACCTCAGAAGCAGGAACTAATCGTCCAATAAACAACAAGACTGGCAAAAATGGAGCCTGACACACTGCCAAAGTCTGCTTAAACTGCTCAGTTTGCCTTTAACTCATTTTGCATTTAAGATATTTCCCCTTAAATTGCTAATTTTCCTATGTCACCATTAAAGACAAGAATTAATGAATTTTAAATACAAGACAGTAATCACATTTATTCTTACAGACAGAACTATAGTGAGAGAAGTATAATGTAACACAAGGAAATTAAAGGTAATCAATGAGGTGTAAACCCCTATTTTGCTTCATAAATGTCTAAGACTGACCTGAAAATCTAAGACTTAATAACAGTTATCTCCACTGTTAGAACTGCTGCAGATGTTTTGGAAGTACCAAAGAACTGGACTGCTGACTTTTAGAGAGAAGCCAAATGTTCAGGGGTTTTAGAGCTTTCCCCTCCCCATCTCCAGACAACTTATCAAGCATTTGAAACAGCAGGACAAAAAGGGCTTTTGCAAGATGGAAGCGTCACATATGCTTAGGGCTTATTTCCACTGCACATGAATTAAAGCCTAACTCTCCTGCTCCCGCCACAGAAAATTAGTTCAAGAGGTGAAAAATAAATTCAGATAAAGGATTTCATTAGGAAATTCCAGGTCTTACAAGCCTTTTTTAAAAAGAAGAAGTGACAAAATAAAATCAATTTAATTGCATATGCAGTCACCAACACCTGTTTAGCTTGTACACCCTGTTCTCAGACACCACAGATTGCAAGCTTATTACCCTACAAAAAGAAACTACTGATATGACTGACGTACAAGAATCAACTATTTTAGCAGCTAAGAAGGTAGGGTAGAGCAGCTGCTAAAATGAATAATAACTGAGCAAAAGGAGTTCCTTAGACATAAATGGGCTTATTGAACAAACCTGAGTCCAGAAGTTTCACAATTGCAGAGCTGACCTCCTACAGTCCCATTTCCTTGCTGCCAACAGCATGATAATGAAGGTTCCCTGCTAATCTGAATTATTCAGAGCATTCAGACCCAGCTTCCTCTCTCAGCAAGGGCTCATTTCTGCAATTCTCTCTTACACTGAATATCAGTTACACAAGTAGTTGATACTACTACCACCGATACTAGCACAGACACTCGTATATATCTTGCTTTATTTAACTCAGAAGGGCCAAAAAAGGAGCACAAAGTTGCGACAGTGTCGGCATATCAGTTAACTTCACATTGCTTTTGCGCCTAAAAAGCAAGAATCCCAAGTCAGTCTGTACAAGCCCTCACCACTTTGCACCCAGGCAGAATTCACGAAGGAAACAGAATTAAAACTGATCGCCTTTTAAATATGTAAACTGACTCAAGCTTTCAAAACACAACAGATGGTGGTTTAAAGCTTTCCTTATTTTCTTCTCACAGTTTCCCTGTGAATGACACAATAAAACTACAAGTAATTTTAAGTCTGGCATCTTAAGGTTTACCCTGCCTAAAACTAGCGCCAGCAGTCTGGGATTTAACCTGTAACTTGGACGTGTTTTTCTCAGTGTGGTTAACCACAAAATAACAGAGGTCATGCTCTTTTTGGTTACCTCTGAACTCAGGAAATAATTGCCCAACCAGAAGAAAAAAAAAAAGACTACTACAGTTACATACACTACTAATATAAACACATTTTCAGTAGCGCATTCCCCTGCTATCTAGTGTGCTACTGCTTGTCAAAAAGTGCTTCCTAGCTGCTTCAGAAGCAAGCAGCAGAATATTAGAGTGAGAACTGATGACACTCACAGCTTTGCTGCTGAGCCACTAAGCAACTGTGGAAACAGTTATACCTACCAGCACAAAACATCACTATCACTAAAAGTAACAGCAGATTTAATGGAGTGTAATTCACTGTGTGGTAACCTTTAAGAACAAGGAAAACTTCTGTCTACCTCCCAGCAAACAGCTTTGAAAACACATTTTCAAGGCATTTAAGGTCACCACGTGAAAAGCACACATGATAAGCATAAAATTCAGAATCGCATTTGGCTACTTACTTCTTTAAGCTTGGTTTCTGGGCATTCAGACTGCAAAGTGAGCGTTGCTCCTTCAATATTTCTTGGCATAGGAGTTGAACCAGGATTTATCGTTAGATGAATCTGATCTGGAGAAATAATATGTTGCACATAACCCTGGGACATTCCTTCATGATCTGCTATTAAATGAAATCCTTCTTCATGACCCTCTGGTAAAAAAGGCAAGTGATCACCACACTGTCCTTCATCCTCATCATCTTCCAAGACACTGTGGTCCTGCTCTATGAGAACAGTTGTCCTGTCATAGACCGTCCCAGACGATGAAGAAACCAGCCCGTTTTTGTCAGCAAACCTCATCATATTGTCATCCTGGGTTAAATCGTCTTCCTCCACTTCATAGTAGATAACGTTGCCTTCAGGACTGTTCTCCCCCATGGCTCACCGCCTCTCAGTGCGATATCGTGAAGTTAGAACGTAACGACTCATCTGCAACAGAAGGACGGGCGGCGGGGGGGGTCAGGCGGCTCTG
>JAVJGI010000040.1:118046063-118059731 GCA_035590275.1 Ibycter americanus
GCCCCCTCAGGGCGCCCGGGCCGCAGAGGAGGCGCGTACGCACCGCAGCCCGCCTTCACATAGACGTAGAGCATCGAAATACAGTTACAGGAGAAACCCCTGCCATTCCTTCCCCACGCGGCAGTTTCCAGGCAGAGCGCAGGGGCTGAGGCCAGGTCTCCTTGGCGCTCCCGCTTCGCCTCGGCACAGGCCGCAGCACCGGCCCCGGGTCCCGCAAAGCACAGCAGGCCCCGCAGCGCAGGCCGCAGCACCAGCCCCGAGCTCTGCAGCGCAGGCTGCCACACAGGCCACCACCCAGCAAACGCCTGTGCCCCAGCTGCTCAGCACGCTGTATGTCCTGGGCCCCTCAGGGACGAGGCCTCCACTGCTCACAGCAGCACCTGTGTCTCCCCCACACCCTGCCAGCACCTGCGGCTTCAGCCACACCGCCTGCAGTGGCCAGCACCTCTTTAAAATAACCCACTTTCTTGCAGATGGGTCCCTTACCTCCACTGGCTCATTCGCGTTGCTACGTGGTCTTAAAGAGTGAGACAGGTGGAGAGTGGAAGACCACGGAACAATTCATGTCACGCTTCTGTATTGCTACATGAGGAGCGGTATTAAACCGCACCAAGGGGCTGCTCCAGGCCGCCTACTGCCAACAAACCAAGAGCCTAAACCAGTCAACACCAAAAATGGGCAGACAGGCTGGAAAAACGCACCGAGATCTTTTTATTTAAATAACAAGGACTTAAAAATTCTGAGTTTTAATACAAATTAAATAAAATACAGCGTAAATATCAGCTTTTGTATTTTTGCTTGTCTACATATAGCTTGCTTAGAAATTTTATATACTTTACAGCTTAAACAGTGACAACTCGTTCCAACTGCCAGATCTGTGCCTTCAAAAGCAATAGATTGTATAAAATACTCTGATATAAACAAAAAAGCCAGTATGCTGTACAAAAAAAAAAATATTTTTACAGTAATTTGATATCTAAAAATCAGATTAGCTGCATCTGAAAATCATGGTAAATTGTCTTCTCTCAAGAGGAACTGATAGATAAATTGCTGAGCTTTCCTCTTTTCAGTAATATCAGGTGTAGGATGTCCAGGAGGAGGTCGAAGTAACAAGCCACCAAATATACTAGCTGCATTAAAAAAAAAACAAAAAAACCCACACAGACACAGTTAAGAGCCTGTCAGCAGCAGGATACCAAGGGTAATTCCACCAACCCCAATTAGTCACAGTCAAAGAGTGCCTGCCTTCAGAATGGGGTAGGAAAAAGCTGATGACCTACGCATCACTTCACGACTTTTTTCAGGCTACTGCAATGACTGTTTTTCTGTGGACTGTTTGCTCGTTATTAAATGCTTCAAAACAATAGAGGCCATGACTGCACTCACTTTGGAGAAACGTGTTTTGTTACACAAACCACAAAAGCCCTCCAAACAGAACAGTTATTTTGCTCGCCTTACCAAGAATATTCACATCCAAGTGGTTTTTCCCTGAATTTTTCAGTAGTTCTCGTAGAAATGCCATTAGAAACTCAAATACGTTTTTATGGCACGCTGGCAGGCTAGAGATAATCTGAGGAGGGAAAAAAACCAAAAAAACCAACATTCATATCAAAGACATGGCAATGGCTAGCAACATCATCCTGTCTACAAATACTAACAGCTCTTAATCACCAAGAGGCACCAGTTCTAGATCCTTTCTATTATCAGATGATTAAGTTTCTGAGAGCAAAAACCTGTTACTGGTCTGGCATAAAACAGTTTCCCTCGCCTCACTCCGAAATTACAGAAACAGCCTCCCAGCAAAGCCGGCAATACCTGGCTGCTCAGCAGATAGTTGCTGGCATTCTCCAAACAGCTGCTGTAGAACCTGGAGCAGATGACAGGCTCTGGCAGGCTTTCCAGGAAGAGCAGCAGGGCTTCTGCTACCGAGTGGTTGCTGCCAACTGATCCGAAGATGGTTAAGGAAGAGGCAAGCACAGTGTGGTCTATCTCGGTCATATTTCTGCTGAAACATTAATCTTTGCTTAGGTCTCCAAGAACTCCTCCTATTGTTCACAGCTTTGAGTTCAATCACTTGATGCCAAATAGCAAGCTGCTCCTGTTGGCAGTCAGGCGCTTACGTAATTCATCAACATCACAAGGACTTAGCAGAGGCATCTGTACCGATTACAAGAAGTAGCAAGGAACTGCAGATCTCATTTACCCCGAGATGGGAGACAGTAATTTAAAAACTATGGTGGAGCATAGGAGACTGATAAAATCTTTTTCAGCTTTGATCACAAAGGCAGAGTGAGCCTCACCGGACATCAATCTAAAAGGATACGGAGGGTATCATGCATTCCTTTGTCCAAACAATCTCGGATTTGCTCAAATTCAGATCTGAGGCCTGGCTGCTGAAACAGGTCCTCCTGCAAAGATGACCATTAGTCAGTCTCAAAGAAAATAAAAAGTTCTTTGGGTAAACAGAGCAATGTTGTTGTAATCTGGCTGGAAAAGTCTCTCCAATTTGGTTGTTATTGGCACAAGTCTCACCACGAGCAGGTCTAGGAAGGCTGCGGCACTGCAGCAGAGAGCAATGCAGAAGGACAGCTGCTGATGCATGCCGCACACGGACAAGGTCACCATGACCAAACAGCGCAACCTGGAGCACCAGGGTCACATCACAAATGTCCTTTCTCTCTCTTTACCATCGGCCAAACATCCAAAGTTAGCTACTACCAGCATCTCTTTCAAAACCAAACCTAACGCAAACAAATTGTTTTGTGTTTCTAGTACAAACACTGCCTACCTGCTGGGAAGCATTGCAGTACAAGTGATCCACCATCATCCACAGCTCTTTTGGAATATCCATAGGCTTTTCAGTGTGAAGAGCATCACCACTCATTTCTAGTGGCATCAGGGTCTGAAAGAGGGGAGGTGTGGAGAGGGACGCAAAAAAAAAAAAAAGAAAAAAGAAAAAAGGAAAAGGTAGCTAGCCGAGTTTATTCAACTCCGCAAAAATGCTTCACAAAGCTCATACCTGAGAATTAAGACTTGTTAAGAAACTGTGCAGCTTCACTCACCAGTCTTCATAAAGACTAGTACAACAGGCACATTTATATCAAAAATCCAGACAAGAAACAAGCTGCTCTCACAAACGCTCTTCACATACACTCAGCTCTATGGAAATGTTACGTTGTGCCTCACAAACACACACATCTCCATTCAACGTGAAGAAAGCTAAAGGCTCCCGGGGAAAGGTCTACCTTTAGAAGTTGCACATCTTTTTTAAATGTGTGAATGGGATCTAATTTTCAGTGTACTCTACGTGAAATGGGTTGGTTCATCCACGTGAAGAACTAATGCAGGCTGTGAAGGTGGTGCACTGGGGAGCACAAGCTGGATCAGCATTCTCAGACTATGGACCAGGGAAGTGGAAGGCGGCTCTTTAGCAACGAACAGGACTTAAATCTAGCTTTAATGGTTCTTGTTGGTTCAGAAGGGAATCTTGTCTTTAACTCACAAGTTTCCGAATGGATTCTTCTGACATGTCCTGAATCGGTTCCTTCATGTAACACAGCGTATGAATGGGAGACCCAAAGCAACTTGGCAAGTAGTTGCCTGTTACAGACAGAAAGTAATCCTTCCCCCTGTTAAGATGCAGGACCAAGATATCTTCAAGTTTTTCCTCTCCAGAGTTTAAGCGTGTAGCTGTTGATTTATTAACAAACACCTCCAACTCAATTGTGATCTCAGCATCTGCCAGAAGACGATAAAAAAAAAGGTGTACTCAGTTAAAAAAAAAGGTATTAACCAATAAGCCTGCAAATAGGCATAGCATTCTCAAAACAGCAGAGAGAACTAAGCCAGAAGGTGACAATATTAGCTCATTAACATGAGACGAACAACGAGGAGCTCACCTGACAGCAGAAAGCCCTTACTGGGGTTAGCAATCAGCCACTCCTTGCAGTAGGTTTTCTCATCTGGTTTGCTGATAAACTCAAACTGGCAGGGCACTTGTCCATTGCGGATTGTAAACTTTTTTACCTGCAGCTGCATGTATTTAACATCCACAAAATGGAACTAGAAACAAATGTCAGGCAATTACCATCAGCCAGTTCCACCTTGCCAAGCACCAGCAGCAATTCCTGTCCTGTGGTTTAATCATTAAGCAGCAAGATACCCAGATTAACCCTCTTGCTCCTGCATCCCACCTCTTCCAGGATTGCACAGGATTACATTTGCTTACTCTGTTTGCTAAAGTCGTTTGCATCAGTGGGCCCTTTAAAATAAACGCTCCCCTCAAATAACCTCAATGAAACTTGAGATAGCTGTAGCCTCAAATGTCTCATTTGCTTATCTTTTTTAGTCCCCAATACACAAAGTAAATGCCTTTGTGACCTTCTCCAAATCCTTCAGATTTTGCATTTTATGTTTCAAAGAGCAAGGAGCAAGGGCCACAAACTACCCATTTTCTCTCTCTCTCTCCCCCCACCGCAGGGAGTAACACACTACATTTCAGCCTGGTACTGTGAATGGAATTTACCAGCATGTAAACAGCAACCAGTATTTCTAGGGCTTGTAAACAAGAGAACAGTTGCAAGTCAAAATATTCTACTACTTTGGAACCAGACCCCAGGGTTTAGAGTCCATCTTCTACCTCCAGCACACACTCCCTCCAGCGAGTCCCAGCACATGAACATCCCTTACCTCTCTCTGGGAGAGGGTCACCGAGGGAATGTTGGCATTCTCCAGCTTGTCCAGGGAGCGGACTATTTCTTCAAAGGCTTTTCGATAGAGCTCCTCATTCACAACTTTCACCTGAAAAGAACACACACTGCACCAACTGGCATTTACTGTGCCACTGCAGGAGAGCTGTAAGACAGCTGGAAATACACAAAGCAATTTGATTTTAGCAGCACAGCAGCGTATACAACACATGTAATGAACAGAGCCAGGTGGAGCACTAATGCTCCAGGATCTCCTCAGGACCCAACAGTAAAGGGCCTTGCCATAATTAGCAAGACAGTCACCCACTCAGTACTCAACCAGCTGCTTTTTTTTTTTTTTCCCCAGAAAAAGTTTGACTAGTGTTGTCAATGACTAGCATTGCTGCACTGCAAGTTTCTGTGAAAATTAACAGGAAAATAAGAAAAAAAGGCAAAAGAAAACTTCTGAAAAAACAGATATTCATGCATTATTCTGCTGAAGTACCACTTAACACAGCTCTAGCTTTACTATGAACAACCACCCTATCTCACTATCTTATCTACCCCACCTTTTAGCCATTGTTCTCTGTGAATGCCATAAAAGCAGGAGAGGGAGATCAGCAAGAGAACCTCCCTCCTCCTTCCCCCTCTACCCACACGGAGGAGGAGGAGGAGGAGGAGGAGGTCAGCAGAGTTATTTCCTTCAGCACTGACGTCCTTACCCCGATATCAAACACAGAGCTGACTGGCTTATGATCACTGATCTTCAAAGCCATGTGGCTGCGATAGCTCAGCTGAGCAATGTTCTGCCCTTTCCAGAGTATCCGATCGCACCACGCTGGAGTACGACACTTCTCACTGAAACAGAGGTAAAAATTACAGTTTCCAGGCACAATTCAGGTAGAGTAACAACACAAGGCAGAATACTGCTCTCCCAGAGACTCTCCTGCCATGGCCTGGAGCTCTCTATCGAAGCTGTATTTGCCACAGTTTCTTGGAGTAGTTATAAAAAGTTTGATTGTCTGCCATTAGGTATCTCTAGATCGTGCTTTGCTTTCTGCTTCTTCAAAGATGCAATTGTTTGTTTTGTTCTTTTGCTACAATTCACATGCAAAGCAATACTCAGAGATACTTTTGACTGGAAGAACCATGAAAAGAACTCAGGCTCTACATTTACAGTTTACATCTTATTTTTTTTTTCCCCACTGACTGCTGCACAGGTTTCATTCCCGCACTTGAAGCCAATGTTCCCAGTTTACCGCCACCAGGTCAGCCATGCTGCGTAGCGATGATGGTTCTCGCAGTCTTTTGGAGAATGCGCTCAGCTACAGACAGCACAAAGATAGTTCAAAAAAACCATTTTGAACCCTAGCCAGTCTGACCTGAGCAGGTCGAGCAGATATCACCAAATAAAAGACCCTAAAAATTTTGCTTTGGGAAAAAGAAGCCAAACCAAACTAAAAGAATGAAACTAAAATGATTCCTTAATTTTGCACACCTCTGATTAAGAGGAAACCCAACGGATTGTTCCTGGGAAAAAGATAAGGAAAATCTGACAAAGAGCAGTGGAAGAAAAGCAACATAAATAGACATAAACTGAAGATGGATTTTGGAACCAAGGGAGAGGAACAGCAATAATCTCAGAACTGTTCCTATTTATAGCCATTAGATCTACAATTCTTTTTAGCTTTGTTTTTACTTCCTTCAATAGCCATTGGTAGCATCACGTATGAGGCAATCACCGTACCTTGTGTCCCAGTCGTCACAGCCAGCATCATATTTGTATGTTGGCTGGAAAGAAATCTCTCCCTCTGTAAAGCCTTCAAAGACTGCATTTGCATTCATCTGCCTCTTTAGCTACGAAAGAAAAAAAAAAAAAAAAAAAAAAAAAATTTAATTTTAAATAAGCTCAAGAGCAATTCCCATACGAACTAAGAGGGCAGGACTGAGAAGGCCAAGGAGAACTGTGCAGTTTCTAACCAGCACCCTCAGCACCACCTGCAGGCAGGTGAGACATCAGTACCTGGTCATACTGGCAAAGCTCTAGAAATGCTTTCTCATCGACAAGCTGCTTCACTTTGGCCACATCCAGTTCTTCCAGCCGGTAGTTGAGGTCACCTAACCATAAGATCACACTGAAAGAGAACGTACACCAGACGTCTGCACAGAGGCCTGAAGATGTCCAAGATGCACGCCAGCCGCGACGGGGAAGCACAGCCCCGCGGCAGCGCCTCCGAGCACCTCGTGCAAGCACGAGCTCTTCTCATCCCAACCCATCAGCTGGACGCTGTGTCTGCTTCTCCATCAGAGACAACAAGTAGGAGTGCAAACTTCAAAGAGAAGCTACATTTTCTACCTTTGCTGGGTTTAATTCCTGTTCTGCGTGTTTGTTACTACCTCTTAATAACTCTACTTACTTTTAATATTCCACACTGACTAAATCCCGCAACCCATTGGGGAAATCAGTGCATATTATTGCCCCATTCCCACTTTGTGCTTGAAAAATAAAACAAGACCTGGAAGAGCACAGGGCAAGTGACTTGTCAGAACTGTATAGGCGACCACTCTCAAACCCAGGGTTACGGGAAAGCATTTCTGGCCCTTCCAGGCTGACAGGTAGGTCACTGGGGCACCCCCTCCCACAGCCCTGCTGGGAGCACCTCGCACCCACACCCCAGCACGTTCACGAGGCTCCTCCTTGCCACGTGCAGCGATTCGCACAGTCAGACGGGAAGCATACTCGTGTTTGCCAATAGTGAGAGGGGGCAAATCTGGATCCGACTGGCAGAACTGCATCCGAGAGCAGATGTCTTTGAAGTCCTGGTTCCTCCGCTCGTAGTCCTCCATGTGCGCAGCAAGGTGAGAATTCACAATGCACACGCTAGTATTATGGAATTTAAACCTTATGGCAACACCACCTTTGTTACCCTGAAAGATAAAGACAGACATTGGTCAGAAACATCTACGCAACAGATGAATCCACTGAAGAAGACATTGAGGCAGACCATTTAATTCCAGAGGAAGGAAAACCCTGAAAACGCCAATTAGTGATAACTACCTCATGAACTGAAGTCAGTAACTCATTGTGGGTGGCACACAGCAACAAGACATAGCAAGCAAGCACACAGAACTCAAGTTTGTAATTCAGGAATTCGCTAATACAGAAGGAAATTAAAATCAGAGAGGGAGCTGGTCAGTTGCTTCAGCAAGTCCCAAAACCTACTTAGCAACGAACTGGATCTTCCAGCACAAATCATAACAAATTTGTAAATGGAGGAGGAAGCACGTGGCTTAGCTGGTCAAAAATACCTTTGACAAGTTCTAGCTGCAACGCTCACAGAAACTACATTCAAAGGGCACAGACCTTCCACTTTCCAATGGTGTGGAATGGCAAAAGGCCAGGAAGCACTCCTCAGGAAAACTAATCTGGATAGACATGTTTCTTCTACTCATGTCCCTTTGCGTTATTTCCTTTGGGCAAAATCACGGCAAGCATCAAAATCACATGAGAGCAAGGCCCCACACAACCCAGCACATGCAATCAGGAAAAAAAAAAGTCTTCAGAGAAGATTCTCCCTCACCATCTTTGCGCCTTCGTGAGCACACAGCAATTCCTTCTAGCAACGCCCTGAGCTGGCACAGGGACAGGACTATGTGCTTCTAAAGGCAGCTGCGTCCCTCAGCTGGAGAAAAAACCACTACACCTAAGGAGAGGGGCTCTCCAGGGCTCTTCTGAATCTCACCCCTTCTCACACACAGCTGCGATTCTTACCATCCTCCCCATGATTCCAGTTCCCACAGTCTCAATTTCCACCTCGGAGATGTTCAAAGCAAGGTCTGCTTTCACATACAACAGAAGCATGATTCCCACGAGCCGCACCAGTTTCACCTGAAAAACAGATCCATTAAATACTAGAACGGGAGAGGTTTGATGAGAGAAGGCACATCGCCCCCCAGTCCAGAACACGGGTCACCAAAACACAGATGAAGTAGAACAGAGTTCCAGGCTCATCCGAGGGACCAGCTGAGCTCACAGTACGCAGGCACTCCAGCAGCACAGCACAGGAGGGAGCCAGGGACCAATGACCCAGTAAATGAAGTTGAAGCCCAAAGCAAAACCTACAGCACAGGCACAGCCCGTGGAAGGAGCCCCCCTTCAACAACAGTGACAAGAGACAAAGCGGACTGAAGGAGCAGGAGTCAAAACATAAGCAGTACTCCTACCAAGTCTACCTTCACACCTCATTCTACCGTGCATCATGGAGACAGACATGGAAGAAGCAGGGATACTTCCTATTTTCTTCCCCCAAGACAGCAGGAGCTTCCTGTACACGTGGATGCCTAGCTCTGGTCTCCTGTCCTGCCCGCTGCCTCGGCACCCTGCACAGCGACACCACCTACATCCCCTTCAGAGCGCTCCTGACCGAGCAAAAGCCTGCAGACAGCGTGCCTCTGGCAGACAGCACGTGAGAACAAGAAAAAGCAAAGGGAAAAGAGGCCCAAGTGGAAAATTATTCCACACACAAACCTCCCCAAAAGCCACATTTACCTTTGCGTATTTGGCATCTGGGTGAAGACTATCAGTTACAGCTTTAAACCATTCTTCTTCCTTCGGTGTGTCATTGAAAAAGAAGGCTTCTTTACTCAGATCAAGCTCCTGGAAACTGTGTTAGAGGAAGGAACCCATGGATGCATGCACTTGTTTGTAACTCTCCAGCCTTTTCCGCTGGGAAAGAACTAAATCAATTTATACTCACTAAATTGATAACTGAAAACTCACATTCAGTTACGCTGATTTTAGAGGTATGTTAAATGTATAAGCTACGTGACTATTAATATTAAATTGAATGGCATTAAAGATTTTGTAACATTGCAAAAGTGTCCAACAGTAACTTGCCGGAGAGTCCAAACACTACCAGAACAGCCGCCCCGTCAGGCCACACAAACACGCACACAAAAGCTGTGCAATGCAATCAGGCAATGCAAACATTCCTGAGCTGTGGTGTCTTGGCTGAACACCTCCATGCCACAGATTCATCACAAGCAAGCAACCCACAGGCACGGTTTGGGAGGATGAGCCAGAAAGAGACACTCACCCCACGCAGTAAATGTCTGGAGGCTCAGCATCACATCTCAGCCAAGGCTGGAGGCTTTCTCTGGGTGACTGACCATTCACATTGTATGTCCCAACAAAAAATCTGCGAAGAAATTAACTAAATCCCAGAGCTGCAAATTGTACAGCTGATGGAAATAACACTATTATTAACCCATGCACTTATTACTACACAAAACTATTTTTAAGTAACATGTTTCCAGGGGGGAATTAGGAAAATGTGACAAAGTTTAAATCCCTAAAATGATTCAATTACAGTAGCATCTTTACAGACCTGTTTTACAGAAGGATACACATTTTTACATATACTATTAAAAAAAAGATGACTAGAGCTGTGCAGTAGCAATTTGAAATTATAAATTCATAGAATGACACGCATAAAAGGATTTCAAGCACGGGAAAGTTTTCATCCTAATTATATATTTCACCCAAGCTCTTATGATCTTATTGGAACAACTACGTGGGTAAGTAGTGAACAGAAGCAGTGAGGGAAAAGGCCAGAGGTGCACAGAACTGATGCATTTCCAGAGACAGTCTGAAATAAGCACAGGAAAAAGTCATTTCAAAAAGGCCATTCTCACAACAAGAACCATGAGGCAAGCCTTGACAGAGACACGAATTAAATTCCACTCTGTTAATGCCTAAACGAGGAAAGAAAGCTGTTCTGGAAAGTATGGATCATACTTTTCTACAAAATTTCCTATTTGCAGGGATACTAGATGAAATAACGAACACGAATTATCTCGACTGCTTATACTAACTCACTCCCCAAAGAAATAAGTTCCTCTCAGGAATGATCATTACCTGAAGCTTTGGATGTATGTGTAGGAATCCTCCATTTGTACAAGCTGAGACTTAACAATAGTATCTCTTAGCCCAAACTTTGGTTCTGATAATATCGAAGCCTTGTTTGAAGCCATTACACTGGAGGACCGCACCATCTCAGTTGTCACTTCAGGTTTCAGTTTGTTTTGCCTGCAAATAAAAGCAAAACAGCATGCTGAAACCCATGATATACACACACCCTCAACAGCTTATTTTTGCCACTTAGGACTCTATTTGCATTTATCTGTCTTTTTCACTAGAGATAGACAGTAAATGTTTAGGGTAAGCTAAGGCTAAGATGAGCATTTCTTAAAATGGTTCAGATCTCTAGATAAAACCAGTTTAACCCACTCACTAACCTAGTGCAGCCTGTTGATTCAGAGCAGGCGTTACTCACACCTGGACATTGATAAAAAACCTGACTCCTTTCCTGCTTACCGGAGCAAGGAGATGCAAATCTCATCTCCCACTGCCTCTGCTAAGGTCAGAAGGGCTGAGCAAAATGAAAAACCGCATTTGTTCTAAAAGCCTTCTGGTGAAAAACTGCCAGCTCTGCCTAGAAAGGAAGCAGCACAGAGCGGATGGAGGTAGAGGTGGTTTTATTTAGTAACTCCCAGCTCTGCAAACTCCTTTTGCAACAGTAATAATGCCACAGCTTGGGAGTTCCCACAAGCAAGTGGATGGTATGAATTTAGGGTCAACAACCTGCACACCAGTGCCAAGGACAGTGCACAGACGGACTCTGAAGGATATGCAGCAGGGTCCACAAAGTCCTGGGAACTGGAAAATGAAACTGTAGCATTTTCAGAGCATATCTATGAGGCACAGTGGCCCTAAGCCAAAGCTCTCTCAACTCAAAATAAACAACACTCATGGGTCCTGTCCCACTGAACAGCAAAAATATGCCCAAATAGGGGACTAGCAGAACTGTCACTGAGAGACTGTGCTGAAATTCCCACTAAAATTTTGACAGCATGCTTCTGCTGAATTTTTTCTCTCCCGACTAGAATCTGCAGATCCTCTTCTCAAAAATTTGCCAGCTTCTGATCTAGATCCCAGCACCTCTGGGGACTGTAACCGACACGGTCACCGGCAGATGGAACCAGATAATGCAGCCGCAAGACTGCTCGAGCACTGGTGTGTGCACAGACCTCACACACTAGCATCAGACACCAACTTCTCCATGCGGTTTCCAGCTGAAAACCAGGAAGCCCAGACAGAAAGCTCTCTGCACTTTCTTTTTCTTCCTCTAGACATCAAAGCATCAACAATTGGCCCACCACAGTTCATTCCATCCATACACAATCACCCAGAAGTACCCAGAACTTTGGTGCTACGTGTATTTACTGTCACTATACAAAGATCCTCTGCAGAGGGGAGGCATAGCTAAACCGGCAAAGAAATGTTGCCACCACTTTTACTCCTCGCTAGACCTTCCACAAAGAGCTGACGTGTGCAACTCTGCCTTCAACTGCTTCACCAAACCTACGCAAGAAGCAAGAGAGATACCATACCTGGGAGCACTTTTATCGGTGCTGTCGTGGCTCCGGTTCTGACTAACTGCAACCTTTTTTCCACTCTGTTTGACGCCTTCAGAGCCAAGCACTTCTGGAAAAAATCAAAAAGTTTTACATTAAACACAAAGTGTTCTTGAATTTACCAACAGACGCAAACACTGGCAAAAATCTGCACGCAGAATTTAGGTTTGTGTGGAGAAACAAAGTGCCCCGCAGTTTCTCTTTCAGTTATCTGATAGATTGAGTTTGTTTTGACAGAGCTGTTCTGTGACGGCGCAGCTTCCCCTCCAGAGGAAGAATTGACACTGGCATGCCGTGCGGCCGTGGAGAGCCGCAGAACCGCCGTACGCTGCCTGCCTGCTGCTGGAGCAGGTTGCTGTTGGCTTTCCTTTACAGCTAAGCCAAAGCAGGACTTAGCAGCACAAAATCCAGGGCTTTATCCTGGGAATCCAAAAATGTATGTTAAGAACAGATTTTTCCTTTCTGAAGCAAGACAAGAAGTACAAAGAAAGGAAGAAAAAGGGAAAAACAAACTCATAAAAAAACCCCACGCGACCATTTAAAGGGTTTCTACTTATCTGCAAATACACAGCAAAGCACAAGCGTCCCCCTGCCTCAAGCTGGTGCAGTATAGAGTCACCATACGAATCCACTGTACCTCAGCAGAAACAAGCGCCTCGATGCAAACTGCACATTCCTAAAAAAGTAACAAGGCTGCTACCACGCAAATATAACTAAATACGGGTGTGACACTAAACACATCACACTATGTTTGAAAAACGTGACCGATCTTTCAGCATTTGGTTTCAGCTGCAACATTCTGCTGCAACAAGCGGCCAAGTAAGGGTTAAAAAAGAGGATTCTGCCTGGGGCTCTCCACGTTTAAGACCTGCAAACAGCAATCTCAGATTATGCTACTTAGCACACAAACCTAACGATGATACAGAAATTGTTCTGAAGATTATAAGGTTCTAATCATTCGGCTGAGCTCCTCCTTCAGCGAACATAACACAGAAAAATTAAAATGTTATCACTGTCACAGTAGAGCGCAAACCAGAAGCAGAACTTGAAGTACTTTACCTAAGCACCCAGAATATGAACGAGCTGACAAGTGGCCATACTCTCAACTTGGAAAACCTCTTCTGCCCAAGAGCCCGCTGAGAATAAAGACTGTGTAAGAGGATTTGCAGAGGCTGGTTGCAGAGCAGGTGACTCAAGACTCAGACCTCGTTACCGACCCCAGAATCACGCAGCATCCAAGGGGACGGACACGCTTCCGAGGTGCTTGGTGCGCTGCCAGGCACCCTCTGGCTGAGCTGGGGCAGACCCCCAGGTTTTCTCCGCAGGCATCAAGCGCTGCACCAGCACCCACCAGCTCTCCTGACAAACACGGCGCAGCCACCTCCGCACGCCAGCGGCCAACCTGGACTTTCGCTCGAAGGGACAACTGCTACCCTCGTAACAGGGAGACTGCTCAGCCAAAGTTCAGCTCTTTTTTCTTTTTTAAATACGCGACTGATCAACA
>JAVJGI010000040.1:118062899-118080317 GCA_035590275.1 Ibycter americanus
GGCCGCGCTCCCGGGGCCCCCAGCAGCCGCTCTTCTGTAGCACCTTGAATTTTTTTTTTTTGTTGAATTTCGAGACGACCCAGCTGGCACAAGCCACCTTCCGAGCTGCCAGGTTATTACGCGAATTCATTAACGCAGAGTGCATCAGCGGGTGCTAGAAAGCTTCAGCGGAGCGGGGAGCCGGGGCCAGCTCGGCGCTTCCCACCGCTGCAGCAGCACCACCAAGGTCTGGAGATCACGACAAAACCGATGTAAATGCTAAACCTCTACTCTTGCAAGGAACGTGGTGCTATTGGGTATTTTTGAGACAGAAAACCCCCGGGTTCCATCCTATTTTCACTCACTGCGGATACGCTGACACTGCGGCCTGAAAGGAATTAAAACCACGGCCCGAAGCCTGTCCTGCGGCCCCGGCGGGCCGGCTGTGGGGAAGGGGCCGGCTGGTGTTTGTGAGGCTCTTCTCATCCAGCCCCACGCTCGCTGCACCCCGGCGAAGCCAGCGGCACCCCTAAGGGCTGGCGGGCAAAGCCCTTCTGCGGGCGAAAGCACCAGGCTCCCGCCGGCCTCCCCCCCTTCCCGCGAGTCACGCCGTGTCCAGCCACGCTCAGGACACCCCGAGGGACCGACACACAGGTTTTTACACTTTTGCAATTTTTAATTCCAAGAGACAGCCGTGGCGGAGGACAGCAGCGCGTGCGTTGCACCAGCAGCAGCACATCGACACCGGTGATTTCTGCCCGACAAGCGACACGCCAGCTCCACGTAATGCAGCAACAGGCTGGGGGGGGGGGCGGCGGGGGGTGCTTCACGTTACGGTTCACACCTCTGCTTGGCCTTCAGCAGTAGAGAATCATAGATGTGAAATAGAATCATCTGAAACATGAGGCACTTTGAAATTAATCTCATTTTCCTGCCTAAGACTTGGAGATGAAACGTAAGAGTTGCTCATCTTACCTATCCCTACAAAAGGTATCCCAACACCAAAGCAGTCTTAAACTAAGGAGTGAGAGGGTGCCCCGAGAGGCTGCACTGCAAGCAGATCGTCAACTAGAGCAGACCCTGTGCCTTCAGTCAAGGCAGAATTTTCTGGTTTTTAAGCAGGCTTAACACCCTCTTGTTCCTACTCCTGAGGTCACTCATTCCAGCATCTGCAGGCCCAGTAGCACAGAGACGAAAACATAATTAACTTGCAAGTCTCGCAGGCCTACAGGTGTTTGGCGGTGCAGGGAAGGATACCCCTTTGTAGCTTCCTTAGCCCATAGATGAAGTGCTTTTCCTCTGGATACACTGGGGGACTCTCGATTACCAGTATTTAAAAATTCACTGAAATGTAAGACACCAAACAGGAGCCAGGACTCACCAGTCCCGGGAAGGTGAAGGATTTAAAGTGGAGCTTAGGGATGGGAGGTGGGATTTGGGATCAGCAGCAGGGTCCTGTGCAGGGCAGCTACAGAGCCAAGCGTAGTGAACTGGGAGCAAGTGTGGCTACCACGAGCAGACACGGCGGGCCGGCCAGAGGAGCAGCAGGGGTGGCCTCAGCCGTGTCTGCCATGCTACGTGAGCAGCCCCCAGGGAAAGATGTTTTTCTGGCTGGGTTTCTGGACAAGCTCCAAGCAGCTCAGCCAGCCCGACAGTAACCTGTACCCTGCCGGCTGGGCCAGGAGGGCTCCAGCCCTGAGAGCGGCTGCATCAGCTGCTGTTGGAAAGACAAGGGGAAAAACTAGTGCTGCTTAAGCGTGCTAATGAAAGGGCTTTCCTGCCTGCACAGCCACCCAGCACAGGGGCACAAGAGGGGACCTGGCTTTCGCCCCATGCTTCAGTGTCCCTCGCACACGACATTGGCTTAGGTACAAAGGGCGGCTCACCAAACGTGAGCGAGGCAGTAACAAGCCCCGGGGCACCTGGAATTCATGCTCTCCAACTGTAACCCAGAAGAGACTCGAACTGGGACTGGGAAGCAGGTGGAAAGGGTGCTGTAACAGTGGGAAGGGGACAGCATCCCATGGAGGAGGGCATCCCACAGGGCAGCGGCTCAGAGCCCCCTACTCCACAGGAGCTTGGGCAGGGGACCAGCATCATCTCTGTGACCAGCCAGAGGTATGAAGCAGAGCATCAGTTTGCCACACCAAGAGGAAGCCCCACACCCACCCATGGTCAGGACCTGCCTTTCACAGAGCAGCTCAAGAATGGGAGGAGGATTCCCCCCCAGCAGAGCGCCTGAGCAGGCATCTGCAGCCTCTTCTGGAAGCAGAGTGCCCAGGGCTGCTGTGCTGCAGGACAAGGTGAACAGGGACCGGAGCCTGTCAGCAACCTGCAGCCACCGCCATCGTGCTTCACTCAGAGGCCTGGGGTCACCCTGGGGGCGGGAGGCACCTGCTCGGGGGGAGAAGCAGCCACGGGCAACTGGGCCACTTTGTTCCTGGGACAGGGACGTAACAGAGGGTGTTCGATAGTGGCCTTGGCTGAAGTCAGAGAGCAGCAGGGATCCTAACGAGCACTGCGGAGCTCCGCTGCAGGGCAGGCTGCAGAGCATGTGGGCTGCTGCTTACCCCCAGAGAGAAGCAGAGACCCTGTAATTCAGGAGAAGGACCACGCCACCGGCCATGAGCTTCAGCAGCGGGGCCAGGGTCACCTGCCCAGCACTATTGACGTGAACTTTGCCATCCAGTCGCAGGCAGCTAGCTTTCAGGGTAGCTGGGCAGCACTCCTGGTAACAGGCAGCCTTCACCCCACCAGCACAGACTGGTTTGGCAGCCTTGCAAGCTTTGCTACATCCCGCCATGTAATTCAAGCCCATCTTCTTCATCTGGAAGGAGGAGAGAGACTTTAGCCTGAGGGTCCTGCCAAGCCTTTAGCATTCACATGACAGGAACTATGCAGGCTCCTGGGCTGTCCCGCTCTTCACCCCAAGGCCATACCTCACAGAAGTCATGCCCGACAACACATCTAGCAACAGTCTTCTTGCCTTTGAAACATCCGTCCCCGTGACAGGAGAACGCTGCACACACTTTCCCCTACAAGAGAGGACCAGAGGAGACCCTGTGTATTCATCAGTCCAGAGGGCAGGAGGACAAGAACCGAACTGCAGACAGCCCTTCTTTCCGGAGGGGTCCTTTCCAACCTGCCCACCCCCCGCTGTCCTGCGGCGTTTGGCCAGCGCTGTCTCAGGCATTTTAGACACAGAGGTAAAAGACCAACAGTGCCCCATCTGAAACTGCAGGAAACTTCAGTGAAACACCAGTGTAGCAAGTTTCAAGCCTCCTTTTCCTTCCTCTTAACAACGCTCTGCAGAGATAAGCGCCTTCCCCCCTGCGCGGGCTGAGGGAAAAGGCTGCAGTGCCGTGGGTGCCCGTGGGTGCCCGTGCCCTCCCCACGGCTGCGAGCACCGCTCGCCGTGCAGCTGGGCCAAACTGCTCGAACCCAGGTACGCGCTGGGCTGCAGGCCCGTCTGACAGGGCTCGTCACGGACTCTTCTCTTTCAAAGCTCACCAAGTGTTTGCTCCCCTTCCCGAGGCAGCTTTTGTCCCCGTAAAGCAGGTGCAGGAGGGACCTTCCCTCTCGCCCCGCTCGGGTGGGAGCTCAGCCGCCCCAGCAGCCGCAGCCCCCAGGAGAGCCCGTGGCCGCAGCAGCATCTGCCCAGCCGGTACCTACGTTTCTGGGGGGAGCTCGGGGGGTGGTGGCGGTGGTGGTGGCAGGCGGCACAGTGGCGGCTGGCAGGTCACCTGCAGACAGACGAGGAGCCCCGTGAGGCTGCGCCCAGCACCCAGCCTGCATGGAGCCCTCCACAGCCACACATGGGCAGAGTCACCGGCATGGCTCACGCTGCGGCCAGAGCTGCTGGGCCACCCTGTGCCCTCACCCAGCTCCTAAGGGGAGAGCGAGCCCCAGGGCAGAGGAGACACAGCGATGCAGCCACAGCCACCCCTTTGCAATGGGCTCTGCCCACCCGTCCCCCTCCTGTGCAGCAGCATTAACCTCAGACCGCTGCCAGGGACCCTATGGGCAGTTACCGTAGGAGCTGGCGTTGAGCTGCAGGCAGAGCGGGGAGTCACAGCAATCCAAGGCGCACTGCTGTGTGCTCACGCTGTTGTTGGTCCTGCACATCTCTGTGCTGCACGAGCTGCTGCACCGGGCTGTGTAGTTTGTGCTGGAGGAGCGATAAAGCTGCAATAGCAAAGCCAAAGGAACAAAATGCTAGGAGTATGAAGAGAAGCCATTACAAAGGAACAAAAATAACTGACAGACCACCACAAAGAGAACGGAAACAGGATGTTGACACAGGCTTGAGAGAGTACTGTGGATTCCCAATATAAAGGAAGGGAAAACAGACTTTCCCTATCACAGTCCCCCTGTGCCTTCGTCTTGGCAAGCTCCATACCTCACAGTAAGTCTCATTATGGCAGGTCACAGTTTTGTTGGCATGGGCTCCATCCTGGTAACACCTCTCCCCAGAGCACTGAAAGCTCTGGCAGGTGAGCTGGAGGGAGAACACACCAGGGTGTCACCACGCAGCAAAGCCTCCTCACACGACACCACAGTGCTGTTCCCAGCCATGGCCTCACTGTGTGGAGGGGCTGCCTCTGCATGCCCGCCCGCCATGCCCCAGGTGTTCCCCTTCCGCCCCAGGAGATGCTCTCATGGGACTCGTGGCTCTCGCAGAGATAATCTGGGCTAGAGACCCTGTCCATGGGGCTGTAACTGCTTGGCCAATGGCCCTCTTTCCATCCCTTTCCTTACCAGTGTTTCCTCTGTACTGTTCACAGAGGCGTTGGCGGCCACCGAGGCATTGGCGGCCACCGAGGCATTGGCGTTGGCAGCCACCGAGGCATTGGCAGCCACCGAGGCATTGGCAGCCACCGAGGCATTGGCGTTGGCAGCCACCGAGGCATTGGTGATTGTGGTGTTCTCTGCAAGACAAAAAGTGGCCTCTTGGTGAAGGAAAAAACCACCTCGCACTCAGCAAGCCCTGCATCCCTTCCTGAGCCATGGCACGGTCCAAAGGGATCTGCGGGAAGCATCAGTCACGTTGCAGCTGGGATGTGGATGGCAGTCAGAGACAGGATATCCCAAACAAAGTCCATTTGCAGCCAGCAGCCAGGCAGCCCAGCAAGCAGGTTGGCTACACCAGGCCACTGCAGCAGCACTATGGACAGATGCTACAACAGCTTCCCCCTCTCCCTTCCAGCCACGCTGCCTGTGAAGAACAGGCTTTTCTGGGGTCAAAACCTTGAGAAAAGGTTCCTCAGTACAGCTCCATCCTACAGAACACACCCCGGAGGGCACAAGGACAAAGTTCTCGTTGCACCACACTGCCTTTTGCCCTGCTCCCCACAGGACCCCCAGGTTTCCCTTGGGGTGCAGAGCTCACCTGCTGTAGCAAAAGGGTCCTGGGCGCAGAGGTGCAGAGCCAAGATGCAGAGCAGTAGGCCTGGAATGGAGTGGGGATGACTGAGACCACCACGTCTGCCACCTGCTTTACCCACAGCTCAAGGAGCCTCGCCAGCAGCAGGGGCAGCTCCCCCTCGAAACACCAACTCCAGCCCCCTCCAGCCTCTCGGAGCAGGGTGGTGGCCAGCTCCCCTCGGGCAGGTCATGGGGGGCCCCACGGACACGCCTGAGGTCAGGCACCCACCCACGCTGGCCCCAGGGAGCCAGCCCTGCTGCAGAAATACCCCCTCACCCCCCCAGAGCCCCAGGCGACCACAGCCACCCCTTCCCAGGGAGGCCACTGGCACAGCCTCCGACAGCCACTGCAGGGACAGGTGCCCTGGGCACACCGGGTCGGACACCGCTCCCTGTGCTGCGGCAAAGTCCCCATTACCTTGAACAGAGGGGACGAGCCATCGGTGACCTGCCATCTTCATCCACCAGCAGCTTCACCCGGGACCTGGCAGGAAGGGGCACGGTCAGAGCCGGGCAGCAGGAGGGGACGGTCCAGCAGGATGTGCTCCCTGCGTCTGCCCAGCGCGCGGCTTGGGACAAGGGGGCAGAAACACTGTCAGGACAAGTTACATAGAAGAGACTTTTCCGGTTGAGGGTGGTTTTTTTTTGAAGAAACCATCCTCCTAGAAATTCTACAGCCTTTATTCCAGACACCATGGGACGCCAGGAAAATGCAGGTTGTTCAGCACTCCTTTTCTGGTGCCTGCGGCAGCAGGACATGCTTTACAGGCAGGAATAAGAGCCCGGCGGTGACAACACGCACCAACATCCAGGCTGTCAACCCAGAAATCATTGAACACATAAATAGCCAAATAATTCAGCACACTCATCACAGCACACCAGGCCGGTGCTTGCCTGGACTTCAGGGAGCGACAGGAGGCCCTTTCAGCCGCAGCGGAACGTGCAGACGGGACCTGGGAGCTGCCTTCCCCACAGGGAACCCCCCAAGCCGCCTGTGCGGTGCCGGCCAGCACGGCCACGCACCCCAGCAGCGCCGGGTGCCCGGTCCCGAGGGGCAGCAGCCTCTGCCCTGCGGCTCAGCCCGGCATGGGCTCCAGCTCTTGTGCCAGCAGCAGCGCAGCCAGCACCGGGCACAGCCGCTTCGCCGAGCAGCAGCCTGCCCTTTCCCTGGGGTTTTGTGCCTGGGCTGTGTGGGCAGCCCAGGGCACCCCACAGCCACCGGCTGCAAGCACCTTCGGGGGGAGAAGGCAGCTGCTGGGGGCTTGCCCGGCTCCTGCCTGCATTGCTGCCGAGCACTATGGTCGGCTACCGGAGGGTGCAGGGAGCTGCCCCACAGAGGTGCAGGGCAGACTCCCCAGTGCAGGTCTGCGTCCTACCTCCAGCACAAGCCCCAAGGCCGCGGCACAGCGCTCAGCCGCGCAGGCTCGGCCCCAAGACGTCCACAGTCGCTCCCTCCCAAGAGGCTCCCCAAAACCACGGAGGCTGCCACAGCCGCCTGCCGCTGACAGTGCCCAGGGGCATGGCTGCTGGTGAGCCGGAGCCCCCCGGGGAGCCACATGCTGCCGTTGGTGTGGTAACCCTCTGCCAGTGCTCACAGGCAACGCGCCGAGCCGCAGGCAGCTGCCAGGAGCACGACGGCAGGGTAGGTATGGGTGACGTTTGGCACCGCGCAGCAGTTCGCTGATGCTCTTACAAATGAAGATGTGACCCACTGGCAGCAGCAGCACCCATCACGGGAGCGCCCCGCTCACCAGCCCCCAGAGCTCAGGGCGGCGAGAGAGACCCTCCATAGCGGTTCCTGCTGTGGGTGGACAAAGAAAGTCTGGTGTGAAAAATGCCCGTTTCCAGACATGCCCATGCGACAGGCCTTCGGGACCTGGCAAAGAGCAAAACACAGGCCTGTTAGTTCTGGGACACAACAGCAACATCTACAGCTACAGGAGCTTTCCCTTGCGAGAGGAGGAAACGCTCTGGATCATAAAAAGCCATTTTACTGCCAACGCTCAAATATTTCTGGTTAGGTCACAACAAACAGGCACAGCCTTCCCACCTGTCCATCTCTGCGTGTGCCTCCCCTCCCTGCCAGCCCACCCCGCAGCCCCCCAGCCCAGGACGGTGGCACACAAGCCTTTCACACAGGATTTCCCACCTGCCCGGCCTGGGCATCCCCGCCCTCGGGCTGTGAGCAGCTTGCTACCCAGAGCGAAAGAGAAGAGCAGGCAGCACCTCTGGGAAAGCAATCCAGGCCGGCCAGGTGGGGCAGGAGGCAGGTCTGTCATCAGGAGCTGCCTGGCAGAGCTACTGCAGCAGCTTGCTCCTGAGGGTGGGCACAGGAGCCACCGCTGCTTCACAGCAGGGAGAGCGGGGCTCTGCCAACAGCGGCTACGCTTCGTGACAGAGCAGGTTCACTGGACAGAGGTTTTTGGCTGTACAGCTCCTGGTTACATCCTTGCATGTGCCTCCAAACTGCTGCCAAGTCCTGAACCCCTAAGGCACTGCACAGCTGCTCGCTGCCCAGCCCCGCACCCTGCCGCTCACCCCCATGGTCTAGGAAGTTCTACCTGCTTTGGTGCTTCCCGTGACACCCAGCTCTCCCTTGCAGGAATCTCTCTGCTTTCCTTCAAAGTCTGTATCTGTGTAACTGAGGAAACAGTGGAGATGTGACTCCAAACCGGCTCCCCAGGCCAAGTTATTCAAGGAGAACTGTTTAGGAGTTAAGCCCAGTTAGCACTCCCTGAGGACCTGGAGCGGCTGAAGCTTGCGCAGCGACCACCGAGGCTGTTCATTCAGAGCAAAAGAGAAAACAATGCAGGCTGGCGTCTCTCCCACCTTCCAAACCAGGGCAGCCACCTCCCAGACCAGGTTTGGACAACCTCACTGAGCAGGGTGCCACGCCAGCGCAGCCCAGCCCAGCTCCAGGGCAGGCTAGGGATGAACGCCCACCCGACCCGGCCTCATCCCAAGGAGAACAACCTTCCCCCAGGGCAGGGAAAGGAGAGAGCCCCCAGCACTGACTCACCCTGTCCGTCAGCTCCCTGAAGCCCCAGCGCACCAGCAAAAGCCCGTAGCTGCTGCTAGCGGTGGCGTGCCTCGAGCACTGGTACTGGTACGAGTACTGGCCCCACAGGTGCGCAGTTGGTGTCAGCAACCAGCCCCACCCCTGCCAACCACCCGCTGCGCAAACCAGCACCCAGGGGAAGCGCTGGTTACCTGCTGCTCCACAGCAGCTGGAGACGCAAACGGCCCTGCACAGCGACAACAGAGAAAGGGTCTTTTTGAGGCTGCAGGTATGACACAAGCGACTGTATCAAAATGAAACCCCACCTGAGGGACTGGAGGGGGCAGGACTGCCACATATCGTGCACGTGGCCTCCACACAATGCCTCTTTTCTCCTCACTGGACCTGCAATTCACATGCCAGCATGAATATCATGGGGTATGTATGTACACACATCTCTGAGCATGGCACCTAGGAGCACTACGAATGCTCCTGAAGTCACAACAGTCACATCTAAAAACATCACGCGTTCCTGTCTCAATCCTCCTGCACCACAGCTCAAGAGAGTCACCAAAGGACCTGCACTACAACCTACAAGGTCTTTCAAGTCAACAACAGTGCTGGAGAAATTACCACAAACTGCCCACACAGCCCAACCTAAACCAAGCTCCATTATTAATTCCCTGAAAAAAGTCCCAGTGGCCACAGCTCCACAGGGAGGAAAAAAAGCAGCAATGTTAAGCCAAGTAAGTTTGTTTTGCAAAGGAGCCCAAAGAAAACCACATGCTTACAGCAAGATACAGTATAGGACTGTTACTTGCTGTCAGCACGCAATGTTCATGTGTGCTTTACAGAAAGTCAATCCTCATCATGAAAATTTCCATCAGAATGGGAATAAGAAAGAAGCAATCATTTCTGACGATTCAAACTCTGTAAAAAGCATTTTAAAGACTGTAATGAATCTCTTCCTTCCAGCATACAAAAGGAGACAAGTTTCTCAGCACTTCCTAAATTAAAATTGGTTTATTTTCCAGGGATTTTTTTAATATAAAATAACGTCACAAGTCTGCTTTTCACAAGGGGCTTACTAGAAAGTGACTCTATAAAGTATCCTTGAAATCTATATTCACGCACATACAAAAATCCAGAAACTGAAGAAGAATCAGGGCTGCTGCCACATCTCCACTTGCTTTCCAGAGGGTGAAATCCTTCACTTGGGAAAAGCTACAGCAACCCTTGACGTTTCAGGTCTTCATAGGTCTTCTTATTCACGACATTCCCACTGGAATCCTCGTATTCCTCCTAGAATGGAACTAACGGTTTAGAGACACCTGGACACAGCCTGCCTCAGGCTGTACTACAGCATTTCAATCTTATCTCCAGCAGCACCCACTGAACACAACCACCCTGCCAAGAACCTCTCTACGTGGAGGCACGCACCGCATCTACCAGCGGGCTCGGTGAGAAGAGCTCAGCCAGAGTCAGAATAATTACAAGCTACACTACAGGTTGTTATTTCCCACAGGTACCTGCATATTGTTGAAAAATCATTTGAGATGAAGTTTAAGAAAAGGCACTAGTATAAGTGACCACACTTCTCACAACAGTTCCCTTTCACAAAACAAAGATGACGTTGGTACTGTAAGCCAGTGTATTAAAAGATTCTTACACAGAGGGCTGAGTCCATCCCATCAGAATTACCCTCCAGCACAGCACAAGAAGCGTGTTTCATACATCACCACTAATAGGAGCTGTGCAACCAGCAGTGTAGGCTCCCGCTTACCTCTCCAGCATACAGGGGACCCTCTTAGACATTCTCATGACAGAGCCAGACAGTTCAAACAAGGTAAATGGGGGGTTCCCATGTAAACAGGGCTAAAGACATCCAAATGCCTCTAACACCTCACCTCTGTATCGGGCTGCCATCTCTCTGAAGCCTTCTGTTGTTTCAGCTTTGCCCACACTGTAAATACAAAGTCATACAGGATCTGATGCCATTTCCATTGAGATACCCGTTTTTAATCTAGTAAAATATACACATGATTTTAAAATACTGTCACTTCAGCAACACAGGAATATATCTAATATCCATTACAAACGTATCATCCCTCTGCATGGTTTACTGAAAGACACAGAACTAAAGCAAACAAGGCTTTAAAATGATTATTCAGGATGGGACACAAGAGGCAAAGGTCCAGAAACACTACTTCAGAGATGCAGCTCCAAAGGAATAATAGCTTTTTTGGGAAATCAAGGCTTTACCTGTTTGGTTTCTTCTAGGCATGAATTAAT
Source organism: Ibycter americanus (assembly GCA_035590275.1). Classification (NCBI taxonomy): domain Eukaryota; kingdom Metazoa; phylum Chordata; class Aves; order Falconiformes; family Falconidae; genus Ibycter; species Ibycter americanus. Next base: position 118,073,593 of record JAVJGI010000040.1, read on the forward strand.
TTACTGCCAGGAAACCACAACCTTTATCTGCTAACCTGAGTGGGGCAGATTCAAGAAACAACCTCTGCAAGAGGTAGCCCCCTCAAAACATTGGCACAGATTAGCCACTTTAAATTATAATCACTGTTAAGTTCTAAGTCCTGTAGGCTTTCAAAATCTGCTTATAGGCTCTACCATTTCTGAAGGTTTTTTCTGGCTTCCCCATGAAGATGGTTAACAAACATCAATTGAGTAAGTTACACGGGATGATGTAGCCACACTCTGCCTGAAGAAATGGTGGCCCATTGCACTTGGCTGAGATTTCATACCCAAAGCATCACAGACAAAACAACTGCCAACAAATGAACACTTCACTGGCAACCCCAGCAAGCATCTACTCCTGCAGGTATCCAACCAAGAAAAGTCACTCTCCTTTTCAGAGCTGGGAGGGATGGTCCAAGGAAGGATCATCCCACATGCACCGTGTTTCTTACCCTCTATCCTGAAACTAGTCTCTGGTCACAGAGGAAGACAAATTTTTGGTGAGAGCCAATATGAGCGTTCTTATGCCACGTTCCCTGTTGTGCCATCACTACTTACGTGACACCGCATCCTCAATCTGTGTGACGTTGGCAAAATGCGCAGTGTTGGGAATGCCCAGGCATCTCATTCCATGAGCGTGGCGCCACTCCTGGGGAGAAGAGGCAAGAGGTCAGTGCATGAGAGGGAATGCCACTTCATCCACAATGCCAAAGACTACAAGGCATATTAAAATCTGGACAGGGTGAAACAATCTATCAAAATACAAATCTACCAGTTCTAAGAACCTCTATAAAAATATTTTTTCTGTATTTTAGACAGTAACAATACACTGGCAGTCAAGAGGCACTCTGCACCAATCTGACCTGGATACTGCAATTAGTGTTCAAACAAGAAGGGACTACACAAAAATTGGCAAAAGAGATTGCCCTACAAAATGTATAGTTCCAATTGCATAGCCCTGCGGCATTGGCCCAGACCCATACGTTAGAAGTGGAAGAAGTGCCACGCGGGTACTCCACTGATCTAGTTACTTACTATAAAGACTATCTGAACATAGTACTGATGGTTTTGTAGCAAAATGTTACTTACTGCAAAGTGACGCTGGAAAGCTTTGGGCCCTCGGTAGGTGTAGTTACCACAAATCTCACAATTGTAGTTGATGTTTAAACCATGTAATTTATACAACCAGTATGGGATTGGCTGTCAAGCAAAGAAAAACAAAGATGAGGCCAGGTGGCAAGGCAGGTTCAAACAGAAAAGCAGTGTGGAGTCAGTGACATCTCCCACTTTTCCAGACCTGACAATCTCAGTTACCTTGCCATCCCAACCAAGAGGCAGGTTTTTAGGATTATAAATTATTTCATTTTCTTCATCTTCACTCTCACTCTCACTGATCTGCTCTTCCTCCTCCTCCTCCCGCTCTTCCCCTGTCCGTGCTTGCTTACGCTGCACATTCTCGTGAGTAAGGTGTCTCTGTTCCTAGAGTGTGAGAGAACAGAAGGAATTGTTCACACAACATGACAGCAACAAAGTAAGGGCAAAATCTTGCAGTGTGAAACACTTCCTCAATGTACAGAGGGAGGGGAATGGAAGACTGATGTGAAACAGAGAACTCTCATTTTACTCAGCCCAACAGCTTAAGTTTTTAGTATAACATTTCCTACTTGCAATGCATGAAAATCTTGTACTACCATTAGCACTTCCAAGATGACAAGCTAACAGCAACAGCCACCCTGCTAAAAGCTCTCACCCCAAACTGAAGCAAGGACTTAAGGCAAGCATCAAGGCAGAACAAGTAAAGGTTTGCAATACCCTGAGAGTTAGGCATAAAACAGAAATTATCTATATTGATATGCCACCTAGAAAAAAAGAAAAAAAAGAAAAAAGAAAAAGATAGGCCTCCCCAAGGGAACATGTCACCTCTGTACCTGGGTCTGGGACAGACACAAGATATGCCTGTTCACAAAAGCCTGCCAAGTAACTACCTAATGGAAATATAGATGTAATCCATCACATCCTACTTACTGACAGAAAAAGCTATCTGCTAACACGCACTTTAAAACATTGCAACTCTGGATGTGAAAATAACTCTTTTGGGCATGCTGTCCATGAAAGCACTGGGTATAGATATGGTAACCTTCCAGTCACTATTTGATGGCTCTGAAATAAAAAAGTTGAAAGACAAAATAAAATCCTTACCCCAAGAACTTCTACATACTCGTAAATCTGAGCTTCCAGGAATGCAAGATCTTTATTTCTTTCAGTGTCTCTGGAAATAGATAAAGAAACTTTGTGAAGTCCATTCCAGAAGTGCAAACATCATGTGTACGCTGAACTTCTAAAGACAAATTTGACTTGTATACAGCAAGAAAACAGAAACAAGTACCAAACAGCTTGTGTAAACTAAACTGCGCACAAACGCACAAATTCAGCTCTGATATCTTCCATTTGGTTCGGGACCATTTGGTCCAACATAAAAAGCTTCTAATACTCCAAGAATTTGTCACGACTATGCAAGAGTGACATCTACAGAATACTTCTCATCCAAGTGAAGAGAACACCACCACCGCAGAATGACCTTCAAGAACTCACCTTTTGCTTCCTTTTGTCTTTGGATTCTTAGCAAACAAGGAAGGATCAAGCGCTTCCAGGGATTTGCCTTTAGTGCTAAAAAGTCTCTGAGCACGCTCTTCCAGAGTCCTGTGGAGAAGCAGGGAGGAGATGAGTCCAAACCATAGTTTTACATTTCCCAAGAACTATCTGAATTCAGGCAACAAAATTCTAAATTCAGCTTTTAAGAGATCATGAGGTTTCCTATTATCTTGGTCTTCATTCCTTAAGCCAAATTCTTCTATACAAAAGACTTCAGTACAGGACACTTCCCAAAATGGTAGATTCACAGTATCCCCTGACTGGTTCTCAATGTTTTGTCTTTCAAACACCATTAAGGTAATTCTTGTACAATAGTGACAACAAAACAAGTATCCCGTAAAGGCATGCAAGACAGGAAGACCTCAAAACTGAAAAGGAACTATAAAAAGACAGCATCTTACCCGCCACATTTTAGTCCCAGGGCCAGTAAAGCTGATTTTAATCTGTCCAGTCCCAGGGAGGCCAATTCCTGATCAATTAAAGTAAATTGCAATAAGAGGAGCTATTAAACAAATACAATATGAATGTATGTCCATTTTAACTCATTAAAAAAGAAAAAAAACCCAATGAACAGCATTCAAGAAAGGTCTGTCAAGGGTGCACCGCTCCTCACTGAAAAATGAGGAATGTGACAAGCGTAACCAGATCTTTCAGGTTACATCCCCCCTAATGGGAGAAATTACGTCATCAGCATAATCAAAAGTTTTATCTAGAAAGCACAGAGCCAGAGACAAAAGCACAGCAAGTAAAATTATGAAAAGAAACAAAATGACTAAGCTTCCACCTGCTCTTTGAGGTGGTGGTGCTTAGCACTAAGCACAGAGGTCTGAAAACATACCTCCCAAGAGGAAAACGCTGAGAGGTCCAGGTGGGCTCCAGCATGAGTGAGAGCACTGCTGGTCTCTTTCTGCCAAGAAAAAACAAATGCGAGATCTTGGTGACATCCCACAACACTTCATGCAATGCAAAATGCTAACCTCAAGAAAAGCCGTTCATTTGACAGAGAAAAATTCTCTCACTAAACTGACCAATGGAACAACAGAAAAGATACAAACTAAGCAACCTTTAAAAAAAGGTTTGTTTCAAAGGGGTTATGTTGGTTTTCAAAATCAATTTAGCATTAAATTGCATCTTTGTGATACACAACTACACATCTTGCTAGAAGACGTAATGTCAGTGATGACTTTACACCAATGATTCACAGAAAACCTATCACAAATACAGAAGCATTCACACGGCGTTAATGACTGCTCACCGGCCAGCCAGGGAATGTTCCGTTTTCCCACTTCTTCTCAAACTCAGTCTGAATTTTCCCAAAAAGTTCATTCTGGTCCAGTAACGGTTTCACACGATCAGTGTAATCCTGCAGGTACTCAAGAAGCATTTCAAGGTACCTGACAGAGTAGTCACAAGCACAGGTAATTCAGTATCAGCCTCTAGCATATTTCTATTTCTCTAACCATATCTTTGGAAAGTATTTTCCCTCTAGTACTCCAAAGGGAAGTCATCAAGATTACAACAGTTTTCAACGCACAATTTCTAGAAGCTGCAGTTACAAAGATAACGTAAAAGGTCCTTCCACAGACTAGAATGGGGCTTTCCACTTTCTTGGTGCGCTGCATTTTTTCTCAGGGCTCAGACACATGACTGAGTTACTATAGCTCAGTGACCCGATTTACATGAGTTAGGTTTGACTGTTAATTGTATTCTTAGCAGCTGTACATGTAAGAAGCAAATTCCTTCTCATCAACTGTCATAAAAGAAGCAGGCAGGCAAAAAGGCTCACCTCTTATATTCAGCATTTTTTCTCTCCTTGGGAATATCGAAGAGTTGGTCAAATGTGGATAAGTAAGTGATATAATCCAATTTCTAGGAACAAAAAAGTTTGAGTCAAGCTTTATACACAAGCAGCCAAATTAATATCCAGTTTCCAGACCAGAAGAAAAGCACTAGCTCATGCCATTATTCTGGACTGCAGAGGCCCGGGGTCCTCTGTACACTAACACATTGCCTTAGACACCTGTCAGTCCTCGGCAGCAGCAAACAGTGGCTTTTTACAAGGCCATCGTTACATTAATGACAGAGAGAGATCAACTGAAGAGAGCAAAAGAAGAGAGTCACGACACAGCATTCAGAATTCAGATGCTGTCAAGCAGTATGTACAACAAAGTGACTTCAACATAGCTACCTGGAAATAAATTTACCTATGTAAGGACCCCCAGCCCCAAATAACCATGAACCAAACAAAGAAAAACCTTGGCCTTCAGCACTGAAGCTGCCCAGACACATACAACCATTTACCTCTGACGATTTTAGATTAATGTACTTGAGGTAACAGTCATGCAGATCTAAGTATCGTCCATATCCTTCCTCATCTGTGAACTCCACCAAATCTGTAGGAAAGATCATGAAGAGCTTTACTCTGAGCTTAATCTTCCCTATTTATTATACATATGCTCTAGAACTTGAAAAGAATTAACTGTGGACTAAACTATGCTCAGGAAGATGTTGACAATGCAAGTGGGATACTCATTGACCAGGCACCTGAGTGCTTCTCTGTGTAGGAACATTCTAGTGTCCACTACTGTGGAATATTCCAGGGGCCGCAGTTCAGAAGAATTTAAATGACAAAAGAACAATTTTCAGAAGTCATTTAGTAAAAGGGACGTGGAACTTTGAAACGTGCAAAACAGATCAAATAACTCATTAAATAATACCTCAAGCAAGCACCATATTTTCACTTAAACTGACTGGTCTCAGAAAAAAAACTACAAACTTACTTTGAGCTTCTTCACTCGGGTTATCTCTGGCCTTCAACAGTTCCTCAAACTCCACTGACATCGGAACACAGATCTTCAAGTACAGACAAAAGTTACAGAAAAATTGGTTACTTCAACTAATGTCCTAGAATAATTAATATCAAACCATGATAGGTTGCCTCAAGAAAACTGCTAATTGAAAGGTATCCAAAGCATTTCTTCACCATGCACAAACAAAAAAAAAGTTCGATTTTAGCCAGCACAAAAAAGGCAAGACCCAAGGTCAGCTCAGCAGCAGAACATTCCTGAGGTAACACAAAACAAGCAGAGAGCACGGTCAGCATCTTGCATCTTCCCATATTCACACGACTCTCACAGGAGCCTGCCTCTGAAGCACCACCTAACCTCCAACACCTTCTGTTCTCAAGCGACATTTTAGTGTACTTAATACTGGTATATTAAGGCAATTAAACTGGGGGAAAAAAACAGCCTGTTATAGGGATGAGGCCCAACAGACCACAAACCACTTATTCTTTTACCAAGCAGGTAACTACTCACCTCATTCGGGTGCTTCCGGTGAAATTCCTTAATTTGTTTCAGTCTGTTGTAGAATTCTGCAAATTCATTTGGCCCTGAAATGGCACTGAGTTCTTCCTTCCGTAAGCTGTGTGTTCATGAAAACGGACAGATTACAAGTGGAAAGGAAAACACATTGGCTGCATTTTGATCACACAAAGCTCCAGTAAGACTGGTTGCAAACCTCACAAGGTCACATCAGATCTCACAGTCTGCCTGGCTTACGGTTTGAGGCTCTGGGTCACATCTCCCACCGAACACACCGTAGCCTCCACTTAGGAAGCTTCAAGGCAACTCAGGCCCTCCCCGCAGGACTTACACAAAAAAAAACCCCAAAACCAAAAGGCATATAAATAGCATGTACATGTCCAACGTGCAATGTGGGTCCTGCTCTAGCAGGTTTAGTCTCCAAAACTTGATTCCTGGTGTCGCGTACCAGCGTTACTCCTGGTGTATTCACAGCTGACTTAAAAAGCCCCCAAGTCCTTCGCCCGCCGAAGGTGCCCGGCAGCTGCCCCGCTGCACAGGCCGGCCAGGGCGTTTGTGCCAGCACTTACCCGTCCTTGTCGTCGTACAGGTCTCTCAGGTTGCCGCTCACCTCCATGTACCTCTGAAGAACAGAAAAGAGCCCCAGACGCCCAGGGACGTTACCGGGGCGAGGCTCCGGCAGCACCGGGCAGAGGCCCGGCCCGCCCCGCGCTGCTCCCGCGGCCGCCG
>JAVJGI010000040.1:118085829-118117417 GCA_035590275.1 Ibycter americanus
GGCTGTGCATGACATCACCCTCCCCCTCCTGTAAATCAGGCGCTGGGCCGTGCACAGCCATGACCCATTCATGACAGGGATAAAATCCAGATGTTCCAGGGCTACGTGCAGCTGGGCCATTTCCTTTTTTGGCTAAAAACGTGAGGCTCTTGAGGCTGACGGAAAGAGGAGCCCGGGGGCCCTTTGTACAGAAACCTTTTGTGGTTAATCCCTGGAAACAGCGCTGCAGAAACCAGGGTTTGTGGCGCTTCTGCTGCAGGACGGGCTCCGCTGGAAACCTCCAGGGCTGGAGCTCGCTCAGCCTTCGAGGGCGAGCAGCAGCAAAACCAGAGCCCGGCGCAGGTCCCAGGGCGGCAACAGCAACAAAAATCTCACTCGAAAAAGCCCGTCAGCTGCCAGAGCAGGAGCCTGCGCTGGAGCCAGGAATGTGCAGGCCCCGGTCCCACGCAGGCTGGGCCTGTGGTGCCGCCGCAGCGCCCGCAGCAGCCGAGCCGCCATGTGGGGGGCACGGAGCGGGGCGCTGGGGGCCGGGGCAGGCGAGCCCAGGGGAAGTCGTGGCAGCTGTTAGTAAATGTAAAGGAATCTGTGGAAAATAGTTGCAGATGTTAGGGGAATAAACGGCTCTCCCCAGCTGATAAAAGTGAGTAATGAGCGTGCACGGCTTTGGGGAAGGCTGCCAGCAGGAGACCACTGCTACCCCGACTCGAGATGGCGGCAACTGCCCCACCAAACCTCCTCCCCAGAGCCTACGTGTGCGGACTGGGGAGCGTGTATCGCGGGGGGAAGGAAGCTCGTCCGCACAGTGGGGTACGATTCGGTATCGCAGCGATCCAGGCCAGCTCCCGCGGCAGCGCAGCATCCTGGCCGCCGCTGAGCCTGGCGGCATCGCTCCCGTGCGGCTCCAGCCAAGTCCTGCTTAGGTCTGTCCTGCAGAACAGCCTGGCCAGACAGACAGCGGGCACGGACAGACAGGCAGCCCCGGCACTGGGCACCCACTGCAGCCCCACAGCACGAAGGAGCTGCTGCTCCCTGCCGTCATGCACGGGGCTGGCACAGCTGATGCTGGGCATGTGGTTCGGGGAGGCGCGAGCGCTGTGGGCATCGGCCGCCCCCAGTGCTGGTTTAGGGGTGAGGACAAGGCTGATGAGCAGAGCAGCAACACCGATTCAGCCAGCGCTCTGCCCTGGGCCTGCTGTTTGAGAAACACAGGAGAGCAAGCGTCACTAAAACGGTTTATTATATAAAGCCGTAGGAAAATACACAGGAGGCTGAGGTTTAGGACACTTCCTTCTAGAGACTGCTCCAAGCTCCTCAGAATAGCAAACACACAAACTCTGATTTTCCTGCATCAAAGCTTTCAAACAAGGGTTCAACAAGGATCTGAATACAGAGTTAAAAACACTTCAACATGCATAACATTTTCTGTTCCTAAGTAAAGCGGGGAGGCGGGGGGGGGGCGCGGGGGCTAGCCCCTTCATCCTGCAGTTGGTTACAAAATGACAGATATCATGACAAAAGAGTACAAAAGGAAAAAAAAACAACACAAGAAGATGCTTTCAGAAAAGCACGTGGCTGTCTAAGCAGGAAAGCAGGGTCAGCAGAAGTGCCGCAACAAGGCGAGTGAAAGGGATGTAGAGACAAGGCAGGGGGGCCCTGGCAGGGCCCAGGGCCGGCTCAGCCCTCGTGTGAGTCAGGGATGGCTCAAGATGTTCTGTTTTGCCAACACAGGGCCTTGGGAGATGCAAAGCCCCTCCTCAGGGCAGCCCCGTGCCACCTCTGCTTTGCTGGGACACAGCGAGGCATGAGTGTGGCTGGGGGGAGCCGCCACCCCCTGCCCACCGCAGTTGCGGGGCACAGCCTTGGCCGGAGCAAGTTGTGGACACCCTGAATGCCCCCCCCTCCGCCGACCTCCTGTGCTCCCGCAGACCCTCCCCTCCCCTCCCAGCAGCCACCCCTCTGGGCAACGCTCCCCTCCCCGAATTAGCGGAGGGTCTTCAGAGTTCCCTGTGCCGCTGGCGGCTGGGCTCGGCAAGGCAGCTCCTGCCCCACGGCTCCCCGTGGGAGGGGTGGAACAGGAATAAAGCCCTCGGTGCTCTCAGCCTTCAGCACACCCTTCTCTGGGGCTCAGCCAGGCACATCACAGGGGGGACCACCAGCGGGCCGACAGCCACCAGGCTCCAGCTCAGACACCGCAGAGGCAGCCGTGGGAGATCGGAGCACAGATGGACAAGAACGGGGAAGGGAGGTGAGGGGGCAGAACGCCCCGTACCTGCGAGCGATTTGAGCTCCTCATCCACATCTGAGTGAGAGCACCTCTACGGAGATGTGCAGAGCAAAGACCCACAAACGGTGAGGTGGCTACAGAAATCCGGAGGTGGATCCCATCAGGCAGGACATATGCTCTTTACCTGGCCACACTCCAGCCTGGTGTCCCCAAAAGGGGCAGAGAGCCCTTCACGCCCAGGTCGCCACAGACCAGCCGCACGTACGGAAAGGCTGTGCTGCAAAGCCAGCCGCTACGCAGGCCAGCACGGCCAAGCTGCATGGACCAGGAGCTGCTGCTGCCTTATATCACACAGAGCAAGGGAAGCACATGGGGAAAAGAGAAAAGTCAGCGCTGTGCCAGGGGGAGCAAATACATGCTGCCAGCGTGCAGATCCAGCAGCCCAATGCTGAAGCTGCTGCTGCTGCCCTTTGCTCAGCTGCGGCCCTGGGCTCAGCTCGTGCCTGGTCAGACAGGAAGCAAAAGGAAAGAGTAAATTATGGGGGGGTCTTGAAGCTCCTTTTTCAACTTTATTTAGCTTTGACTCTGCACAGAGCCACAGCACAGCGTACTCTAGCCTTCAGGGAGGGGCACAGGAATCCCCTGCACACACCGTGGTTCGGGGTCAGCCCCCATCTCCTGTGCCTTGTGCCCTGCCCCTGAGATGTTGTTGGGGTGTCTGGCACAAAGACCCTGAAGAATAGAGAAAGCCCCTGCCCCACGGTGTCCTTGGAGGCTCATAGGTCGCTGCTGCAGTCGCGGCACAGGATCTCATCGTTGTCAGGGATGAAGCCTTTCCCGACCAGCGAGGTGTTGCAGCGGGCGCAGTTAAAGCAATTATGGTGCCAGTGACGGTCCTCAAAGGAGACATATTTACCACCGCCAAAGCCTACAGGAGGGACAGAGTGCAGCATTAGAACCCCTGGGGAAACTGGGACGAGCCTCCTGCACAGACTGAGTCTTGGCCTGCTCATTTCCGAGTCAGGTCTTCACACGTAGTGCTGCACCGTGGCACCCCCCCCCCCCCCAGCATCGAATACATCTGAAATACCAATCTCCACTCTTGTGGGGGGAAGAGGACCGAAATGATTTCACACCAGACTTTGCAGGGTTGAGATTCTCGGACCAGAATCACCACCTTCTCCCCAGAGAGAAGCAGGGAGCGGAGCTGCACCATCACAGCGAACGAGGGGGCTGCCAGGAGCAGCTCTTTCAAAGGACAGTGCTAGTGAAATCCTGGGAAGAGCCCTCCTGCCACCAGCCCAGGCCCAGGCTCCTGCAGAGGCTCCACGGGCAGCTTCCTTCCTCTGCCGGCAGTGGCTGGACTTGTGGGCTGTGACTCCCTTCTCCCCGGGACTGCGCCAAACTGATAAGGACCAGACGGGAAGCAGGGTGCCCAGGAGCTGCCCTGTCCTCAGCCAGAGTCATCCTCTGAGTCACCAGCTGATTCACGGCTTTGCCTGCCTTCCCAGCAGCAAGAGACAGGAGTTGCAAAGGGAAAGGTCAAGTGGGGGAGGACAGGAAGGCAGGCAGACCCTCTCAGGGGTTTCTGCAGAAAAGGACCCCCTGCTTCCCCTGTCTTAGGCAGGTACGACAGGTCCAGACTCCCCTGCAGCAGCAGCTGCTTCAGCCTTGGCTGGAAGTCTCTGGCTTTCCCAGTCTGTGAGCAATCTTTCCTCAGGACATGGCAACCAGCCTCAAGGCAAGCTAGAGACACGAGATCATGCTATGAGGGGTTGTTTTGGGAGCCTTTACCCATGGGCAGAGGGAATTCCTCACAAGGGGCACAGTTCACCACCTTGAGAGATGCGGGCGAAGGGACAGAAGTGGCCCTAGGACCACCGCAACAAAGAGATCCTCTCTCAGGGGGTTCCTTGGAAAGCAGCTTCAGTTCTTTCTGTGGGGGACGTGCCTGAGGGCACCTTGCACTCCCCAGCATCTGTCCCCAGGAGGCCTGAAGTGCCTGGAGACACTTGAGCAAGCCTGTATGGTGGGGATGTGTATGAGCATAGTATGGGCCTGGGTCACACGAGGGCAACCTCCCCCAGAGAAGTCACCGTGTGTCTGGAAACAGAGCAGGTAGGTCGTGCCTTGCTCTGCAGAAGCACCCCATAACCAGGGCCGTTCCACTCACCTGTGATGGGCTTTGTGCAGGCGCTGCACTTCTTGGCATAGAGGTTCCCAAAGCACTTGATGCAGTATGGGTTGTCATCCTGGGAGGTGAACTGCTGGCCAGCCAGGGGGGTCTTGCAGCCTGTGCAGACGAAACACTCCTTGTGCCACGGCTCATCCCGGTAAGTCACTCCTCCCTTGGTCAGGGTCTGCAGGAAGAGATCACACACTGGTGACGCACAAGCATGGGGAAACGGGCTGCAGCGCATGACCAGCAGCTAGCTGGGGTGCTGGTGCCTGAACCCTTCTCTGGTGGGACTCAGACAGGACTGGGGAGCATGTCCCTTGGTCACAGAACTCAGGGGCTTCGGGCTGTCAGGCCAGACGTACCTTTTTGCAACGAGTGCAGCGAGGAGCGAACTTGCTCTCATAACAGGGGACACAGTAATAATCCTTCTTGTCTGGGATGAAGGATCGTGACCCAATGGGCTGCTGGCAGCTGCTGCATATGAAGCAATGCTCATGCCAGGTTTGACCGTTGTACTCCAGCTTACGGGATCCTGCAGAGAGAGCCGTTCACAGTGACGGGAGGGAGCAGCACACGCACACACAGGGGACACAGGAGGCTGTGCAGGATAAACTGCAGTCCTGCACACCGCGCTCTGTGCCTGCCCTCCCCATGGCAGTGCAGGACTGCGAACAGCTGGAGAGGGGAGGCCCCAGGCCCACCCCACAGCTGCAAGAGGAGTGCTGCAGGAACATGCTTCCAGCACTGGCACACAGGCCATGGCAGAGATGCCTGTTGTAACCTACATCTGAAGATGGTGCCAGAATGGCCAAGCAAAGACACGCCTTTGCCTCAGGCCATCTCCAGAGACACTCACACACCTTCAGTCATTCCTTCTCTTCTCGTCAGCACACACCAGAAAATGCCCAGGAAACCCTTTGTTATCTCCTCCCCAGCTCACTTCCCGGTGAAAAAGGGGAACAGACAGACAGGGCTGCTGTGGTGATGGCAGCTGGGGATCCTGCTGTCTCACCAGACAAGCAAAGTGCCCAGTCCACTCTGTGCAGTGGGGCAGGAGGGCAGAAATTCAGTTCTCTTCCTTGCTGCCCTAGTGTTGGACCCTGCAGCCCTGGCTGACGCTGCTGGGACTAGGAACAAACTGCAGTGCTCAAGTCTGCCTGTTCCTACCTGGCATGACTGTCTTCTCACAGGCAATGCATTTGGAGGAGAACTCGCTGCAGTAGCAGTCATTGCACAGCAGCTCCTCGCCTTGGCAGGTGAACGGCTCGTCGGCCAGAGAACGGTCACAGCGGAAGCAACGAAAGCAGTGCTCGTGGTAATGGCGATCCTCATAGTACAGCTCCTGGGGAGAAGAGCCAAGATGAGGAGAGGACTGATCGCCCCAGGGAACCACCCTGCCCGGCCGCGGGGTCCCGTACTCACTCTGCAGTCGTGGCTGATCAGCTCTTTGCACTCATCACAGGTGTTGGCAAAGTGGGCATCGTAGCAGGGGATGCAGTACGGGCCGTTGTCCATCTGGATGTACTTGCGCCCATACAAGGACTCCTTGCAGTTGTCGCAGTCAAAGCACTCTGTCATGGTGCCAGTCTGAGGGCCTCCTTCACCTGCTAAGAGATCAGCAGAGATGCTGGGTCAGTATCAGCTTACGCTGCCTGAGACGTCCCTGCACAGCCCGGCCATCTCCAGAGAGCAGGGACCACGAATCCCTGCGCTGAGCCAACAAACAGCCGCTCTCAGGAAAGGACACAGACCTGAGCTGCTGCACCTGCTCTGTGGCTGTACACACTTCCAAAAAAGCCTGCACACGTTCAGGGCCTGGGACGGATCTTCCTTCAGGTTTACACTCAAGTTCAACAGTTGGAGCACTTAGGCACCACTCAGAGAAACTAGACACGTAAGCACGCAGTTGAGCTTCTCACTGCCTGCCTCGCTGCCAGGAAGCAAAGTGTTAATGACGACCAAAAGAATTTTTTTGCATGAAAAGTTTTGATTTGGCACCGAAAACAGGACCATGCACACACACTGTGGGTGCACATCCCCTGTCACATCAGAGAGCGAGCCAGCTTGAGGGAGATCTGACTACCAAGCAGCCCTTCAGAGACCCACGCTCAGCCACCAGCATGGCCCTGGACCAACAGCAGGATTCCTCCTGATGGCCTGTGAGCTGATGCTCTGCCTGATGGGGCTCTCAGCGTTCCAGATTCTGGAACCTCTCCAGAACTTTAAAGCAGCTGCTCCACAGGGAAGCAGGAATCAGGCACCCCATGCTGTGCCTGGCTGCGAAGCCACAGCCCAGCAAACCGTTTTGCACATGTTGCTCTAACTGCAAACACTCTTCAGGCAGAAGGTGCTGGGGAGGGTAGGGGTTTTACAAGGAATAGAGGGGTCAGGGTTTTGCACGCAGGAGATCAGACATCTCTTGTTGCCCCTCACCTCCCTCTCAGACGAGGTTTGTGGAACTATTTCACTTCCTTTGGAGCACTAACTCCAGAACAAGAGTATCATCCTTCTGTTTGGTTTAACCTGGTTATTCCTAAATATGGAGTTTTCCACTTGCAGAATCACACCCTTTTTTAATACAGGTTGCTATCAAGTGTAGACAAGCCCATGGAATTACATCTGAGCCATCAGCTGCAGAGTGCCGCACGCTGCAGTTTTCTTCATGAACCCACCCACTCCAGAAAGCGCTATTATGGCTCAACCTACAGTTTAGCACTTCGTGGGGCAGGGAGCTCCCCGCCAGCCCCTGTGCCTCCCTTACGCTGAAGGCAGCCTCCAGGGCAGGAGCCGATCCAGACAGCTCTGACTCAGGGCAGCGAGCTTCCCAGGGCTATTCTTGGTCAAGCCACACAGCTCCCAGCTGTTGTCAAGCCCGGTATGTGCCGATAGGGTTGCCGGTGAATAAATCCAGTGTTCCCACATGGCTACGTGACCAACAGAGGGGGAACAAAGTCCCTTTTCAGACACTCTGGTTACCCAGCTGCCGCCCCGGCCGTTGCCTGCTCTGCTGACCGCTCCGTGCCCTCCAGCACGGCAGGCTGGTGCGTGTGGCTGCGGCTGCGGCAGCCGCTCCGTGGCGTGTCCCTGCGAGCAGCGCGGCCTTGGGGCCACCGCTCTGCCAAGCCTGTCCTCCGGAGCCTCAACCAGCAGCCCCAGACTCCCTGCGGGCTGGGCCAGGCAATTTCCAGTCTGTTACTGGAGACGGGGCAGGCGCTCGGGGTGGTTTGCACAGGGGGGCTGGATGGGTGCCAGGGTGCCGAACTGAACCCACTGCCACAGCTCTGCCCCCAGCTTGGGCTGGCCCCCCAGCACCCCCCTCCCTCTGGGGCACCCCATGAGGTGCTCACCCGACTGGTCAGCAGCTCCCGTGCCCCCCAGCACCCTGCACGGCTCCCGGCCACTGCTCACCCACCACCTCCTCCTCTGTCATCCCACATGCCTTCGCTTCCTGAAGCCACCTGGGACCTTTCTCTCTGGCAAAGAATGAAAAATTAAATTAATAACCCTCCTCCTCCCAGCCCTGTTGAAGGGAACTTTCCAAGGTGTGTCTGTAATAAAAGGGCCTCTACTAAGCACTCCTGCCCTGGGAGCACGATACCGCTGGGGCAGGGAGCTGCCATGTTTGCTCAATGGGCTGCGCTTTATCTCTATGGTCCTGTAACTGGGGTCAGAGGACATCAGAAAACGCGAGCGAAGGAAAATCAACTTGAACGGAGAAGCTTTGGGTTTTACTGGTGACGTGGACCCAGCCTCTTGAGCGCTGCTGCCCCTGCCCCTGTTCCTCTGTGAGCCCCGGTCCCCAAACTCAAAACAAGGGACAGCATTTTCCCGTGTCGCAGGGGCAGGAGGTGGGCAGGATCAACCCACCACAGATGGCGGGGGCTCTCGCCCCCCTGAAGCACAAGCCACCCCAACAAGGCAGGTGCTGCTGCCCTGAGTGCGCGCTGTCCCCCAGCCCCCCATGCACCCTCGGGACCCGGTGCCAG
The DNA here is from genome assembly GCA_035590275.1 of Ibycter americanus. Lineage (NCBI taxonomy): Eukaryota > Metazoa > Chordata > Aves > Falconiformes > Falconidae > Ibycter > Ibycter americanus. The sequence continues at coordinate 118,094,219 of JAVJGI010000040.1, forward strand.
CCAGCAAACCACAGAGCTACGGGGTGCGAGCACCAGCCCCACAGCGAGTGCTCAGCACCAGAGCGAGCCCTGCTCCCCTGGGGCAGCCGAGCTATCACCATGACCGAAAGAGGGATTAAAAAAAAAAAAAAAAAAAGTGACAGGAACATTTCAATCCCAACTGCCGTTTGTCACCCAGGCCCCTGGCAGTGCCAGCCCTCCTCTCCATCACCGAGGCGGCCGGCACCCCCGAGCCCACCAGGCTCGCGCTGGCTGGAGCTCTGGCCGGTGGGTGCTGAGCGGCACAGAGCAGCCGCTGAAGGGGAAATGAAAGCATATAAACCCTCTGAAAATGATCCACCCAGGAAGACCCTAAAGCAGCGCGCCACGCTTGCCTCCGCTTTCAGTAGTTTCTCCCCAAAGTCCACCTATGTCTGCTGCCTGCTGTGTGAGCCAGGCTCCTGCTCTCCGCGGGTCCGAGCGGGCTAATGCATGGACTGCCCGCAGAGCGAGTCCCAGGAGTGTCACGTAGCCGAGACTGCTACGAGAGCGTAGGGGATCAGACTGCGCTGCCTCTTCCACAGAAAAAAGAACCGGCCCAGGAAGTTTGCTCAGGGTTATTTGTACTAGATAAGCTGTTTGCTCTCTTTGTTCTGGTCTCACATGCAGTGCTGGGGAGGGGTGTCAGAGCCCTGTGCAACGCCAAAGCAAACTCTGCATCTTCGTCCCTGAGGATATGGCACTGCTGGAGACCAAGTTCATGGAGAAAAGGAAGATGAGACAAAAGAAACAAGAGTAAACGAAATCGGACAAAAGCCCACAATTCTTGCTGTCATTGTAATGGGGAACCTGGAAACTGCCTCCATTCATGAAGAAAAGGGGTGAAGTTTCAAAATGCGCTACAAAAAACCCTTTAATTGAGGCTCAGATTTAGAAGGCACAATATAGGGAGTCACTATGCGTGCTAATTAGCACGTGCTCATACTCTGCAGACTGCACCACCCTGTAAACATTAGCTGTGCGCTAGGCTGATGTAAGTAATGCCTTCAAATACTAAACAAGGTGTTGCCCTAAAACGATGGGATTCCAGTTGCAAAGCGAGTGTTTGCTTGCCCATCACCAGATGGCTGCGGTCCCTGTGGGACAAGGCTTACTGAAGCAGGTCCCTTGTACGTGGGGATGGTGGAGCTGGCTGTGGGGTATTCTCTCAGCTGTCTTGCTGGCTGTCTGAAGGCAAAAATAAACAACAGATCTATGCCTGCCAGCTGCCTACCCTTTCCCTTTGACAGATATAGCTGTGCTCGGGGAGGAAGGGAAGTTCAGTTCCTCTCCTGTACCCATGAACAAACTGCTTTGGGAACAAGAGCTCCTCTCGCAAACAACATTTAAAGTGCTCCAGGATGCAAATCTGATCAGTCTGGAACTGAGCTCAGAATAGCTTCATGTATGAGAAAGGTCAGCAATTTGTCAAGGACGCACAGCAGAGTCCACTTTCTAATTAGAGAGTAACATGCACCTAACACCACCCCGGTGTCATTGTCCACAGCAACACAGCAGATGGCTTAGCAACAGCCCAGGAGATTATTACATTAATTCTAGTGTTGATAAACTGGGGACCTATTATGCAAAGGAGGCAGTACAGCCTGTCCACGGCCGGGCTTTCTGCTGCACGCAATCACTTCAGAGTTTAACCAGCCTCTTGAGACGATTCCTGCTACAAGGAACTGCTTCAGCGAGAGGTCTCATGCACATGGTGAACCTCTAACCCTGTGTAACTTCACACCGGTTTGTTTTTCGTTGTCAGCTCACAACCAGCTGCTCCACGAAGTGATCCTAGAGCAACCCATACGGCTATTCCTAGGGAAACAATCTTTCCAGGACACAGGAATAGACCTGCCTTTGACTGTCCGTCAGGTTCCTGCCTATTCTCGCCTTCCCGGGGCTGCTCCGAGCACAGCTTGTGCAGTTGCAGTTCACACCTAAACAGACATGCAGAAAAGAAAGCACAGCCTCGCTGGGAGAGGCGAGCTTTCCCCATGTAAGGATGAAACCATCCAGGGACAAGCCTTTGGAAGACCATCCTCAACGTGTTCCACAGTCAGAAGAGCAGAACAACGCTTTTTGTTCCTGTTGGCTTTCCAGAACCATTATGGGTCCTGGAATCTGCACAAAGTTGTTTCTGCCTGCCGCCGACCCTAAAAGGGAAACCAGCTGCTTGCTCTGAGGAGCAGCTCCAGCCCCTCTGCTACTCTGGGAGCATTTTCAGTCCGCATTTCCTGACACGGCATCTGCGGATGCACTCAGGATCCCTGCGCACCCCAGCCAGGGACCGGCATGGTCAGACCGGGCTCTCCGGTGGCAGAGCGGGCCAGCTCCCTGGGGACAACGTGGGTTTCTCTGCACCTCCTCACACCACTGCAACTGTCTGTCCCCTCTTGCTCTGCTCCCAAACCCACCAGCACGGCTGCAGACCTGGCGCAGTGGGAACATTCTCCATCTGTTGTTAAAGGAGATCCTGCTTTTGGGCAAGAGGCTGGAGGCAGCTTTCCAGAAAGGGGCTGAGTGTTTCATCAGGGTAACCCAACCAGACCCAGCCTGCACCCAGCACCCTCAGGAGCCGCGTTGCATCAAGCACCCGCCTGCTCGCAGCACCACTGAGTCACTTCCTGCCCATGGAGCTCGCCTCCAAGCCGCCTTCCAGCCCCAACCTCCCCACGGACAGCTCGGGAGCCTCAAGTACGAAGGGCTGCTCTGGTGGTGAGGAGCGGAGTCCTCGCAGGGACCACCAGCTCAGCCACAGAGCTCACCTGGCAGCTCCCCCCCCCGCCCAGCACAACGGGAGGATGCTGCAGGTCATTCCTTGAACACATAGGGGAAATCTGGTTCTTACAGTCAGCCTCAGAGGCAGGAGACAAGTGAATCAGCTGGGTGTAAGGCCACACAGCCCCCACCTACAGCACTGGGATGTTGTGCTTACACCTGTGCACGTACTGAGCTCTGCTGAGCAAGCTGCACCGCAGTCGTATCCCCAAGCACGGGCAGATCAACCTCCTGCCCAGAGCAGTCATGGGCTGCTCTGGGCTCTGCAACACATTTAGCAAAATGGTTGGCACAGTTGTAAGGAAACACCCTGCATTTCAAATAAAGTGCTGTCAGAATCACCCTTGCTCAGCAAAGTAGGCAGCTTCCTGAAAATGCCCACAACTTTTGAGAGGAAGAAGTAACAGAAACTGTTGAAGCATCTGACAATTCACAAGGTAGACTTGGATTGTTGCACGACTTTAATAGTCTTAGAATGGCAATTTAAGGGTTTCCTAATGTTCAGAAGGGATCTCCGAGGTGCCCTCGATTCAAAGAACAAAACCACATTGCATGGACTCCTCCTGACAGCTCTGCATATGGATCAAGATAGTTCTAAAAGCACAAATGTCCCACAGATGTTCAATCTTACCCTTAAACTAAGAAAATCTCAGCTGATGCCAGCCCACAGCCTGCCCAGAGGTGCCCTGCACTGTTTGTACAGCCGTGACTGAGACATCACACCCGGCCCAAGGTAAGCAATGGCAAATGGCTGCAGTGCAGGGCACGGCCACCACCGCTGGGCTGAACTCACATGAGGTCCCGGCAGTGAGGCAGAGTCACAGGCATGCCAAAGGCGAGCAGTGCCTTCGCACACAGCACTGCCTGCATGGAGCAAGAGGGTTCCAGGAGGGTGCTGCTGAGGGCAGGTACAAGGAGCCCAGTCTTACCCAAAAGCAGCTTCCTACAGAGAGAAGAGGCTGAAGAGCGAGGTTACAAGCGCAACCAGAGCACTGGAAGACCTAACAGAGACAAAGCCCAACTCTGCAAGTGCCGTAAGAGGTGCCCTCTGCCTCACACACAGGACGAGAGACAGGAAGCATCTTTATCACTTTATACATTAGTGACATGGCACAATGTGTATGCTAATACTTATTTTCTACATCAGCATTATTCTGCAGAGGAGGTGGTGATGGGATGCATCTCCAGGAGGCCAGGCTCACTTTCATGCTTTCTTGTAACACCAGCAGTGCTGATTTGGGGAGGAAAATGACCCCTGATGCCTGGTCTTAAGTACCTGCTGAATTCTGCCAGACTAGATATACTCAAAAGATCTGGAAAGCAACAATGATTTTTTTAAAGTTTAATTCAAATTTTCTGAATTACCATAAATCATTGGCCAGGTTTCTCAGGCAAGCCAACAAACCTTAGAGAGACAGTACACAGGGTCAGCTATCCGCACATGGAAATAGCTTCGTCCTGCAGACTCTCCAGTAGACATGGCTCGGTCTGCAAGAAATCTCGACACCCCCAGGTGGCTGTGCCTGTGGACTGGGGATGTGGGGCTGTCAGGAAGTTCAGGGTCCTAAGGAGCTCCAAAATGCTGCTCTGGTTTCAGAACCCTAGTGAGTTCATAGACCTTCTTTCCTCTAGTACTAAATTCTTCATTCTTTCTCCTACATAAGGAAAGATAAAACAAAACTTTTCTGATGTGAAAGGAAAACCTGCTGCTAGTAAGTCCAGCTCTCACAAGGCAGCATCCCCATACAAGGTAATGGGACACAGCTCTAAGCCAGTATTTGTGCACACTGGGACTTTTGTCCCTTCTCTACCCTTTAAAGAAAGAATCTCTTTTTAATGAGGCTGCAGTTGCAGGGGAATCTGATTTTCCATGCTACAGTGGAAAACCAGGCAGATTTGCCCATCTGAGATTAGAATTGTAATTTCTTGTGGCCAAGACCTTCCTTGCATTTGGTTTTCAACTACTTCTGTCCCTTTCCTCCCCATATCCTTCTTATCTGAACAGGTCTCCTGAATCCAGCTGTGAGCTGAACCATCCACACGGTGAGCATGAAGATACGGGGTTTGGAGGAAGAGAAACAGAAGATCTAGTCAAACATGGCAACCAGAGAGAAATGCCAGGCTTCCCGTGGGTGCCTGTCTCCACTGTGCCTACCTACCTTCCAAAACCCCAACAGAGGGACAGCAGAGTGCAGGCTGACAAGGAGAAAGGCAACAGACAATTCAGCCCTTGCTCTAGGCTTATTTTCTTTAGGGACAGTTAACTGACAAAGAAAGAAGCTTAAGAGTCCCTACTGTGCAACCATAACATGAAAAACTCTGCCCAGGAGGAAAGGAGGGAATGATTTCAGAGTTAAAAAAAATTATTACTGCATACCTGTAAGGGTTAATTAACCGTTTCAGGTTCTGAACAAAACCCTCCCTCTGCAGAGGGCAGCTTGGATGGAGGGTGCAGATAACAGCAGTGGAACTGTTGTAACGCATTCAGAACAAGCAGCCTGTGTCATTCTGCTGACATTAAAACTGAATGTTTGCTCAAGAGATCAGCTGTTAATCTTATTCAAAACATATACACAAAGTAAGCAAATTTTGCACACTCAACAGGAAGTCAGGAATTAAAACCATTCGGGCAGTTTGGACCTGTCACGGTTCAAACAGACCATTTAACTGAAGGAGGAAGTCCAAGAGCAGAGGAGTAAGATACAAACACACCAGAAACTTCTCCCCAGCCAAATGAAGTCCCTTTCACCAGATGGTTAAGAAACCTGTGACTTAAAAACGTGCCAGAAGAGATTCTGGCTGGTCTCTGAAGAGGCTTGGGAGAAGACCGAGACAGCCTGGCCCAAGCTCCGTGTTGCAGGTACCTTCCCCTGCCACACGCAGCACTGACCAAGCAGGAGCCTGCTGGCAGCAGCAGCTTGCACCAAGCCAGCCCGCTACCGATGCGCCGAACCGGCTGCAGGGCAGCAGCTGCTGACATGGCCAGGGTGACCATAATAGGAAGAAAGATGCTGGAGCCAAGTTTCAGGGAGCGTGACTGATCACAGGAGCTTCAGTGTGATCAGAGGAGCGAGAGTCACAGTCCAGGGAAACGGCTGCTCGTATCAATTCTTAAGAAGGAACAGGCGTGCAATTGCTTTCTGAACTCCCGCTCCCTTCTCCTCTCAAGCACGTTAGTCACCCCATTTAAGAGAGAAGGATACGTTCCTGTTCAATTATGGGAACACTGATATCAAAAACACTGGAGCGCATACTGAAAGCGAGTGCACGCAACCTCCAGGCTCTCCTCGCTTGTGACAGGCAGTAGGCGCAACACCAGCCCCAGGCAGCGCGTCCAGTGCCACTGCGAAGAGGCTGCCCGTGTCGGACGGCACCACCAGCTCACACGACATCCCCAGCACGGCAACGTGCACGATTCACACCTGCTTGTGGTGTCTCAGCCTCGACAGCCCTGGCAAAAATGCCATCAGCTAGTGGGTGCTTGACAAATCTCATCATGAGAGTCTGCCAATGTCAAATCCACAAATTCTCTTAGTTTTCCTCTTTCAACTAGAAAATTGGGCAAGGATGAGGAACTCGTTGCTTGTGCAGGGCTGAACAGACCTTTCAGACATATTGAGCAGACTGTACATTAACCATCATCGTCTGGCAACAAACAGTAATGCAAGAACACAAAGCAAACCCTGAAGATAGTCATCAACCATAAAAAACAGCTTAATGGGCACTGGCTGGCCTCCAGGCCCCAGGTTTCACACCAGGTCTAGGCAGAGGTTAATCTGGAGGGTAAAATGCTCATTGCTTAGAAGTGGTATAATTTACCTGTGAACCTTCTTTGCCCGTGTCATTATGAAGTGATGAACAAGAAGAGGTGGTGGGAATGGACCATAACTGGATGAGATTTCGTCAAGGAAGTCATGAAGAGAGTATATATAAACGTACATGAAACTACAAATTGGTAGATAAGGTGCTTCACGTTACCTGCCTGTTGTAGCATATGTTTTCTTGTTCTGTGTGCTACAGCCTCTTAACACGACACATCAGTGCAAGTACAACCTCGCAGGAGGTACAGGGCCCCCCACATGAAGTCGGTATTCTCCATAAACAAACATACGAGCACAAAGATCAAACACATCCATGCCCCGAACTCCAAAGCCAGAAGTCTGTTGCACAGAGCCTTGGGTGCTCCGAATCTTCCAAATGCAGAATCCCAGAGAGATCTTTATAATGCCCTGACTATTACAGAAAGAAAAATGGACTCCCGGAGAATAAGCATGTTGTGAGGATTATAATCTAGTAAAGAAAGTTTAATTTTGGACTGAATTGATTTATGCCCATGTAACCCAGCAAAGCTGGCCCATAGCCATATAAATGCCTTACTGCTTATCCAACTGCACAAACCCAGGACTCCAGCAACAGTGTTTCAAAATCTCTTTGCCCCACAAAATAAAGGTCATATCCAGTACACGAGAATTCAAACATGAAAGCATGACAGGAAATGACTAACTGCACACTGAGGCCAATTTACCTTCATCTTAGATCTGCTCAGCACACAAGAATCTCGCAATTCAAACAGACATCACAGCCTATATGTAGAAAAAAGAATCTGACTGCTCTCATTGCTAGTTCTTGGGTCTGTGCATCTCAGTACAGATATCACTGCAAAATAATGGAATTCCGCTCTATTTCCCTAAAGTTCTCTTACAAGTCTAGCCTTATGCTGTAGTGTTCACTTTTCTTTCCCTTAGAGGCAGCTGTTTCCTAAATTGAGGATGAAGCCATTCTTATTTCTGAGGTGACAGAATCACAGAACCATTTAGGTTGGAAAAGGCCTTTAAGATCATTAAGTCCAACTGTATAATTGAAGTTACTGTTTACAAAGCTTTTTGTAGTCCCCGATTAAAAGGTACTTAGGCGATTATACGGCTATTTTGCACATGAAGGCAATCAAGAGGCTGCTTCAAGCTTGCTTCTGAACAAGCACCCATGTGAGCTTGTGGACAGGCTGCAGGGGATGGATGCAGTCACAGGGTTCACATGCTGAAAAGCAAACCTGCGTGGTCTGAGCCCCATCCCTTAACTGCCTTCTCCAGAAAGCCTGGCAGCTCTTTTGCTGATTAAGCCTCTGCTCAGCTTCAGGTTTTTTTTAACAAACAAAGCAACTTTGACTTACAGTAGCAGGGAAAGACATACAAACCAGACATGTTTTATTGAATGTACGCCTATTACTTAAAGGGCAAAGTGAATTTTTTCACCAAATTAGGTCAAAATATTCCTGTTTCCGATTTGATTCTTTGTCTCCCAAACATGAGCATTTGTAGTTGGTTTCTTGCACATAAGCAGATACACTGAGAAGGGAAACCTGCGCTGTAACCCTGGCGGTTCTGTGCCTTTTGGGGCTCTCTCCACCCACACGCAGTATCAGCTGAGTGAAGGGAAGGCCAGGACGGTGATGGGGAGACGCGGCGATGGGGCTTGTGTGCCACGCAAGCCCTTGCCCAGCAGCTGCTCTCCCACCCTGCCAGCCACTAACCATGGGCCTCTCCACCTGTGCTGGCTGCCTGCACAAGAAGTAAGGACACTCTCCATCTACAGCACTTTTTACAGCTGCTGGTGTCCCTTGCAAGCAAAGGCAATTACAGCTCGGTAGCGCGCAGCATGTGAGCAGCTTCTAAATCTGGGGAAGGACCGAATCCTGGCAAAGACAAACTGTCTCAGGTTACCATCCCCAGAACTGCTTGCCTGTGGTCCGAAACAAAACTAAGATCATTTGTTGCCTGGGAGATGCTGTAAGTGCCAGCTGCAACCCTCCCGAAACCTCCAGGGCACAGGGAGGTACAGAACTGGGACGAACAGGATCACTGCGAGAGGAAGATAACCTCTCCTTCCAGCCACTGCCTTGCCAACGTAGAAGTGAAACAAGTATCCTTCTTCTGTGCCTGAAGATTTCTCTGCTAGGTGATCTGGTCATCAGGTGTCACTTACTTTTACTATACAGAGCTGATTATCTTCAAATCAGTCTCCCTGTTAAAGCATTTCTCACTGGCACCTTTAAAAATTACGCAAGTACTGCACATTTTAAATAATAGAAGCCATCAGTTGTAATTGTCACATATTTCACATACAATCTGAGAAAGAACTCCTTGCAAGCACCAAAAAGAAACCTGCAGGATGCAACATGCTTTCCAATTTCTGCCATGCTGTGCTGCCACACTTTGAGACAGGGTCTTTGGTGGTACTCACGAAAGGGAAAAGTGGTGCCACATCCAAAAGGCTAAGTGGAAACAGCTATTGTAAGGGGCACAAATGCTCACAAAATTTATAAACGCCTTTATATCACGCAGGCACACATTGAGTTTCCAACATCCATGCCCCTGCCTGCTGGATGTGTCGGTCCTGAACTGGTGCTGCTGCCCATGACACTGGCAGCACTTGGAGCACCGCTGCTGGCGGGTGGCACGGTAAAGCACGAGTGCCGAGTGCTGACTGTAACTGAACACTCGTACAGAGAGGAAAACCGCTCCTTTACAGAAACAGCCCACATGAACAGAAAAGAAGTAACAATATTTGAGAGCCCCTGATCTAGCCTGCGGCTCATTTACAGCACCTAATTCTCACATTCAAATCTGAGATCTACGAGGAAACCTACATGAAACAGCTTTGTCACAGATTAAAAAGGAACTGAAAGGTCAGAATTTTAACTAATGCAGGCTCCTCTCATGACGACTTTCAGGTAAAGACCAAGAAGAGTTGATGTTTCAGCCCTGAAGCAGCAGATACGAAGCGATGCCCCATTTCTTTGTGGCAGAGAGGACGCTCCAGACTCATTCCCCGAAGGAAGCAACAGCGACCTGCTCTCTGACTAGACTGGAAGATCCTTCCGAAGCTGCTGGCATAGTCAGGCAGTTTGTGGCCTTCGCCGCAGGAATACGCCACCAACGCCCTAATAACCCTCCCTCTCCTAACCGACCAGAACAAAGATGGGCAATTTACAAGCTGTTCGTCCGAAATCAGCAAAAACCTGGAAACAAAACCTCAGACCAGTTCTCTGTTACCTTGCATGGCGGAAAGGGATGGAGCAGCGTAAACCCCAGCAGCCTGGAGGGCAGCGGCGCGAGGGTGGCTCTCCCAGGGACTCACACCGCAGGCAGCGGGAGCAGGTGCGACCGGCAAGAGGCTCTCGCTAGTAAATCATCCCTTCGCTAGCAAAACACTGGAGTGCTTGCCCAGAAACAAAAGCAGTCCCATCATAAACCAGAGGGTGACATCAGCACAGGGATTGCATTTCCTACAGAGCTTTAAATGTCATTACTTGTGACTGGAAACTAGACACTTACAATTCAAGTTACTCTACATTTTCACAAGAGACCTAAGAATTCCAATTCTGTGTAGCTATATTGCACTTTCAAAACCCTTCTATTTCTCAATGTCACAACGACAGAAAAAGAAAAGAAGATTGTTCTCTTTAGCAAAACTCCGAACAGAAAGTGCAAAGCTAATGAACATTATTATTAGCCTAACCAAGTCAGGTGCTAACGAGGTGAGCAGCAGAACTCATCAATTTCCACTGGAAAGGGTCCATGTTATTCGAACTGCATGCTCTACTTGGAGCCCAGTTATTCAAAAATCTCTGATTAAGACTGGAAGAAGGCAATCCAAAGTTCTGCTTTGCGTCTTCTTCTAAAATTAAAACTCAAAGCTATCAAGGATCTGAAAGCACTTATTTCATCATTCCTTAGTTGACTCACTGTTTCACAGAGCACGAAGCGTGATGCAGTCTGTGCATACGGTCCAACACCTTCACCAACCTGAACTGCGTTTCTGACTTTCCACACGCAGCTCTTTAGGCTCTCCAAAAGCAACACATCCAAGGCTTCTATACAAGCGCAATGGGCCAGATTTAATCTTCCTGTGAGTTAATATGATGTTTGCACAGGGTTGAGAAATACTAGAAATAAAACTGCTCTTGGCTGAGTTACATGCAACACACTGCGTACTTCTTGCTATTAATGACTCCTTAATAAGTACCACTATTACTCTACATATTCCAGAATGCTCTGTTAGGCATCGCAGCAATTTTCTTGGTATGAAGTGTTCACCGAGTTAAAGGTAGCCACTGAAATGCCTTAAAATTTAAACACTGACTTTTCTATTTCAAAATTTCCATGTGCTGAGAAAAGAGGCAGATGAGAATAACTAATCCACATTTAAGGACACAAACTAAAGATTAGTTTCTTGGAAAATAGTTTAGCTCTCCGACTCCCTACTGGAAATAACATAGGATGAACCAGTGCAAGACCATAAATGCAAGAGCGCTCAGTTTCCACAGATCTGACATCCCGTACCTCTCGTGGGATTGTTGCTTCCTCAATTCCCTAACAGCTGTCGCAAGCAAAAACATTATTTACCCTTATAATACCTGCAGGGCAGGCAGTTATTTTATCTGCCTCCTGGGATTTGCACCTCACAGGCTTTTGGCACAAGGCAAGCCTGGTAAAACTAAAAATGGAACCAAGATCCAAGTCCCTGTCTATCTTTCTTCTCCTGAGATGCAGCACATATCCCCGTCAGCCTGGAAACCGTGACACCCACTAATGCATTTATAGACCTGTGCCCAAACAGATTCTGCAAACTGAACTCTTTGTGAGAAGCAAGAGAAAATGGAAGGAAGGAAGAGAAGGACATGATCTTTAAGGTCCCTTCCAACCCAAACCATTCTATGACAGACGGACACAGTACTGTGCAGTGACAAAGTACAGTTAATCCAGACTCCGGATCTTTCGACCAAGTAACGCCGGGCCTTTGCTAGTCGCTCCTACTATTTAAACTTTGGGCTTTGCAAGTGAACTCACGCAGCTAAAAGAAGGCACTGGAGTAGTGCAGCACCAGGAGTCATGCACCAGTTCAAACTATGTTAGCTCTTAAGCATAGAAAAAGCCATGTTTCCCTTAAATGAGGGGAGCAGAATTCCAGGGTGAGGTCAAAAGCCTGGCTGGCAAAAGGCAACAGTTTAGGCTAGTACGTGGGATCACGATGCTGACAAAAGCAGTCCTTGCACTCAGAGACAGTTCAGGATCCACTTTTTTCCTTGCTGTTCTTTCTTCACCATCTTCACATACATCCTAAGCAATACCTAGGAATATTACCATCAAATGTGGACCTGAGAGAGGGATTTTCATCTTCAACCACGCTGAAGTTAGGCCTTTCAGATAGACATTTTATATTACTAAATTTCTTTTGTTTCATTAGAAAAGCCTTAAAAAAAGACATTTTTTTCACCAGCAGCACTGAGTTGTTACACATGCTGTTTGAGTGGGAAATTGCATGATGTGCAGCCACACAGACCTGAACTACAACAGAAATTACCTAATCTCTGACACACTCGCATGAGGGAAATCCTGCGGGCTTGGATCATTCAAGAAATATGGCTGCTGTACAGTTACAGGAACAACACATGTCCAGAATGGGCTCTAAACTGTTAAGATACAGTCTGAAAATCAACTGCTAATTGTTTTTACAATTTGCATTTTATATTAAAAAAACCTCCCAAAGACCTCAGGAGGCAGAGCTCAGCCTGGAAAGGATTTTTATAGTTACACTGTAAACCCACAGAAAGCAGGGATCTAGAACGGAAACAGTTCATTGCAGCTAAAACACTGATCCTGGGTTCTGCCTGAAACAGCTGGGATTATTTCTTCAGTTAAGCAAATTCCTGTTACTGAAACCCACTGTGATATTTAAAGAAATTTGGAGAAGATGCTGAGTAGGCACTCTTCTTCCCCGATAACAAGATCTGAACTGTATGAATTTATTAATTTCTAAGTGAACACCTGAAATGTGGGTAAACAAATTCAAAATATCAAGGTCATATTTATATTCCAGGGTAATAATTAAATATTTACTCTCTTCTGGTTCCAGTATTCTAGGTTTTTCTATGGACCAAAATATTTAGTCATGTAAAAACCATCTGTAGCAGCTGGAAGACATTCACTTGGCCTGCTAAGATTCATTAGTTTAAAAATACACAAATAAAGTGTTCATTTTATTTCCCAAAAGCTAACACTGCTGCTTTCAGCTCTGTTAGGGTGCCTGATGAATAATGCTTATGCAACGTTCTCAGCAGGAGATATCAGATGCCACAGTTTCACAAATGCATACAAATATCTGTTAACTAAAACAAGTCTTGTATTTAGGTTAATGCTTTTCTGTACTAACTCAAGTGATTATTCACAGCAGTGTGAAAACCAGCTTGCAAATAGTTCAATCACTCGTTTTATTCTTTCTCCTATGCTCCCAAATCCCTAGTGCTGAAATCCACTTTTAAAAATCACCAACGCAAAGAAATTTCTCTTCAGAACTGGGATTCAGATACCTGTGTTAAAGAATTACAGAATGTAAGCCTCCATGCATGCCTTTTCTCTGCAAGAAGTTCCTGCATAATCTTAATACAGCTTTTTAAAAACCAAGTAAACAAGAGGCACAGCTGAGATTGTAAAAAAGAGTTGAATTTGGCTTAGTATCCATAGGGATCACTTTTCTGGCCAAGAGTTTGCAAAGGGTTATTTATTGGCTAGCCATTTTTCTTTTGCTGGAAGATGCTGAGGTTTTAGCAAAGTTTCTGCAGAGTATGCAACAGTATTCAGCATTTGCTCAGCTAATGAGTTAAATCATTGCAGCTCTCCGATGACTTGAAGATTATGGGTGTAGGAAAAGGGAATGCTCAGAGAGGGGAACTTTCAGAGTCACCACCAAACTGCGGTTAAAACAGACACCAATGACTCTATTCAGCTCCCAAACCTCAGACAGTTTCCATTTTCTCAATAACAAAGCATTTTTGTGGAATGAGGTAACAGCCTCCATCTGCCAGGTCTAACTCTCCACTAAGATTTCTCAAGAGCATGGCTGAATGAGGGCCGGCCAGCTGAGCCGGAGAGGCTGTGGAAGGCAGGAGTCCTCCCGTATGCCTGGGAAACAAAGGAACAAAGCTGCAACAGGACAGGCGTGGAGAGGAGCCTCTTTGGGACCGTCGCACAAATTCTCCTGGGAGTTTGTATCTGAAGTAGCCTCAAGCGAGCTCCAACCCATGCACAGCTAGAAAAGCGCAAAAGGCCGAGGGAAAAGTGAGACTTCACTAAGGACGGACTGGGAAAGGCAGGAGGGAGCACAAGACAAATGGATGCCACAGGTTCAGCATTCAGCAGTCCGTCATAAAAATGTCACCAGTACAGAGCAGCAGGATTTAGAAGGGAAGACAGGTCTGCGAGCACACACTGCAAGATGCACGGTGCAAACGGGAACACTGATGTCCTGCTCCCAGGAGGACAGTACAGCCCGTGGGACTGGCCACTCGAGCTGGGATATACCTTTCCACACCTGAAATGCTGTATGTCTGAGCCAGAGCAGTCACAGCCTCAGAGCAGAGGCTGGGAGGGCTTTTGGTTTTGTTCTTGCCTTGGTTTTGTATTTGGCAGCCTGTATCTTGGTCTCTCAATTCCAGGGATGCTAAGCACCTACCCATTCTGTTGATTCCAGGCAAAGTCAGCTCAGTTCCTCTGAAAAGCAGATTGTTCATTCAGATTCAGATGAAGATTCTGCCTGCTGGCGGGACCCCCACAACCATCTCTCGTGCCCCTCTGTAAGCGGCCCGTTATTAGTCAGCTCCCTCATAATTCTGAGACTCAGCTCCAGGTTCAACACCTCTCAACCACCTGCCCTACGAAAGGATAAACACAAGGGAACACCACAACCCCAGGCTCACTCATGCAAATAAAGGTAAAAACCTTGGAATAACATGGAGAGATGAGGCCAGCTGGGAAAAGCTTGGAGGAAAAGGTAGCTACACAGCACATAACATCAGGAAAGGACCTTCATGGTGTATGTGGGTCTTCTGGACTATTTTTTGTCCCTGCAAATATAAATCTTTAAAAAGCAATGCAGGAAATTCTCCGGGACATTGCAGCAGCTGGTGCAAATGGACGACCTGTGACTCAGGCAGGTCAGAACATACAGGATCCACCTTAGTTACTAGTTTGGTAAATAGTGCTGCCAAGAGCAGTTATTCACACCATTTGGAGCTCTCATTCTCCCTATGTGGCAGAAGACATTTGAATATAAATTTTAAGAATCACTATTCAGAGGGATTAGAAGTAATTTCTAGAAAATCCATTCCGATTGCATTATTTTAACCTGGTCCATCAGGTTTTACATTTACAAGGACAAAGATTGCCAAGCAGAAACTGCCCCAAAGCCATTTTGCGCAAATTTAATTGAAATTTGCAACCTCCAGACACTACTGCAGTACAAAGGAAGAATGAATGAGGATAGAAATGTTAAGTGTAGCTAGCCCCATTTAACATTCACCAGGGCATCAGCTTTACACACTTCTATTCTGCCACAAAACTTTGTAGCTAAAGACTCATCAAAAGCAGGTACGTTTAACTCTGGTGCTATTTAGTCCTAGGGAGATGCTGAAATCTGTGCACTCACATGTAATCATATGCACTAAGCAGCAACAACTCGGAAAAATGCACAGAGCAACTGGAACGCCACTCACCTGCAACTCAAACGGAGCAGTGTGCTAATTAGGAGAGACGTTTCACTTCCAAAGATGCCAGTTCTCTAACCATCAATCTTTATTTCTGTGATCAGACACAGCCTCCCACACATGCACTGCTGCAAACCAAGGAGGAGCTTTTTCACATCGGAAGATACGGGGTGTGCTTCCACCACTGCTGCCAATTTCCTGAATGGTCTCACACAATTTCCCACCTCTACATCTAGTTCTCTCATCTAAAGCAAAGGGAATTTTTCAGCTGGTTTTCTGAAGGCCCTTGCGTTCCTGCAGCACTTTCTCCTGAAGTTTTGAGAACTTCAATATTGACCTCCCCATTCTCTATACCACGTACCCAGCCGGATACCTGGAGAACGCAACTGGCATGTGGCATACCTTCTTTCCCAGCCAGGGCAAAACATTTCCCAAGCCAGTCTTCTTCCTGTGAAGAATGCTGCTGTCAAATCTCAGAAATCCATGTTGCTAATACTAGCCTCACTGCAAGGTCAGCCAAAGAGGACTTCCATCAGAGATGAGCTCTGCTAGAGAGGGCTCCCTGGAGATTATAAGAATAGTACAGTCAAGCCCAGATGGCAACAATGTGCAGAGCACATTTCCAGCAAACAGAGTGACTGGGCAGAGGACTATGCAAACTAAAGTCCACCCTGATCTCTGCCATCTGCTAGCTAAATGCTGAAGTCTAGGCCAAGGCCTTTGGGAAAGGTCAGGATAGTCTTACAGGCTCTCAAGATACTGCTTTTGTTCTCACTATTTGCTTCTCAGTTCCTTCGTTAAAAGATACTAATCTCTCTGTAAGGCAGTTACTTGGAGCCAACAGTTTAGATATTATTGCAAAACATACGCTTAAAAGAGACTGGAAATGATATTGGCAGTGTTACAGAGGGGAGCAAAGCGCAGCTTTGGGTCAAAACAAAAAAAAAAAAAAAATCTAAGCTAGTAAGCAATTCCCATGTGATAGTTTAGGAGAGCCAGCAAAAACTTCTAGAAAGAAAACAATACTGTGAGAACGAAGCTAACAAGAGCTGGCTCTTGGAAAAATAAAATGGCCAGTAATGAGCCAGAGTATTGCCAACAGCACATATCCAAGAGAATCTTTCTGGGAAACCAACCCGTCATTATGCTGGAAAGCCCTCAGGGACTAGGGACCCTGAGGCTAAAAGCTGGCAAATTGCTTCATCAGTTGAAGTTGGTCCCAATGTTTTCTACTGCGTAAGAATAATTTGTTTTAGCCTACAGGTCTCTACAGAGCAAGGGGCAAATTCAGGCTGCTTCCTCTGGGAAGGGAAGAGAGTGCTTGGCAAAGTCCTGCCCAACGGGACGTTTTTAGGTTTCCCACCATCGCTGACATCCCTTCAGCCCAACGCCCGGCGCGGCGCACTCAGGCTCTTGGCTGTGCTTTACCCCCGGTGCAGCCCTGCCGCTGCACACCCAGCACAGCGCACCGTTACCTGGTGGGAAAATCATCCCAGCTATTTCGGGCAGCGCTCCACCAAGCGAGCAGTTGCCACAAAAATGCGATGACTGTGCCTCTACAAAAGCATCTTCTGGAGACTCATTCACCCAAAATGGATGCAGTCAGAGCAATTATTCTGCTGTATCTTGTTTTCCAGAGGGGTGAGGAGGAGACCTTGCTCTATCCCTCTGTTTCAGAGAGATTAGTTAATACACCAGGAAACAGGTACGCTGATGCAGAATGATAAAGGCAAGGCTTTTGTTTGCAGCCCTCTCTTTCATTTCCAGTCCAGCTACTCATAGTTACAGCAGTGTACAGAGAGCACAGAAGGCAATGCATGTGCTTCTGTGCTGGCAGAGAAAAATCCTGCATTGGCAGGGAATGTCAAGATGCTGTCTAATGACTTTCCTCCTCTTCCAACTCCTTTTCTGATTCACGTTGCCATCTTCCTTGCAATTGACCTAAATAACATGTTCAGGCAGTGCTGGAAGTATTTCCGCCTCATACTTCAATAGCAGCAAGATCTCCACATCTGGAAAGGGTATTTCTCAGGAAAGTCACACCGCAGGTGTCTTCGGAGCGAGAAAGGAAGAAGTGCACCCTGCCTTGTCTCATTTCATCAGTAAGACTTTCTGGCTGAAGGAGAACAAAGGTTGCCCAGGAGCAGAGAAAACACATGCTACGTCTGTGCCCAAGCCCTGGCAAATCTGAACAATGTGGGCAGAGTATTCAGTTACCTCATTTCCAGGTGTGCTGTCAGCATGAGCCATGACTGGCTTGGGATGAAAGAGGAAAAACTGTTCCTAGATCTGGACTTGTCTGCATCGTTTATGGTAATTATTGCCCAGCAGC
Source organism: Ibycter americanus (assembly GCA_035590275.1). Lineage (NCBI taxonomy): Eukaryota > Metazoa > Chordata > Aves > Falconiformes > Falconidae > Ibycter > Ibycter americanus. Next base: position 118,111,891 of record JAVJGI010000040.1, read on the forward strand.
CTTTAATCCTTTAATGTCCTATCACGCTCTCAGCCCTCAGTTTCTCTATAACCTTTTGATCGCTGCTTACCATTCCACTACAGAAGAGGCTGGAGGACAGAGTGCAAGACTGCACTATCCCACGGAGCCAAAGGCTTGCCACCGCAGGCTGCAGGGAGAGGAAAGCAAAGAAAGCCACTGCAAAAGGACTACAGCAGGTCAGCCATCTTCAGACACACAGCAATTACATATGCTAGCAACATACAAGCGCTTAAAACAGTCGTCTGTCCAAACAATTGTTGTACCTCTCCAGCTATTCACTTCAGCACCTTTTATAACATAACACAGTACTCAACAGCACTGCATCACAGGAACACAGGGACAGTCCATCCCCCAGCACTCCACAGTGGCTTCACACATGGAAACATTTTTGATTCCCTCCCACTCTCATTCTTTCCTTTACCATAAGTTTAGGCACTCCTGATAGCCGTGTAGATATCTCACCTCCTTACAACCCCCATGCAGATCTCAATGTTATCTTGCAGCAGTGGCCTCCACAGGCTGCGTACTGAGTCAATGAAAAAGTCAATTGAAAATGCATTAATTGCCAACAAGGAAACGGACTGTGGGGAAATAAAGTACTCTGAAGCTGCGTGGGCTGCTGTGGCACTTGCAGCTCTCAAGTGAGGAAGTGCTAGGCTGGGGTTTGTGCACCATACCTTGCAAGGCAGGCACTAGGTCCTCAGCATCCTAACAGATGCCTTTCTTATTCAAAGGATACACATAAATACAGTTCCCCTATCCCAACAGAAAGGAAGTTATACTTGATCGCTACCACCTCTTCTTCAGGTAATAGAGCTTCAAAACCAAAGCAGAAAAGATGCAAGCAAAAGTCACACATCTTTGTGCTACAGCATGCCTGTTTAGTCCACAACGGCTAGTCTGTATCTGTTATCTCTACAGTTTTTTTATTAGCTCATGTTTACTTTGGCTGCACATCCAAGCAGTCATTTAAACAGGGCGAGAGAGGAAAATCTTGGACTCCCAACAATGGCCGAGCAGTTTAATCTGCCACTGGGGACAATGTCTTGACTCCTATTGGCGTTTAGTACTGGCAGGGTCAAGTGTAACATGTGCTGAAGGAAGCACTAGGGAAGCAGATCTGCGGCCGTTCCAACAACACTGAGCATTTCCTTGAGCTATTCAGAGGTCCCTTTCCCCCTTGTGTGTAGAGAAAACAGCTCCAGCTGTCCAGTCACCTGCACTGGCTTCTCCGCTCACTGAATTTATGACATTTGAGGCTGCTAACAGCTCCAGGTTAGATACAGCACATTCCTCTGGCTTACAGCTCAGATGTTCAAAGCTAAGTTAGGAAGCAGTTAGGATTACATCCTTGGCACCAGCTGCCAGGTTGGTGCTGGAAGATAATTTATATTCCTGAACTGGCACTGGGTAGGTTGGGCATAAGCATCAACAAACTTTCATCCAGCGATGACACCAATCAGAAGGGTCTAGAGTTAATATTTATCCATGGTGCTGATTTTAAGAAAATTTTTTTTTTTCCTATTTGAAAAGTTCAAAATACTTTACATAAAAGAACTCTAGAGCTTGCAAGCCTAGGACACTCTACAGCAATATATTCAGAGGCAAATTAAAAAAATGATACAAGTTAATGTTGTCAGATGACCACAGGCCAAATAAAGCCAAAGTGAGACTGCACTAAGAACAAAACCATAAATTTTTATTCCATTGCTATTTGGATTCTGTGTTGAGACATTTCTAAATAACTCTTGATTAACTATTAACTTTGCTCTAACGGACCCGTCTTTCTGATTCATCCCAGAGTAATATTATCCTCTCAGTGGGCTCCTGTTGAGTAAGGACAGAACCATTTGTTAAAACTGTTCTCCATTTAGCAAATATCAACAGACACAAAGTGAGTCACTCAGCAGAGGCAATTCTGCTAGGATGAAATACAGGAAGGTGGAAGCCATGTGGCATTCTTCCATTTCCCCTTTCCTTTCACAATCAGACCCCTGATATTTTCTTCAACAGGAAAACTGACACACACACCCCCTCCCCGTAAACTGCTGACAATTGTATTTTACACCTGGCAAAACCAGTGCAAAGCAGAAGGAAGAAACAAAGAGCAAGGACTTTTCTCAGCAACTACATCTCCGCAGAATGGAGCATTTGTCCTTCCAGCTGCAGCTAAAGACCCACCACTTCTTAATGGACAAATCCTCGTAACAACATACCCGCTTTTCATGGGAAATGCCACCTCCTTGCTGCACAATGACTGCAGAATGGAGAACGCTGCAGCAGCTTCGTAGAGAGCACTCAGAGCTATGAAGGCTGGCTGTGGGACCCCAGTCCCATTGAAATCAACAAAGCACATGCAGCTGAACCTGTCTGCTTGCAAACGCTGAGCCCTCATACTAGGATGTTCTATCCTTTAAAAGTGATCCTAAACTCTTGGTGGTAATCTGAAGATCAAATAACACTGGTAAAGTTTCTCTGCCCCCTAACAACTGGTCTTTTCCCTTTCCTAGATGCAGGTGGTGTCTATCGTTATAGCTGTCTTAAGAAAAAAAACCAACAAACCCCAAACCCCAACATTTACCCTTGTTTTCACAACATCACCAGGCAAAATATTTTCAAGTTCTCTCTGAATTTTTCCACTTTGGCCATTGAAATTGCACCTATTTCACAGAAATAGTCAAAGCCCCCTAAGGAACGAGGTGTAGCAGCTTGTACTCTGGAGCCGAATGCTGAGCAAAACTGCAAACGCCATTCGCACCACCTTCCTGCCAGACCAAGCTGGGCGCTCCATGGGGGGCACAAGCAACCCAAGAACAGCAGATGTCGACCAGGGATACTGACTACTGAACACCAGAGGAGAAATGGTTTCCTTACTTGAGCAATTAAAAGAAATTACGAAGTTGTTTCGCCAGTTAAGAAGCTTGGCTTTTATTCAGACCAGCCAGCCAGCCCTCAGTTTTCCATAAACACCTTCTTTGTCTATGGAAACTTTCTCACACAAAAGGTGAGGCAGAAGCAAAAAGGTTTACACTCATGTCTCCATCCCCAGGCTACTGCTGCAATTAGGGCTCTTCAAGCATGACCTCATGCAAGCAAAGGACAGCGAAAACTCCACAGACATGAATGAGGACCTCAGCAGGCTACCATGAAAATCTTGTGCATCGGTGCTGTGACTACCATAAAAGTCCTCTTCCAGGGAGAGGGGGTGGGAGTCACTCGAGCAGTACAAGTAATCAATTTATTCCATTTTCCTGGTGGCACTTAAAAAAACAGCAGGCCATGTAACAGCATCAGCTCAGCGCAATTAAGAACCCAGGAGAAAGCGACTTACCTCATAGAGCAAGCAATAGAGCAAGCGAGCCCTGGCTGCGAACAGATCCAAGTGCTTCCAGAGTTGGTGCACTGGGAATTTCAGTAACCTGCCTGCAGAGCTTTTCCTGGCTCCATCAGTCAAAGGTTCACCTCTGTCTTAAAGCTGCTAGGTCCAAACCCAAGATGAACATCGCTGAGCTTACACCCCTCAGAAATCTACTGACCAGTGAACACCACCACCTATAGCCACAGGAGGCTGGCACTCCACAGAAAATAACCAGCGCGTGTCATGAGGGCAACCACAGTAACACGGGCCAGGAAGGAGGCTCCTGCCTTTCTTCCCCACGATGATCTCGGGGAGCTGAGCCACCCGCTGCTGGTGGTGTCCTCGGAAAGCACAGCTGTTTCAAAGTCTGCTCTGAAACGAACTGCAGTGTAAACAGGAAGCAGAGCTGACAGCAGACGTGCCGCAGATGGCTGCAAGTCCTGCAGAGGGAACGGCAGTGTCCTACCCACCTCCCCACGACCAAGGAACCAGCCTCACCTTCAGCACACCAGGCACCGCTCACTGGGCGCTGTTCTGCAGCCAGGGGAGATGCACAGATTTTCCCCCAACAGGGGCCTCAAAAACATTCAACATGGAGAGACAGTGGTGCTCCAGAAGCTGAGACCATGCAAGTGTTCACAGGGCTTCCTGCTAGGGAATTCTGGATATTTCCAAACACCACCCTGCCTTCGGTGTGTTCCCACCACTCCCTATGTGCAGGTTTAAGTTCTTATTCCAAAACATACTTTTTGCTGTAGAGCATCCACTATAATTAGCGCCTGCAACTAACTATATTGCCTGTATTTTTGTCTCCTATGCCATGCCACCAATCTTAAAAGTATACAAAATTACAGACCTCGCTGGGTAAGAATTACACTGACACAACTCTTGCCTCTAAGGAAGCAGCCACCAAAAGAAGCAAGAGAACCATATGGTCCCTATCCTAGGAAAATGAAAGAACATGGCACAAAAATAAGACAGGGGAAATGTCAGACTTCTTTCCTGCTGATGGCCTGTCTATCAGGAAGTTAAACCACATTTTGACAAAGCTAATTAGGGAAACGAGGCAGCCTCAACACCTTTGAACACCAGAAAAATATTACTTATGCCAAAGGCAGATACTTAAATACAAGAGACTCCTAAGGAAATATCCAAGAAAACGCTTCTCAACAGTAAAGGAATATTTGACAATCACACATTCGTAGCAGCCAAAAGAGCCACAGTTTTCTAATGCTTGGTTGAGGAGTCAGAAAAGTAAAAGAAATGTGCCCACAGCCTTTCCCAGGTGTTCGCCAGGGAGACACCGCATCCATCAGACCCTCGGCTTGGTCCTGGCCGGCCTTCCTTGTGCTCCTGCCATAGGCTCTCCACTGCGGAAAGGTTGCTTTATGATTTTCAAAAGTGGGGAACAGCGAATGTATTAAATTAAAATCAAAGCATAAAGACCACAAAGCCTGCACTGTGAAGATAAGTAACCTCTGCCGTACACCGTCCATTTGAGCTTTGAGTCAGTGGAGGGTAATTCCTGCTAACGTGCTTCACCCAGGCTAACTATAAAGTACATCCAACATTTCCATGAATTCTTATGAAAGAGTCAAAGCGATTAATGTAACCACAAGTACAAAATACTGACAAAACTGGAAACCAAAAAAGAAAACATTACCCGTAAGAAAATGTAAAAATCCGAAACAAAACCGTGTCTAGTAAAAAAACATTTTGAAAAGATGCTGTTTTTTAATGGCAAGATTCAAACTGTGACTTGAGTCTTTGTTTAACACACACACAAAAAAGCAAGGCTGTGAGCAGTCTTTCCCCACACCTACCCGGGGATTCTCTGGAAACATAGCAACCGTTTAGGATGTGTTGAAAAATTCCCTGTGCTACGTTTGAGCATTTGGTTTAAGTTTACTTCAGAGTTTATTGGCTGGATAAAGTTTCAGAGCTTTCTTAATAAGACACAGGTTAAACATTGCAACTTCACGGTCTGGGAAAGAGACGCGGCCGAAAGATTTTTGTTCGTTTTCGTTTAGGAAGCGCAGAGCACACCGGAGCGGAGCTCTCCGGGAGAGCGACATCCCGGCTAACGACCCAGTAAACCCGGCCGCGGTCCCCGGGGGCGCCCCGTCCCCCGCCAGCGCCGGGGACAGC
>JAVJGI010000040.1:118125894-118155452 GCA_035590275.1 Ibycter americanus
GAGGGGAGCGGACCCTGCGCTGCCGCCGTCCCGCTCGGCCGCCCGGATTATGGCGGCGGGCCCGGTTCCCGCTGCTGCCCGGGCTCTGGCCCTGGGCCGCGGAGCCCGTCCGGGAGAGCAGGCTTCGTTTCCTTCGTGGTGGTTTGTACCAGAAACTGAAATATTTTATATGCTTAATTCATTGACTTGGAAAGCTTAAGTTGGCAACATTCAGGGAAACACAAAAAGCAAGAGGGAGGGAGCGCACGCTAGATGTTAAGAAAATTGTCAAGTTCACCTCCCTTTCTGGGGGCTTTTTAAGTGTGTTTAAAATGTACATCAAGGTCCCTCTGCACTGGCTGGGTGTCTTTGAAGTGAAATCTCCTTTAGATTGAGATTTAAATGGATCAGTATTTGATCCTTTTCCCTGATTAATTTTACCTGCGTCGAGAGAGTTACTGGAAAGGATGGGAAAGAAAACCAGCAGTTCCGCTGGAAGACCCTAAAGGAATTACTGTCTGGCAGGAGCTTAAACGTAACAACCTGAACAAGAGCAGCTAATTAGCCTGATGCTCGAAATGCCTGGTGTGCCGTCGATCCCATTGGTGGATCAAGTGTTGTAATGGGCGCAAATGACCTAATCCCTGGAAGACAGCCATCTCGTCCCAGTAAAGGAGCAAGGTATTATGGGATGCAGCAGGTAGCTGCGAGGCTTTGAGCGGTCAATGGAAGATTATAGGTCAAGTGCCAGGCCACTTATTCCCCCACTGGTAGTTCTCATCTGTCTGCAGGTGTGCAGGAGCTGCAAGCTTTTAGGGGAGACATGGCAGTTTCGTGTTCGCTGGACAGGATTTGAGGAGTAAAAGTGCCTGTTCCAAGTTACTTTTCCCTGGGAAACCACAAAGGTCTTCACAAAGAGAAACTGGAGCACTGTTACGTCCCTGGTGTGATGTTAAGCAGACTTCTTGCTTGACCCTGACCACAAAAGCCTAGGTACAGATGCAGTGGGCTGCGGGGTGGTTTATCATTTTGCGGCCACAATAGACTGAAAGGACGTGCCAGCTCTCGTGCACAAACACGTTTCACCTGCTTCTGCCTGCAACGTTCAAGGTTTTGGTGGGTGCTGATCACTGAACTTCCACCTTAGCAGACAGGGCTGACTCATACCTCCTGCCCTGCAGAGCTCCCAACAGCTAACAGCAAAACAGTTGCAACACCTCAGAGTGCAAAATCAAAGTTCTTTTATCTGACCAACATCCATTCTTGTGTTTCACAGTATTGCTGTGGCTCTGTGTCCAGAGAAACACACAGGCAGTTAGTGCTGAAAATGCCATCACAGATACACGCTATCTTTTTGTGCCAAGCCCCGACTCACTACAGCGCTGGTAAATGGGAAGTGGCCTGCCTGCTGGAAGGGAGAACCTGTTCTGATTTTCTTTGGCAGACAAGCCTGCACATTTTTGAAAGTGTGGGGAGCAAAAATGGTGCTCAGATTCTGTTTGACCATTTCTCAGGAAGATCCCCAGTCCCATTTCATGTCTTGAAAGAAACTAGACAGGAGCTATCTGAGAACATCTTTCCACATCCAACATTGCACTCCAAAACAAAGATTTGAGGCAATAAACAAGGACAAGGAGGGTTTTATGGAGAGCATTGGACTCTTCCCCTCAGCTTCACAATTAACCTTTTAATAGGGAAGTTGGGTGCTTATTCATATAGCAGTTATCTGTGTGCACGTGCACAAATCCTTGTTAAGGCTAATTCCACATTAAAAAAAAAAAAAAAGGCAAAATTTTTGGGTGCAGTCACGAAGTGACTTCAGACTGCCAGAGTTAAAAAGCCAATATATCAGGGAGGCAATACTGGAAGTATCTTAGAAGAGCATCATGAGACTTCATCTGGAACACCATACACAGGTCACCAAGATTCAAGAAAGATTAGCTCATGACAGGACAGATGAATGAGCTTTTGAGATGCAGAAGAGAATTGAGAGTGTCTTACAAACAGGCCTAGGTCTTGGCCCCCTCAGCCTAGCAAGATGAAGGCTGTACAAGTGCCTTGGAAAGCTTACACACAGGAAGCAGCCTGGAAGTACTTATAGCAGAGAAAAGTGCTGGCACAGACGCAACTGTGTATCACCTGCCCAGGAACAAATTTGGGTTGGAAATCATGTTTTCCAGGAGGTTCTGGAAAAGCCCCTATCTCTAAGAGATATTCAAGGAAGAATATAATTTGTGTCCGGGGCTATCGGACATGGTTGCTATTGTACGTCAGTAGCCACCTCTGGTGCAGGGCAACGTCCCTGCGGGTCAGCCACTGGACACAACAGCTCCCCAGGGCACATCACACAGGGCCAAGCCCTTCAGTTCATCTGCAGACCTTGCTCTTGGTTTGACTCCCAAAGCCCTCAGCTTAGTTTCCTCATCCTAAAGCACTAAAATGTTTCTGCAGCGGTCTGGGAAGAGTCAACACCTTATAACTGAACAAAACACCCAGCCCACTTGACCGCAGTGCAAGATCTGAAGCAAGACATTGGTGGGATCTGCCATCCTCTAGCCGGGCCCTTGTGGGGAAGGACGGAGAGAAACAGCCCACAGCTATTTTCTGCTTGTGGTAATTATAGTATCAGAGGCTGAACCAACAGGTTCTTTAGCAAGGAGATTCCCTGCAGCTTGGAAGATACAGATATCAAAATAACCCACAGATTCACAGCTCAGGTTTCAGGTGAGTCAGAATAATATTGTGCCGTATAATAATTTCATGTAATTCCTTGTTCAAGCTGGAGAACTCAATTGATAATGAGTGACTATAAAAGCTAATAGCAGGCTACATTAAAATACTTGCAGGATTATCTCTAAGCAACTGCAACAATATATTACTAGCAGGAGAACCATTGCCAGCCCTTAGGCTTCATGGGTGGTTTCCTGTAGGCCCCATTTTCTGAGCCTGAACCAGACTGGAGACCAGCACAGTGGGATCTCTCACCCTGTCCCTGGGGCACAGCAACAGCAGATGACATGCCAGGGAGGCTCTGGAGCCCGTCACGGGCAACCACTGCTGGGCCTGCACCACTGGCTGTGTGCTGCAGCAGCCGGAGGGACACTGGGAAACCCCAGAGCCCTCCTCACTGTTTCCTTTCAGCAGAGTGGAGCAGGGAGGCTTTGCTCCCACCCATCCCACCACCTGTGCCCATAGGTGCTGTGCCACATGTTACGAGCCCTGCAGTCGGCAGCCCGCAGTCCCAGCAGCTCCTGCTCACCACCCAGATGCTGCTGTCCCGGGGTCGCCTGCAGAAGGGTGGTCTCCAGCTGGTGGGGCTGGCTGCCCTGGCTCTGCTGGTCACTAAGACCCTGCTGTCCTTATGGCAAGGTTCAGCTAAGGTGACTTGCCCAAGGGCACTAAGGAGAAAAGGGCGGTGGAGTTCCTTCACTCAAGCCTGAGCAACTTCACAGCAGGGAGTTGAAAGAGCAGGATGTAAATCAGGAATGACTAATTGCTGCTCAACATGGCTGCCCTAAACCTCTCTTCCACAGGCTCCTTGGCTGCCGAGACCTTCCCCCACCTGGCTGGGAGCAGCACAGGGGCTTCCAACAGCCAGGAACAGCCTGGGCACAGGCCGTTGTCCCCATTCCCACTGCCATGCACTCGGGACACAGCCCTCCATTTCCCTCCAAACTGAACGTTCCTGCCCAAATTCCATTACAGAGGGTTTCAAATAAATAAATATCCTGCTGCTGCCTCTGTTGGGAGAAGCCAGGCATCAGAGCAGACCAAGTGCTGTGCAAGGTGAAAGCAGCAAATATTTGCTTTCCCATCTCTACAGTCACATACCCGAAGCTTTTAGTGCCTTGAGAGAAGCAAGGTGAGCAGCGTTGCTTTGAGCAGGTTGGAGCCCATTATTTAGTGAGAACATATTCCCAGGATGTCCCTGGCTTGGCAGACCTAAAGACTGAAATAGTAAGTTAGTGCATATAGATCATCATTTACTGAAGCACAAGCCCTGATGCACCTTTCTAGGGAAGCTCTAATTTATTATGCATTGTCATTAGCTGCAGCAGGGCCTTCATTAGAGCTAGAGTTAAGGTCTGTTTTGGCTGCCTCATCAGCATCAGTGAACTGCGTCCCTGCGAGGTTTGATACAATTTAATTAACCTAATTAAAAGCTCTGATTGCAGAGATGATTGGGGTAGAGCCAGCAGCAACTGCATATTTATAACAAGCTGGAAGGTGTGGGACTGGAGCCAAATGATATGCATCTCTAATGAGCTGGTGCTATTGAAGTGTGGATTTGGAACACTAACATTTATTTTTGGCAACAATGGCCAGTTTATCTTCATGATAGAAACGATCACGGCTTGATTGTATGTAGCAGGGAGCTCAGCACTGTGCTCCCTGGGCTTCTCCAGCCCAGTGGCAGCCCCACACAAGCACCCCACAGCCTGGCTGCTCCCCACCAACCCCCCCAACGCACCAACCCCTCCACACGCGGGCAGACACCGCACACACCAACTCACACCCCTGCATCCCTCATACACCCACCTGTGAGACACAGCACACAGCATGCACGAACCCTAACCACGCGCTGGCGGTCCCAGAGAAGCCAGGTGGAAGATGCCAGCAGGTTTCCCTTCCCTAGCCACCACCTCCTCCAGCCCTCCCACTCCACCTCTGCCCTCTCCCAACCCTCCTGCCCCACAGCCAGCCTGGGCTCCCGGGACAAGGAACCTCCATTACCCCTGCAGGTATCAAATGCTCCGTGCCCTAATCGTCTGCTGAGCACTTAGGCACCAGTGCCCAGATAACAAAAAGTAGCCTGCAGTGGAGAGCTGCCCCCCTGCTCCCTCGCAGCCATGGCAGGGGCTTTGTGGCTTCTGCTGCCCTGGCCGATTGGGCCGGCCAGAGGCTGGGTGAGTACCAGCACCTGCCCCTGGTCGCCCAGCACAGTGACAATCTTTTCTCTTCTTGTTCGAAAACAGAGAGGCCATCAGCCCCTTGCAGTTCTGTGCTCTGCAGGGGTGCTGTGTCAGAATGTGGGGGTTCCTGGCAGCCCAGGTCAGGAAACCCTTGTTTCTGGGCTACTGCAGCTCTGCGTGACAGAGGAGATGGCAGAGGCCTTTCTCTTTCTATGTTTGAAGGCTACAAAACCTGTTCAGATCCAAGGCAAGATGTGCCACCAGCCCTCATCCCCCAAGACCCACAGGGATGTCCTGGCACAGGGCCCGGAGCTGTATCCACATCAGCTGCTGCTGGAGCCCAGCCTGTGCTGGGTCAGCTGGAGCTGTGGGCTTGCAGGGGCCGTGGAGCTCCAGACAGGCGCGGGCAGGCAGGGCAGAGCGCGCTGTGTGCCCACCACAGCTGCTTGGCTTTGGGAATGGGGGTGCAGGGTGCGGGCAGCCTGGCTCCCTGCGGCCAGCACAAGCAGGGCTGCTGCATCCTTCCCTGGGAGCTGTCGCTTGGCTGCCTGGGCTGCAAGCCCCAGCTGCTTGGCTTCACTGGGCAGGACAGAGACCACATACCATTGACTGCCCTGCCCTGCCTTGTTGCCCCTCCGATGAGGATGTGTGTCCTGGAGCAGTGAGCGAGGCAGCAGCATGGGGATGCTCCCCTGCACCCTGCTGGGGTGCCCCCAGCCCTGGCTTTCCTCTTGGTGTGGGGTCAGGGTGCTGTGGGGAGTCAGGGTCCAGTGTGCCCAGCAGCAGGAACGGGATGTCCCAGGAGCCGTGGGGCAGCCCAGGTACAGCAGAAAGTGCCGAGCCACTTGGAAAATTTGATCCATGCTAATTACACTGCAAAAAGCCCTTCTGATAACGAGTATGAAATGGAAGTGTAGATGATACTCATCTGTGAGTGCCATTAATCTTTAAAACTGGAACAATAAGTGAAAACACTGCAGGGCATGTGAAGCAAGGTGTGATTCACATCTGCTCCTCCGTGGCCGCTGCCTGATTTATTGGCACAAGGCAACTTTCCTGCACTGTTTCAACAGAGCTGCATTACATAACACCATGGACTGTTTTGCTTGCCTTTATCAATCAAAGTATCTCCTCAGTGTTTTTAATGATCTGCTGTCCTTCTTCCCTGGTGCATCTTGGGAGCACAGGAGATGAGTCCCCCAAACCCACAACTTTTCTCTCGGCTCTCAGCCTCCCTGGAGATGCCTCTTTCAGCCCAGCTGTGATCCTGGCCTCTGACGGCAGGGACGAGCTTCCCCAGTCCGGGTGCACCGGTGGGGCAGGGCAGGAGGGTCTCCCAGGGCCCAGGCTGCTCTGCGCCCCACGGATAGGGGATGGAATCTCCTTTTCCATCCCTGCAGGGCAGGCGCTTGCTGGTGCACCAGTTGGAAGAAGCACCCAGGGTACCTGTCCTCCTGTCCTCTCCCTGCACCGCACAGACACTCACTCTCTTAAACCAGAGCTCTCCAGGTCCTCTGCCACCCAGATGTACTGCATCTATCTTCATATTTGATGCCTTTCATTTTCAAATGGCTCTCTCTGGGATTCACTTTCTTTTATTTAAATTGTGGATTTGCTGAAGTGACCTTTTAGCTGACTCTGAGGAGAGGTGGGCAGATGCTTCCCATTGCAGTCCCAGAAAGACTGCTGACCTGTGGCTTTGAACAAGTTCAAAGCATTGCTTGCCTTTTGGCCATACCCCTCAATAGAGCCTTTGGATGGATTTTTCTCCCACACTCCTGAAAAGACATCATCAGAGACATTTCTCCTCGCAGGCTCTTTAATATTTACACTGACTTTGTGAACAGATAATATATTCCACCTTTTTTTTAGCCTTTTAAAAGCACATGCTCCTTCTTGTAGCGCAGTTGGAGGAAGCAGTGGCTGCTGCGTGCAGGCTGCCTTGGAAGGCTAGGAGGACAGACAGATCTGGGGGGGAATGCAGATTGCTCTGAACTGCACTGGCCTGCCTGCGGCTCACGGCACCATCCGGCAGCATACCGCGTCAGCCGTAGACCTGGGGTGGCCCTGCTGGGTCCCATGTTTCCTGCTGCAAAAGAGAGACCGTCCTTAAAACCTTCCTCCCAGTACTGACTAAGCCCAAAGCTGATCATCTTGTTAGTTGGAAGACAATCCAAATGCAAAACAAAATGCTTCTAAAATCTGTCCCATAGATTGCCAAGCATCTTATAAAGCCTGGCCATGGGCTTAACTATATCAAAATCATACAGATGCTTTTGTCAAAATCGTTCTAAACCACGAAGGCAGCAAGCAGCTTACAACCCAGAAGTGTCATAGATGTACTTGCAAATGTTTGTCTATAATTTTGTTGATTCCAGACTGCAAGTCCAGGAGGGATTGTCAGATCTTGTGTTCTGATCGCTTGCATGTTGCCATCCACTGCATTTCACTCAGAGAGCCAAAACTGAGTCCAGCAGCTCCAGCTGGGTTTTGGCATTTCAGTTCTGAGGAGGCTGAGCCCCAGCAGCCTCAAGCAGGAGATTCACCCCTGCCCACGGCTTTGGTGATGGCAGAGAAGTGCTGAGGGGAAAGATGCCTGGGTGTTCCTGGGAGAAAAATCAGGACCCCTGGGGCAGAGGAAGGCAAGACCTCTACAGTCCTTGGCATTTTCACTTGGACGTAAACTTCGTCATCACCTCAAACCTGGTGAACATATAAACCACAGATATATGTGAGCAGAGCATAATGCGAAATGTCAACGGAGGTTTCAGGGTACCATTCCATAGCGCACGTCCTGTGCCTCACTCCATATAGTGTGAAAGGCCCCTGGGTAAGGTGCAACCTCCTGCCCCAACAAAATACATCAGGCCAACTGTTCATTAGGGCAAAAATCCTTCTGCACCTTCAGAGGTAACAGGACACAGCCTCAGAGCAGGAGGTTTGATTACAAGCCTGTATAAGCTGCAAGTGTTACATGCCTGCTGAGGGCAATGCAAATCTCCCTGTTCCCTTCTAACATGGCAAAGGTGGTGGACAACCAGGGGTCCCTGGGCCGGTATGACCACTTCAAGTCTGGTCAGCCCTCCCATTGCATCTCTCCCAGAAGCAGGTGTCAGAGCTGTTTCAGGACGAGTCCAAGGAAGGACGAGCTCAGTCTCTACTGCAAGCTGCTCCAGCCGTTGGGGTTCCCCTAGTCCAGGGAGCTGCTCGTCGCTGATGGTCCCTCTGGCTCCCCACAGCGCAGAGGACCAGCCCGTGCCAGCAGGACTGCATGGCCCCTCGGGGCTCGCCGTGGAGCTGAGCTAGAGCAGTCCTGTGACAGAGACAGGCCAGCGAAGAGGAGCCCGGGATAGGAAGGCCAGGAGGTGCGTGGCCGGTGGCGAGGCTCCCTGGATGCGGGGCTTGTGCTGAGGGCTGAGGCAGCGCGGGCGCAGGGCTGTCTGCAGGGTGAAGCCAGGCTGGGGGGGCTGGCCTGAGGTAGCCCCTTAGGTGGGCTGGCAATGACAAGAGCGGTGAGGCACACAGCTGCGCAGAGGGGCACATTTTTTCAGTCCGTGTTGCCCTAACAAACAAATGTCCCGGGATGCAGACAATAATGTTTTTATGAGACTCTAAATTCTAAACTCAAATGCTCTTTGTAGTGGACTAATAGCCAACACGTGGCCCTTCGTCTCATGCTGAACTTTTGTGGTCCTACAGGGGCAAAAAAGGCCCTGGTGAGCATTTACACTGAGCACTTTGTTCTCACAGATTTGTAGAGCAAAGAGAATAATGTATTGAGACTCTCAGCCCGTGCCAGTTTGGCTTCATTTGTCCTTCTGAACTTGCCCTGAGAGATAATGTTTCCTTCTAATCTGCTGCCGTCCACCTACAGCAGGGACCCAGTGAATAATTGTCCCAAACAAGCCTTTATTCTTAAGACTCTATCTGGCCCTAGCCATTTCTCCCCCCTTACAGAGTAATTGTTGTGTTCATTACATGATAATAGCCCAAGCTGTATTCCAGCCCACACTTGCCATGGCCACACAAACAAGGTTCAGGCTGCACTGCTTTCAGGATAATGCCACTCATTTGGCATTATTTGAAAGAATGTGCCAGGCATCTGAGCACCAGGCACGCTCACTTCGCCAGCCTGCCTGCGTCAGATCACAAGTCAGATACAGTGGCTTTGCTCTCCTGCAAGAAACCAGCACATCCTCCCAAGAATGAAGGCTTTTTTTTTCCAGGCATGATAATAAATGACTGTTACACTCCTATGGGAAGAAGACACAAGGAAGGGGAAACAAGACTTATAAGTCTCTGGTTAATGTGACAATTTTTTTTATTCTTTTCTGTTCAGGTACTTATGTCACCCTTCCACAATGATATTTTAATAAGCCTGTGTAAGCCTCACAGATTGCCCTTTATATCTGTAGGAGATGGGAAGCTCCAGGGGATAAGCAATGTACACACTGAATGCATGAGAAACCCATTATGTTGTCTGCTCCTGGAAGTCACTCTCCAGGGGTATCTGAAATAGGTGCCCCTCTGAAAATACCCAGGGGAGCTCCCTCTGCTGTAGAGAGGTACTAGTAATACCCGTGCTGGCTTCATGGTGCCTTTCAATGGGATAAAGCTAAGCCGAGGTCAGATACTGTGGTCAGGCACTGACAGGGGGCTTTGTTCCTAACTCTGCTCCCGAGCTTAAGAAACAGCAAAGGGTCAGTCTCTGATACCTCCCAGGAAGGCTGGAGAAATGAAAGCCTTCAGATTGTACTGGCCTAAACCTTGGAGTTGGCTGACAAAGTGTTCCTTTGCTAAGGGGAGGCTGTCCGAGTCAAGTAATGACTATTATTTACTGTTCAGTAATGAGTTAGCTCAGACTGACATTAGCATTGCATGCAAGTGTCACGCAGCATATGCCAGCCGCTCAGTCTGTAGGGATGCGGTGGTGCAGGGTGAACACCTGCATGTCTGCGTGAGCATGTAAGGGTGCAAGCAAGTGTGTTTAGGAGCACACATGCAGAGGTACGTATGCCGAATGCAATCTGTGTGGGCTGTTCCCAAACTAGTCTATGCATGGCAGGGGGGTTTCTCTCTAGGAAATGTAAGAAAAAAACCCTCTCACATGCAGGTTCACACACGAACATGTATATGCAAAAACATGCAAGTATCCGCCATACACGTTCACACTCAGTATGGGTACAAGATTGCCTACATCTCAAAGCAGTGGTGAAAAAAACAGGCACTGAGAGAGGCTTGGCTGCTGCAGCCTGTGCTCTGTGCTGCGCGCTGCCGCCCCTGCAAACTCCTGCCTGCCCCAAACACTTGCACATGCACGGCTATCTCCCGCCAGCCCCATGGCTTAGGCTCTGCCCCGTTCCCAGGGCTGCTCCTGAGCTCACAGAGCTATCCAGAGAGCGTGAAATATCCCCGCACAGGACAGCTTGTTCCAAGAGAGCAGGAGCTCAGAAAACCTGAGCAGGAACGGCAGTGTCCTTTGTGTATCACGAGGCTGGACTGCTGCCAAATTCCTCTGCACCCACTGCCTCTATTAAATGCGTCAATCATTTCTTGGCAATCCAAGCCCCAGAGAAGAGTTGAGAGGCAACTTCAGACAGTTCAGTTGCTTTCATTAAAAGGTGAAAAATACACGCTGAGCAGGAGCTGAGAGCAGGGCTGAGCTCAGTCTGCATGGAGAGCAGGGCTGCTGAACCCTTCCTGCCGGGGAAGGAAAAGTGGCAACAAAAGACAGACCTTCATGCGGTCACGGACCCTGTCAACCTGTGAAATACCCCCTGATGCCTACTGTTCAAGACAGCCTGCAGACCCTCACGTGTGGGTCTCAGTCTTGTTGGGTGACTGGAAAAGCTGAGGGGGAGCGTCAAGGTGAAGGGGATGCAGGAGTGCCCGTGCACAACCATCCTGGCACAGGTGGGCATGGGAACAGTCATGCTCTGCCTGGGACTGGACCGCTCGGATAGCATCTGCTAGCCTGGGCGGTGTTGCCAGCAGCGTGTCTGCCAGCTATTGCCAGTCAGCAAACAGGGGCTGGAAGGAAATCAGCCCCCATTTCTGCCACTGAGCCCAGTGGAGAAGGCTGGGTGTTTGGCTCCCCACCCTTGACACCAGCCGCAGCGGCTGGGATGCTGGGTGGGAAGGTGCCTTTGCTGTGGGGTGGCACCTGGGCTGCAGTGGCAGGGCCAGCAGTGCTGGCACCCGGGGAGCAGTGGGGCTCTTGGGAACAGAACAGGAAAGTCTGGGTGACTCAAAGATTCCTGGCACGGGGCACAACTGGTGCCAGCGAGCACAGCGTGAGAGAGGAGGACAAGCGGGCAAGGACCTGCTGGAGGAATCTGGGCACAGAACCACGGGGCTCAGGAGCGGGGATGAGGGACCTGGGAATGCCCGTTGAAAGTGGTCTGGGGGATCACTGGGGGAAGGCGGGAGGGGGCCAGGCTGCCAAGCAATGGCAGGTCCAGGGGCAGTGAGAACAGGAGCTGCAGTTGTTCCTGTTTCACAAGGCAAGATGAAAAGGGCGTTGCATGAGGACAGAGGGACTTTAACTGCACAGCTGTGCCCACAGCCCCCCGCAGCCCAGTGTGGCCAGCGAGCCCGGGCCCCAGCCCGCTGTGAATGGGCTCAGCAAGCAAATGGCTCCTGGGATGCTGTGCTCTGCCCCAGGGTCAGGGACTTTCTTGCTGGCAGATGCCCCCCACTGCCCTGGCAAACGCTGGTGCCTAGCTGGGCGCTGGTGGCTAGCTCCAGTCCTGATTCCTCTTGGCTCGCGGCCAGTGCTTCCTCCACCAGCAGGGATGCTGACACATGTGCAGTTACTATACTCAATCGAGCCCAGAAAACCACCTCCCTGTGTGTGGACACCAGTGTCCCGAGAGGCTCAGCCCCTGCCAGGGGCTGCCCTGTGCCCTGGGCAGTGTGGGAGCCCATCCCTCTTCAGCCCCACTCCGGAGGCTCCTGGAGAGCTGCTGCACGTCCGCGCTGCTCCCACCCAGGCAGCTCTCGTCTCCTTGCCTGCTGCTCTGCTTCTTCCCTTTGCCTTTGCCTCCTCACATAATTGCTTTGATCTTCACTCCAGGGGCTCACTGTTAAAAATTAATGTTTCATGGATGTTGCTGCCCATGGCTTGAAAAATGGCTTTTCTCCCCCAGGTAGTGGCTCACACCAATTCCTGAAGGACTGTTCTGCTCTGAGTTAAACAGACGGGGACAAAACCTCTCGGGCTCCTTGTGTTTTGGTTCAGGGCAGGATGGGACCTGCTCCTGCCCCACGGAGCCGCGCTGAAGGCGGGGGAGCTGTGGCCGTGCCACCGCGCACAGGCTGTCCTGGCAGGCTCTGCCAGTCCCTGGGGCAGCCCTGCCCTCCCTGCCCGGGCTGCAGCACGCGGTGGCCCCCGCCAGCCATGCCCGCAGCCCCGGGGCTCACCTCCGCTGCCTCCTCCGCATCGGCGAGAAAGGGGCCCCAGATGAGCGCTGGGGCTTGTTCCCCTGTAATTAGCAGAAGGGCCGGTGCAGGGTGGAGCATGCCATGCCCTCCGTGCCCTCTCGACGGGGCCGTCTCCCCAGGTTCTTCTGCACCCCGGTGCCAGCAGCCGGTGGAGAGCACTGGTTCCCTGAGCTTGTAACAGACGTGAGCAGCGGCGATGCCCCCGGCAGCTCCAGCACCTTTGTCTCCCCTCACGGGCTGCCTTGTCCAGGCTTTGCTCACGGTGCCAGGGTCCCGCGGGGGGTCCTGCCCCGGCCCTCGAGCTTCTTTCTGCTGGGGGAGGCTGCTGGGCACACAGCCTTGGCCGGGAGCGGAGTGGCAGGCAGGCCCGCAGCCCGGGGCGAGCGCAGCCTGGGAACGGTCCTCTCGCCTGTCCTGCCGGGTGTTCGGGGAGGGAAGGGATGCAGCGCCTGGGGCAGCGGGGTGGGTGCAGCAGGAAGTCAGGCTTGCCGAGCTGGGTGTGTGGGGATGCTTGTCTAGGCTCCCAAAGCATTTTCCAAACACTTTAATTACAGTGATTTATATGGCAAAAGTGTGGGGGCGAGAGCTTGGGAAAGGCATTAGCAGGTTTGTTCCGAGGGCTCTAATCAGAGGTAGGTGGTGGGGCGGAGGGAGGGTACGGCACTGGAGCTGTACCTTGAACTGTGGCGTCAGGACAGGTTTGCAGGATGCAGAACCTCCCAGCCATGCCAGCGATGTGCTGATGGCATCCCTGAGGCCTCGGTGCATTATGTGCCCCTGCAGAACAGCCCCGGCAGCAGGACTACCACCAGTTGTCCTGTGCCCATCCCCTGCGCCGCTCCCGAGCCAAGGTCAGTGGCATGGGGCCTCCAGGAGACCCTTCCCCAGCACCAGTGGGGCTTCACCCAGCTGGAGTCAATGGGGCTGTAGTCAGCCCCACACACAGCACCAGCACAGCCCATGCATCCCCCGTGGCGGCAGAGGGGAAACATGAGGCCACGTGGCACACAAGGGTCTTTCCTTGTAAAAAAATGATCAACAATTCAACAGCAGCTCAGTATTCTCCTCTCATCAGTGTTATCTTGAAAATTAGTAACCTCTTTATTCTTGTTTTGTACAACATTGTTCTCTTAAATCTCTACCACGTTGCACACACGCACACTCGCGTGAGCGCATCCACAGTTTTCCGCAGCTCCCTGGTCCCTGCGCAGGAACAACAGCTCCCCAGGGCCGGGGAGCCCAGCAGCCAGGAGAGCACCGCGGGCCAGCAGAGCTCGCTCTGAAACCTCAGCCCCCTCCAAGCCTGACTTGCTCTGAGGAGACTGTCACTCCTACAGAGCCCTAATTACACTGGAGGAAGCGAGAGAAATATGGGATGCTGTCACGGCTGGTGGGAGCAGCCTGGCCCCAGGCACAGCGCGAGGGCTGCAGGGCCGAGCCACGGTTATCAGCTGGTGTGGGAGGCGAGCGGCACTGGCGTGGTGGCTCTGACCCCTCTGAGCTGCCACAGGATGCGGCCCTGGCAGCGTGGCCGGAGCACATGTCACCCCTGCTGCAATCCTGCTTCTTGGCCTGTTTTCTGATAAATAACCTTTTCCTGTCCTTTTTGACACTGATGTTTATTGATGTCTGAAATCCCTTACAGCCAGGTCTGGCCTCAAATAGCCGAGGTGCCCCACGCATCCCGGGGCCATGGAGCAGGGGTGGGGAGAGGGGCAGAGCCAGCTCCGCTTCACCAAGATGCCCACAGCCTGCCTAACACACACGCTCCCAGACCTGTCAGGGTGGATGCTGGCACCGTCTCCCAGTGGAAACATGGCATTGAGGACAGAGTAAAAAACAGCGAATGCTGGAAATGAATGTACCTCTGCTTCCCGAGGCGACTGCTGCTGTCTGTGCAGGCAGTGCTGAGCATCCCCAGCCTCGGCTCCGGGCTGCTGGTCTTCTCTCCCAGGGAGCATGGGGCAGCAACCCCAACGGCAAAGGCACTAGCGTCCTCGGAGGGCAAAGACAGCCGAGCCCATGGTGGCAGGATGCCCCCCGTACCCACCCCCGGCTCGGTAGCATGGGCAGGAGGCACCAGCTGGAGGTCGGAGCTCCAGGAGGCTGAGCCAGGAGCTCTCACCCCCAACTCCCATCCAGGGGATGTCTGCACTAAAACCGCATGAGCACTGGGTGGCAAACCACTCTGCCCCTACCTGGGGAGAATTTGCTGATTAAGGGATAAGCAATCACTTCTCCACCCACAGGCTCACGTTATCACTTAATTGAATCCAATTGATTGAGAAGCTAAAAGCAGCCCTGGCTTAGAGCATTGCAGATGGTGCCTGGGAGCAGGGCAGCACACTGAACCCTTAAAAGCATTGGCATCAAGGGCAGACACAGTCTTGCTCTCCTAAAATGTCTCACACATCATCATCGTTATTATGAACGGGAACCAGCAGCAGCAGGGCAGTTCCAGGGGAATATTATTTATCGTACTTTGAGTCTGCACAAACAACCTCTTATTCTTGCCCCTTCTGCCCTCAGTGGGCAGACTATGCTCCCACAGAGATTTCAAGGGAAGGAAGTGTGCATCTGCAGGGCGATGTGGGGGCAGCCTGGCTCTTAAGTGGTCTAACCACTAGCCCACACTGCTGGGAACAGAGCCAGCCCAGAAGACTTGCTGCCCAAACACAAGTTTGTGTGTATGAGCAGCTGCATCCAGGGTCACTTGTGAGCCTGTGTCCCCTAAGCAGTGCTGGAGAGGGGGAGATCCAGGAACAGCCCTACCACAACTGTCCCCTGCGAGGGAAGGGGGGCAGACACTGAGGTCCTGCCAGGCATGGGGAAAAGATGGGGAGGGAGGCAACGGGCACCTGCACAGCCTCAGCAGCAGCCTTTGCTTTGCATGGTCATGCCTGAGATGAGAGCCGGTCAGGGGAGCCAGCACTTTCTCAGCAGCCACTTGAAAAGTCCCTGGGTGCAGGTGACACAAAACACTGGGGCTGCGGAGCTGGGGCAGCTCCACACCAAGTAACAGCACGTGCCCTGTGAACTGCTGCTTTGCAGTGAGCCTGACTGTGGGACATCACAGGGGCCCGGGAATCTCTCCTGGCACTCTGTTTACAGTGCCACTGCCCAGGCATGGTCAGCCTTTGCTCACCTTGTGCTTGTCTTTGATCTGGTTGCATTTTTCAGGCATTCAGCACTGACATTCCTGCAAAAGGCAGCACATACTTTATTAACACTGCTACTTTCTTCTCCACTAATTAAAATCAAATTATATCTGATGCACACTGCATACTTTGCAGTGAAGGCAACCTGCTTTCCCATTCTGCTCTCTGGAGCCTTTGTTGCTGAAGCAATTTATTTAGCCCGCTGAGCTGAAAAAAGTCCAGCCCTGCAGAGACCACAGGGGCGTCTGGGGATTCAGCTGGCTGGAGCCTCTCCTGGGCTCAGCTTTTTGAGCTTGGGCCAGGCTGTGGCCAGGGTCCCCCAGGGCTGAGGGGAAGCACATCAGTGCGGCCTCACTCCAAGCTGGCAGGGAGGGGAGGCTGCCCAGCAGCTGGGGGTGGTGATGGCTGGTGTTAGTGGAGGCTGTGAGGGGCCATGAGATCATCCATGAGCTGCCCATGCAGATCTCCAGCCATGCCTCGCCACCTGTGGGGTGCCAATGCTGAACTACCAGCTGCCCCACAGCCCCAGGAGCTGCCTTTCCCACAGGACCTGGGGGGCACAGCAGAGAGAGAAGGAGGGTGGATACTCATGAGCCTCAGTGTGCTGTATCGGGGGTCTCCCTGCACTACCCTCTGGCACTGAGCAGTTTGTTATTTCTTCTCCACTCTGTGCTTCGAATGGGACACAGCCTTGTGCGTGCAACGTGCTGCTTGCTAGGCATGGCGGTGCGTGTTGCTGCATGGAGCAGACAGCTGCTGCCGGTGTCACAGCCCTCACAACTTTGCCATCAGTTTCTTCCTCTGGCAGGTGACAAACCTGTGCCCCAGGAGGACCACAAATGGCATGCTGGCTGCAGCTCACATCCCTCTTGCCTTGGGCCAGCAAATGGTAGCATCTGCCTGTGTCCTGTACCCAGGGAGAGACCTGGCCCAGCAAGGTGCAATTCATCCAGCGGCATGTGCATGGGAAGAAGGATCCCAAGGGAACTGAGCCCAGCTGACAGCAAGCAATGCGGCTTACGGGAAGGTGAGCAGCAGCAGTCACCCATGCCCTGGGCTCCGTTTTGGGTCCATCTGTCTCCTCCCCTGCAGGCCTGGGCAGCAGCACATGCCACCAGCATGTCTGGCCACCTGGGGACCAGGAGAGGACGAGCTTCTTCAGAGCGTGCTCCAGCCCCATGCAGATCTGGTCCCTGCTTGAGAGCACAGTGTGACAGACACAGGGAGCACAGGGCATGGAGCAGCCCCTCGCCAGAGGGTCTTGGCAGGCATTGTGGCCAGCAACACTCCACACAGCAGCGGGGGAGGCACCCACTAATGCCTCAGCTCCTGTAGCTCAGCGCAGGGCTCTGGGCACATCTCATCCCTCTGCTTGGCAGTCACAGGCAGGTCCTTTTGCCCAGATGCACTAAAATGCAGGTTCAGGGTCCCCAGGCAACACAGCAAGTGGCTCAGCACGGAGCGAGCCTCACTGCAAAGGATCTCAGGAGAAAGGAAGAGGTGCCCCCAGCCAGCCACTGCCCCGTAGCCTGATAATGAAGCATTGCACTTGGATTTTTTTCCTTAGGGAAGGGGTGGAGTTTCTGCAAAAAGACAAGACTTCCCCTGTGGCCCTTGTGCTGGTGCTGGCAGGAGCCATGTTCGGAGTAATACATCATCAATGGAAGGTATCTAATGATATATTGCCCTAATACATCACCATAGCAACAGTGCTCTAATAATGTATTATTCTAATGTGTTACCCAAGTGCACGTTCTTCCCAATGATGTATGGCTGGGATCGCTGTGCTCTGCCAAGCCCAGATGCAACAAAGCTCTCCTGATTGCCAAGCACCCTCCTTGGAGTGGTGCCTGCCACTGCATGGGATGCACCGGCTGGCTGCAGGTGGGCTCAGCCCTCCTCCTGCCATGAAGGCCACCTCTTGTCACCCTGGGGACTTCTCGTCACTGACAGTCATCTCAGGCAGTGAAAACTGTGCTTGGGAGTGTGCAGTGTACTTGAAAATAATGATTGTGGTCAATGCGCTACTTTGGAAGGTGGCTGCTCAAATTGCGGGGAAAGAGGCTCTGCCACGGCTGTTGTGAAGGTGCGTCTCAGCCCCCCAGGTTGTCCTGCCAGCTCACATTGTTCTCCCTCTTCTTCTTCCCCCCAGCCCCGGTCTCCTCACTGCCCCATACCTTAACTCCAGCAACAGTCAGCAGGAGACGTGCAGGGAGGGGTGTGACACTGGGCAAAGTGGGATGGTGCTGCAGAGCTTGCTCCCACCTTCATGGGCATCGTCAGTCAGGAGTGTCACCTTGGCACCCAAGGGTGGAGAAACTCCTGGGCTCGGTGTGTGCTGAGGCTGATCGCGCTGCACAGTGCTCAGGCAGCACACACCTGGGCAGCCACAACCACCAGCACCGTCCTCCCCCTTCCCTTCTGGCAGCCAAGGTAGGGTGTCTCACTCGCGGAGCTCTAAAAGACAGTTTGAAAAGCATTCCTGGCATTTGAAAAGTTCAGAAGGGGAAGTGACGGGCTGGTTTGTGCGTTTCTCCAGCCCCTTCCAAGGTAGCGAGGCCACACAGCGCCCTGGGTTTGCTCATTAACAATGAAAATACCAGCTGGAATTCTCCTGCCGCCCGTTACAGGGGCAGCATTGTTTCCAGTTCACACTATCTTTTTGACCATTCAAATGCCATTAATTCAGTCACCCCAATGCGTAGGACAGTTATCTGAAATGTTTTCCCAAACAGCTTAGTGACTATAGAGCAACAATTCATGGAATTGCTTGGGGACATCTGTGCAAAGCAACGCGCAGCAAAGAGCTTGCGGCCGGCTGAATGCGCTCTGTGTGGACCCCAGATTCCACAGAGGAGCAGGGAAATCGGCAGACAGAAAGACTGAATGAATGGCAGGAGAAATCATTTCATCTATGCAAATCCATGCCAAGCTCCCCGCGCAGCTGTTGTCAGCGGGGAGCTCTGCCCCTCTGGATTGACATGGAAGAAGATTTTACTGTGCACTGAGACGTCCCTCTGCTAGACCAGCAGACACTCACCGCCCAGAGCCTGCAGCCGCTGGGGTCCCCGTGGCCGGCATCTGCCACCCATGGGCACCCAGGGCGCATCCCCCCGTGGTGCTGCGCGAGGAGCAAGGCTCAGCGGGGGCTCTGCAGGATGGTGCTGGCTGTCCCTCTGCTCTCAGATTCCCAGGCCTTAGATGCCCCTAGAGAGTGAAAGCTAACTACCAGCTTAAAGCTAATGACACCTACGGCTTACTCTTTCATTGACCGTTAAAGAGGAGCAGCAGCACTGCCTGTGTCAATAGCTGCCTGTAGGGATTCTAGCGGCAGGGAACGGGAACCCTCTGGGGACCCGGAGCAACACCCAGGGTGACCTCGCAGCACCCACCTGAAGGGAGCCCTGAGCCTCAGGCCAGGAGCACAACGGGACAGTGACCCCTCCAAGCCAACCCTGCCAGCCTCAGACTGATGGAAACCAGAAAGCAAAGCATTGCCTGAGAAAAGGGGCCTCCACAGTCTCCATCACAAGTGGCTGCTAAGGTGCAATGGCAGCGCAGCTGGAGGCTTTCTCGGTGAAGGGACTCGCCTGCAGCAGCTCTGTGAGGGCTGCGTTGCGCTGGGCACCACACAGACCCTCACAGTGCGGGGGTACAACAGGAGCGGCAGGGACGGGCCGTCGGTCCCAGGGCAGAACAGGGCGGACACAGCAGAGCCTGACCCTGTTCTTTGCACTGGCAGCACATGGAGCTCACTCACTCCAGGGAAGCCCTAGGAGAAGATTACTTGTCCTAGGAGAAGTAGGAAGAGCTCTGAGGGCAGACCTTTCCACCTTTCCCTTTCCTTCCTAATGTGCTGATGGCTGTACCAGCAATCCTGCGCAGCACAGCAATGCACAGCAATCCTGCCAGCCCCTCCGAGCGGCACGGTGCGGGACCTGTGCACCGGGGCTGCAGGGGGCTGTGCTTGTCCCACCTGAAGCGATGCAGCAGCCCCATGGCTGGCAGCCAGCAGCTCACTGCTCAGCCACAAGAAAGCAGATCGGCTCTTCCACGCTGGCCAAAACCCGGGCTGGGACGAGGGCGCAGCACTGCCCTCCTCGATGCCAGCGGGACCTCTGCTAGCTTAGGCTTCTTCTACAGCAGCCCCATTGCCAGGGTCAGCAGACGTACCTGGGTACCCACATGCCATCCAGGTCCCCATGAAACACCCAGAGCTGAGCGGATGAGGCACTTCAGAGACCCAAACCTGTGACACCCCAGAGCAGGGTCCCTCTGGCACAGGCCAACCAGAGCCCCAGACTGGCCGGTGCGGACCATGAGCACATGCAGCGGCTGCTCACTCTCCCCAGGGCTGTACTAGCCCGTCCCTCAGCTGCAGGCAAGCGTGCTGCAGCCCTGCTTGTATGTGTGGGTGCTGAGAGATGCAGGAGGCCCCCCTGTGCTGCATTTGCAATGCTCCCGTGCTGCACCTGCGCGGATTCCAGTCTTTCAGTGTTTCAGGGGGACAGCAGTGACAAATTACAGCATCTGCAGCAGAGAAAAAGGGAAACAGAGGGACCACAGGAGGAATGATTGTATTATCAATAATGTTTCCAATAGCTGATGAATGAGGACACCCAAATGATTTTTAAGGCTTCAGTAGAAACCCTCCAAATGGCAGCAAAAAGGCAAAGCATCTATTAATCCAGGATCTCCTAAGGAAGTCCTCCAGGAATGTGCACAGCAATGCCAGGCGCAGGCAGAGTATGTGCTCAGCATCCTCCTGCGGACAAGCCGTTTAACAGCAGACAAGAAGGGACCTTTTCCTTGAACCCATGGAGACAGGAGTAATCCTGAGAAGGACGAACACACAGACACGCTGCTCAGTGGGACTCTTCCAAACCGCTGAGAATTTTCCTTACCCTCCCTGCCTGGGGCTCACTGTGAAAGCTTACTGAACAGTTCTGGAAACAAACAGCTTTTTGAAAGCTGCTGAAAAAGGCTACTGCTTTCACCAAAACTAAGAGTAGGGACCATCAAGGAAAAGATCACCTCCCAGTTCTTTGAGGAAATGGATTTGCAGAACGGCCATCCTGCTTTAATGAAATAGAAACATTCCCTTCAAAAGGCAGGATGTAGCCCCTCACCCTGGTACATGGCAGGACGTACAGCTGATAGCTCTGTGATGCCGTATGTCAGAGACAGCCTTGGAAATGCTACCATGCTGGAAACGTAACAGACAACATTGTTTTGTGCTGAAAACTGGCAAATCTCCAGGCTGGGGTTTCAAGGGATAATTTGTAGATTGAATGTTAATGAATATTGTTGTTGTTATCTGGAAAGGCTGTGCTGACTTCACTCTGCTGCCAATTGCACATCTTGATTATTATTTTTTTTTTTTAACTCCTATACCAAACAGAAAGGGCAATTCCAGCACAGCTGATGATTCAGGAAGCCAACTGAAGGCATATGGGAAAAGGTGACCCCGTCTGTGCCTAGCCTATGTCACTCCCTCCTCAAACGTTGCTGCTTTGAACACTTGCTCAGATACGGGACCCCTGTTTCACGTCAGTCCCATCTGTCCCTCTTGCAAACTCACCAGTCTTCAGTAACCATCCCCCAGCCGTGGTACCTGGAGGTCAGGAGCAGACATCAATGGGATCTTTAATAGCACAAATCTCTTTTTAGCTCTTTGGGGAAAGAGGCAGGCAGGGGAAACACTGTCATTCCTGCAGCCCTGCGCTACATTCAGAGTTGTGACACGGCTTTGCTCTTGGGAGCCTTTCTGTGTGAAATATCGGTTCACAGAGCAGCAGCTTACCTGAGAAAGCCGGCTGAGGGTGCTCCAGCAGCACAGCACAGCCCAGCGCCCCCGAGCTCCGGAGAAGACCCTCGCCCTCCCCGCCGGGCAGGCGGGCTGCCGGGCCACTCGGCAATGCGCTGCAACCCACCATGATTTATGTGGCACTTGTACAATTGATGCGCTTTGTGCCTGGGGACAGTTAAATGGTAGCTCTGTCATTAGTTTAAGCAGAGGTTAAAGGTGATCAATAACAAGGGTTTCATGCCCAATTGATCACCCCTTGCTATTTATTTCTGCCTTTTGCTTTCCATCCCGTGGTGCTTTTAGAAATAGTAATTAAAGACATAACAAGTGTTCCACTAAGCAGAATATCAAACACTCCAGGTATTGATTCAACACTGTCCCTCTTAATGACGCTGACCTGCACCTGTCCCCAGCACCAGTGAGGCTGGGCCAGCCTGCGAGGCTGCTCTGTGTGCCAGCCAGGGCTGGGGGGTGACCCCCCTCCCTGGGGGCACAGCCAGCCCCTGCCCCTGCCCGGGCAGATGTGGGCAGCACACGGAGAAGCGGAGAAGCAGGGGAGGGCTCTGGGACAGGAGGCTTTTACCTAGCAGGTCCAACCCTTTCCTTCCCGAGACACTGGCCGACACTAGCCCAGCACACAGACGTGGCCACGCGTTTAAGCCACACGCTGTGGCCGGCCAGTCCCAGCACGGGCAGCTTGGCTCCATCCTGCTGTGGGCTCCCACCTCTGCCCTGCGGTGCTGGCTGTCACAGGCTGTTTGGGGACAGAGCCAGGCTGACCCCCCCACCTCCTGGGGAGGGTCCAAAGGGGCCAGCAGCAACGCCGGACAGGTGAACACCCCGACATGGGCACACACCTGTGCCAGCCGCTCCTTGCCCTGCTCAGCTCTGCCAGCCCTCGCTGGGGCCCAGCACCCCCAGCTCCCCCCAAACGTAGCACTGGGAGGTGACCTACAGAGAGGGAGCATGCCAGATGACAAACACGTTCAGCAAAGTATCGCCGAGTGCTTTGGTTTTGCCATCTACACAAGAAAGAAACGGCTGAAAATGAATAGGGATGGGAAAGCAAACGCGAGGCGAGTGTCAGGGTGCAGGTACCAATGGTGCAACCCATTAGGCTGTCGTGCTGCAGAGCCCCGGCTCACAAACCCCACAAATCTGCCTATTTGTCTTTCACTTTAGAAGTGGTTTTAGGGCAAACACACCATGAGACAAGCAAAAGCATCACAGTGACTTTGGGGACAGTTTGAGGGTTTTTTATTTCTGGTGAGTGTAGCTATTTTCTGGATTGCAGCAGCACATTATCAGTGGCTGCAGCTTCGGCAGAGGCAAGGAGACGGGGCTGCTGCTCGGCAGGTGGGACAGCACTGCTGCTTGGCCCTGCGCTGGTCTCCATCACCCGGGGGCTGGGACATGCCTGGTGCCATGCAAGTGGCAGAACAAGCCAGCAACTTCCAAAGCTGAGAAAACTCTTTTCTTCGCTACACCAGTCAGAGGCTTGTTGAAGAAAGGCCATCAAAGACTTGCTGCAGTCAGAAGTGGCAAGCTCTGCTAGCGCTGAGCTAAGCTGTTATATATTCTCATTTGAAAATAAAATTGCATGTTGCTGCTGAGAAGTACTTTTAGGAAAACAAAGAGCTAAGAATCGTCCTATTGGGAGCAAATCCCCTTTGTGTCACAACCCTCTCCTGGATGACAGCATGATTCTCACACATACCTGAGAGCAGTACAGGACAGAATGAATCCCGCGCTGCAGCTGCCTGCTGCTTTTTGCTTGCCCATGTTTGCTGAAGAATCAACTTTCTTCACGCCAAAGTCTGGCTGCTTGGCCTCCTTCTCACGGCGCTCAGCAAACCAGTTTCCTCCAACTAGATGGCTGCAGACAAGTCCAGTTCCATTCTCTGAAGTGATAATGTTTAAAGAAAGAAAGAAAAAAAAGCAACCCAGGCCCTGTGGTGATCTGTAGCCTGAACCACAAGACACAAGGCTTTTCTGTGGTGATGGGTTTGTTAGGTCACTCCCATGCCTCTGCGCACGGGAGCACCTTTTCCGTGCAATTCTGCACCTTTTAACAGCCCCGTCAGGCTTCTCCCTCGCTGCTGCCGGGGCGGAGGCACAGCCCACCAGACCCCTGCAGCCCCTGAAGCGGGTCCTGCCAGTCTCTGCCGCACGAGTACACGGACTCGCTCAGGAGAGCGCTGGGGGGATGACAAGGGAAGCAACACGCCAGGTCAGGTTTGGCAACAGTTCTCATCCCTTTGCTCCTGAATAATGATCCGACACCTGAGACCGTGCTAAGGCATGAGGAGAGACTGTTCTCAGCACTAAGTATCCAGCTCCCTGCACTTGGAACTCTGCAGAGGTACACGAAGGTGTAAGGGATGTGGATCTTGGTCTCAAAGAAGAGAAACTCAGAGTTGCACCCTGAGCCCCACCTGGCTAGGGGAGAGGGCAGGGGACAAGGGCCAGCCACCACGGCACGTCGGTGCTCCTCCAGACAGCTCTGCCAGATGCACGCCACAGGCAATGTAAGTAAAAATAACACTGTGCTGATGCAAGTCAGCCGGGAGCCGGAGAGCCGGCACTCGGCTGTGCTTCTCATCACGAGCTGGAGCTCCACGGGGCTCCCGGGCTGACGGAGACCATTTCAGCAGTGGGTGATGCCCTGCCACAGCACTTATCCTCAGAACACACAGCAAGTCTGTCCTACTCTCCACAGCCCTGGGGCAGCAGGGTCAGGAACACTTTGCCCAGACCAGGAAAATCCCCACATAGAGACCAGTGAGAGAGGGGATTCAGGGCAGCTCTTGCATCCCCGCAGTGCAGCTCTTCCCGCACTGCACTTCGGAGTCCAGCACACAGAAATGCTCTTTCCACTGGAGCTCCCAAGCAAGCCATCGGCAAACCCCCACTGTTCACACCACGAGCCAGGGAGCACCTCACACTGCTGTAGCTCTTTTTGCTGAGGTCCTCTCAGCAATCCATAGAAATTAACCCTTGCAACTTAAGGAAAGATTTATTACATCACTTCACGAGAAGTAAAAACACTGGAGAAAAAAAAAAAAATCCCTAAACATTTCTCATAGTCCTCAAGGAAAATAACTGGAGATCTGGGAGTAAAATCCAGGAGCTCCAATACTGTTTTAGAGGAAAGTCTCCATTGTAGCAAATTTGATAACCATGCTCCTGCACTACAGTTCTCACTGCCCATACTTCTGCTGATTTATTTGAAAAGCCCTAGCTTCTTCTTGTCTGTAACTGGGTTAGTCTTAAACATGCCTAAAAAAACTTCTCCAATTTAAAACTAATTATATATTTTAAAAAATATGCATAAAGACATCTGATGCAATGGCCTGACTCTTTAAAACCAGTCCTGCAAATGACTGCAAAAGATGCAAACATGTAAATCAAATTCATTTCCCAGAGTTTTGGCTAGCTACAAGTTTAAGATCCAGCATAATCTCAAAAGCCGCACAGTCTCTAGGGTGGGTGAGAGGTACTAACGCACATCGAGCTCGAGGCAGTGAAAAACCACAGGACAAATTTCCACAGAAGAAAACCCCCACTACAGTGAAATGAAAAAATGCCCACTGGCTTTCTCATACCTTCTATCGATCCCCTAGTGAGGAGCAGGCACTTCCACGGAGCATCTGACAACTCTTGTGCACATACGTGACATCTGCAGATTTTTTGCACTGGTTCGTTCATTTACTTTCCAGGTACTTGGCTGTTACAGGCACAGCCCCCGAGCCGGGGAGCCGAGCAGCTTCAGCTCAGCATCCGCCTTTCTTGAACATGTTGACAGAAAAGCCAGCTTGGAGACATTACGAAAGAAATACTGTTGGCTTTGGTGACTGCTGTCCATTTTGGCCCTACAGCCGCTGATCATCTGGCAAAGTGATGAAAAGCGGATTGTCCCCTGCGGAGCTGCAAGAAGCCAATGTGTCCCCAGGGAAACACAACCTGAGTGCTGGAGGTGTTGCACAGGTGCCTTTATTGGGCAGAATACTCCAAGAGAAAGGTGGTAAAGAGGAAAATCAATTAAAAATATTTTTAAAGTTTGGCATGGACAGCATTCTCCTCTGCAGCAAGCACTCTCAGCAGTCTATGAGCCAGCACACCCGTGTAACTGAAACACCTTTGCAAGGCATACAAGAAAAAACACTCATTTTTACCAACACCAAAAATAATGTGATATCAAGGAATATGAAATATTCATGAGGTCTGATCTAACACGCACATTATATCTTGTGTACAGTATCATATGCTTTAACGCAGCCTTTGCAACCTTGTAATTCCCATGCATGGCATGGCGGGTTACACGGAGAAGCCTCATCTTACTAGCTCAAATTGGAACCAGGGGGAACTTTTCTGGGTAGAGTTTACACGAACGACAAAGGAAAACACCTGATTAAGTGCAGTTGGCTGTATTTCTGCGTCTGTGCCCAGGTGAGAGCTGTCTGTGCACACAAGCAGTTACACTCGCCAACAAATAACAAGTGGGAGAGATGCTGAACGCCCATAAATCAGCTCTGCAAAGCGCAGTGGGAGTTCACATGAAAGACTTAACGAGCTCCTTCTCGGCGTGTTCCCTATATACGCACATACGTGTAAAACAGAGGGATGCTGCTGATCAGAGCCCGCACTGCACTCGCTGGTGTAAGCCTGCAGAAATCCTGCGCTTTGGAGTTGCCCCTTTCAGGAGGGTCTGCTGGGCCAGGTCTCTCTAAGCAGCAATCTCAACCTCAGCAAGACCAGACACTTTCATCTATGGGCATTTAGCATTTTAAAATAAAACCAAGCCAGCCCCCTCATCTCAGCTTGCTCCCGCCTGGAGCCGACCTGCTCCCGGAGCAGGAGGAGGGCGACCAGTCCCCATGCATCCCCCGCTGCAGCCTGCGCTCCTGTCCTGAACACATGCGACAAGCTGCAGGCTCCAGCTTGGGAGTTTGTTGGCCAGGATGAGCTAATTTTAAACAACCCAACTGTAAGAAACAATATAAGGCAGCTAAGGAGAAGCAATTCCACAGTTGTGGGCTTCTGCCCTGGGGACATGACCCAAGCCTGTTTCCAATACCTGTGAAATAACAGTGCCAAGCTTTCCCGGGGCTGATCCAGCTCCAACAAAACAACAGTAGCATTAGCATAAAATTAAAATATATGCAAACAATATCAGCGCAGAATTAAAATACAGGCTCAAGCAGACGGTGCTGAAATCTCTCCTTGTGGGAGAGAGAGCAAGCAGGGATAGGCAGTTAGGAATAAGATCCCACGGTGTTAACGCTGATGCTCCAAATTTACATGAAAAGAGATGATAGCCTTTATGCTGCTGCTTTTGCTTTAGCTTTAGTTAGGGGACTGCTCGGCGCTTTGCTGGGATCAGGCTTCGAGTGGATAGCAGTTAGCAGAAGAGACTGGATTCTGTTGAAAACCTAAGATGAATACAGCATCAATAATTACGTGTGACTGTGCCCAGCGAGGCAAACTGCTGTGCTGTAGTCACTTCTGCAGTTGTTACAGAGCCAGCACTCCCTGCTCTTGCAAGTGGCAGCAATCATAGTCCAAGACAAGAAATCTGGAAAGAAAGTTGGATACTGGAACACCACCACCTCTTCCTAAGCACACAGGAAAGCCGGGCAGCAACTGTCCACCTTCTTAAAAATAAAAGGGGGAAAAAAAAAAAAGAAGTGATATGCCGCTGAATATTGGCTGCCTTATGGAAAACAGCAATTTCCTAAAATTGCTGATAAGCAACTTATAGGACAACAGCATTTGGAAAGTGCAGCTGCCCTCCCGAGCACCTGGAGAGCACAGGCAGGCTGCTCAGCTCCCAGCAAGGATGAAGCACGCAGAAGGCACAGCACAGCCTTGTGCCTCCTGCGAGCACCACGAAGGGCTGAGCTCGCACCAGGGATGCATTTGCCTGCTGCCAACTGCCGCAGCTGGCCAGCGACCCCTTGGCCACGGCCTCACCTCACCAGTCTGAGATCTGACCCTGCACTTTGCTGGCCAGGCACCAGCCTGTCCGGACCACACACGCGGGCCCCGGCGTGGGCAAGGCGTGCGGGTCACCGCCAGGCACTCTGAAGGCGATGGCACGCTGGAGGAGAGCGCCTGCCCCAAGTGTGGCGAGCGCAGCCTGATGCTACCAAGGGACTAACCAGAGCCTGAACGCAAGTGCAAAAGCGACGCTGCCCTGAAGAGCATCTGCTGGGGCCAGGCACTGCCCAACAGCAGAGCTCTCCCTCTGTCCTTGGGCTGCAAGAAAGGTTTTCACATCAGTATAGACATAACACCCACCTCCCAATACTGATAAAGTGCACAACTCCTTTTGCTCATCTACACTCTCCGCTTTGCACAGTCTACTATTTACTCCGTTCGTGCATTGTTAAATAACTATCTGTACATCTGCTTTCCTTTTACTGTACCAATATCACCGTCCTACCTTCATATGCTTCACTCCTGATGTAGTAGTATGAGCTCATACTTTCACTTCAGTGAGAAACAACTACTGCGAAAAAACCCATATATATAGAAATCAAGCCTCCCTCCAGTAATTGCTATTTAATCCCTGACCAAGAAAACTAACAAGTTCTTCTAAGAGAGGCAAACCTTTGGGGCATTTGATTTTTAGAACGGCTGAGCACTGCAGCACTGCAGAAATAAGATATATAAAGTGTGTTTTATTTTTGCTGTTCAACAGCATGAAAGAGCTAATGCAGTGGGGCTGCCAGCACCTGATCCAATCTGACAAACCGAACAACCCAAGGGTGCGCGTCCTCCCCAGCACTCACAGCACATCTCATCCATTACGAGAACGCAACGTGAAAACTGACCCTTCCCTTCTAAGTATCAACATAAATACTGTTTGCCAGCCAGGTTAGTTCACAACGAAGAGGCTACTGAAATCGCTCCTGGTACAGAAAAGCAGTACAATTAATCTCTCAACGCAAACAAGATTTTGTTTTCTTTAAAAAAATAAAACCTCTTTTGTTCGTTTCTGATTTTGTTTCTTCTTCCCTTAAAGCCTGGCTATCACACAGAAATTCCTAGGCAAAGGCAGCAGAGTTACAGCATTACCAAACATTACACAATGGTATGTGTGTGTGAAACACACAAAAGAATAGCTCAGGCAAGATTTTCAGAGTTGAAAATTAATTTAACTGCTTTCATGATACATTGACTCGAACCCTTGAATCATCGTGCTCCTTTACTTCTCTTACTGGAGTGTATCATCTAAGCGACTGCATATGCTCAGTTTTTCAGAAATCAGTAAATATTCAGTAAATACAGCAAAACTTTTAAGAATTCAGGATCTCTACAACAGCCCTACAGTTCTGTGCTTGTCTATAAAAACCAGTCTCAATACAGAAAAAGAAGCTAAGTCTGTAACAAAAGCTGACAAAACATACAATGCTCACCGAATCCTTTAAGTGAGATTTGTTATTATGCTCTGCATGCCAAGGAAAGTTATTAATACACTAAACTGCAGCATCTGCTAGCTTATTTGTACCACAAAGCGAACCATTTCTTTACATACTTGTGAGCATCAAACATAGTATTTAATGAAATAACTGCTCAAAGTGACTTTATTTTAAAATCTCAAAATCCAGTTTACTAGAATTTTGAATGAGAACTTAGTTTCGTATTAGCTGATATAGAACAGCTGCATTTTAAGAGACATTGCAAATGAGATTAATTCATAACATTGTCTATCGCAAACACATTGTTGCTTAGACAAGTATCATACACCCCCTCCCAAAAGGCACAGATTGCAACAAAATCAAACCTCAGCGAGGACAGTAATTTCCATGGCTAAAATTTCAAGTGTAAGTTACATTTGATATGTTAAAAATTTGTATATATAGGAAGATATATATATAAAATTAATTCTATATGCATTCCTGTGCAGGATGCAGTGGTATCAACAGAAAAACCCCCTTTTCAGCCTGCTGTTTTCACAGTGTGTAATTCGCACCAAGAGTCAGGCAAGGAAAGCAGCGAGCGCCAGATGCTCGAGAACATCGGGAAGTTATCTGCCAAATAAAAAAAAGAAAGAATTTGGGGCTTTACTAAGAGATTTCGACTGAGCATTTCAGCAGCGCAGGAGCTGCACAGGCCACGTTTCAAAAGTTCTCCCGGCGCACGGCAGGAGGCGAAGGACCCGCTCGGGCGGCCGCAATCCGGAGCCGCGACTTTGCTCGACGGTTGCTGGAAGAGAAGCGGTTTCGCGCAGAGATGCGCGGGGGGGGTGGG
>JAVJGI010000040.1:118163136-118190292 GCA_035590275.1 Ibycter americanus
GCCTCACCCCCGCCCCCCCCCCCCCCCCCCTTCCAGCAGTGCTTGTTCATGTGCACAGACGAGAACACACGCGCGTGCACAACACTACAAGTGGCTCAGCATCATTTTGAGCACGTGCACGGTACCGCAGTACCCCTGTGCATCGAGTCCCTCCCAGCTTCCCTAGCCCTTTTTTTTTTTTTTTTCCACAAATACAATATCGGTTAGTCATGTATGCCCACTACCATAATGAAACAAACAGCCTGTACTGATGTTTTGGGACATATGTAGCAGCTTTAGAAAGCAGCTGACTTGGCACGAAGTCAGTGGGTCACGCGTTTTATTCCTACTCAAGACGATTGGACACTTGCTAATATTCCCATGTGATGGATGCGGCATTTTGCTGTCGGAGGTGCTGTCCTTGAGATAAGAAGTATGACAGGGTATAGATCTGCACCAAGCATGTTAATGTTGTTGAAGGGTTTGAATTAAAAAAAGCTGTTCTTTACTGTGGAAAACAAGCTGTCCCTGAAAAGCTGATTCTCCGGAAGAAATGCAAATTTTGGATACTGATTTGTTACCTGCTTTAATTTTACCCTGTTAAGCAATTGTCTGTTGTTTAGGAACAAAATGCTATGACTCTCACCTGGAGAAGCACCAATTTCACAATTCTGATGGCTGAGTGAAGTATGTACTGGCTTCAGTCAACCTAAGAAAGGGAAAATACTGCAGAATTAATTTCCAGCTTCGGAGAAATGCCTTCACTACCTGGACATTCTTCACCGTGTGTGTTGTGTGTCTTTTGTTTAAAACTCTTTCATTAACATTTATATTATAGATGAGAACATGGAAGCACCAAAATGTTGGTATTTACCTTCAGTGAATGCCAGCATTCAAGCGATGTTGAGTTCTGTCTGCAAAAGCTCACCCTCTCCTGCAGCTCCCGGGTTGCCAGCCAGCTCCCAAGCTGCTGCAGGCACCAAACGCCGAGCCACAACGGGGGCACCGACCACAGCGCAGCTGCATGCCCAAGCCACCTTCCCACCTGGCCCAGTCCTTCTCCAGAAGCCAAATGGGATTTTTCCCGTTTGCCAGAGTAGGGCAGGATCCAGCGTCCCCTCGGCTTCTCTCTCCCAGGGGCTGGGGCAGCTGCCTGCAGCGCTGCCAGGCATCCCTACCTGCCTCCCCCCGAGGAGCTCAGTTCTCCTCCGCCCTGGGAACTCTCCAGCCTAACGGCCAGTGAAACCCTCTGCCTTAAAGCCAGACTCGTTCCCTGAGTGAGGTTAGGGGTAACAGAAGGGCTTAGCACCGGACTGCATTGGGTGCCTGAGGCACTAAGCATTTCTTCCCAAAATAACACAAGAGATTGGTAATTTTGCTCTGTGCGTTCTGAGCTCTGTTCCACGTAATAATGAAGCTTTTGAGTTAAGGTTTCCATTTAATGAGGCTCTTTGCAGTTTACATAAAACAGCCACATGAATAAATACTCATTTTAGAAAAGATAAGACTTGAGGATGAGTTTGGCGGGGGTTCAGCAAGAAAGATTATGCATACAGCAGATAAAGGTGTCTATGGTTGTGCTGTCACTTGATCTTGTCAATCTAATATCAACTCGAACATGGAGGAGAAGCAGCCGTTACTTTACCGGAGTGCAGTAACAGGCTCTCAGGAATCACCACACCTGGAGCTGATCAAATGCAGGAGCTCTCATGTGCTTGTCCCCCAAAGCCAGCCAGCAGTGACTGCAGTCAGCACAGCAACCTGTGAAGTCTGATTGCTGAGAAAGGGGAATTGCGCAGAGTATGGTTCATTTTTTTCAGTTCCGAATGGATTTGGTGTAGGACATGTGTGTTCCTTCATTCTCCCCACTCCATGTTGATTACTCTAATGATGCACTGTTCCAGAGCTGGTCTTTCAGTATTCATGGGTCACGCTTCCCAGGTTGGCTACCCAAAAACGGGATGTTTTGAAAAATGTGCAGACGTAGAAGAATGGGGAGGCAGAAATTTTCTTTGTGGCAAGGTCAAAGTGCGAGGGTTGGGAGATGAAGGGATGAATCCCTGTAATTTTGTTGTTACTACAAATTATGCCTTGTTTAAACTTTCCACCTCAGGCTTTGATCTGTTATACTGGTGCTAATCCATATATTCATGCTTTGCTAGTCTGGATTTGAAGTGATATAATCCAGCTCCTTGTTAAGACCAAGAATCCTCCCTATCTTCTGCCTGCACTGCCACTCTGTCATAGCTTTCACACTTTTTGTGACTCGTCATCAGCTCTGTTGTGATAACTGAGGCAGAGGACAAGAGTTCAGAAGGAAGGAAAACACCCATTTCTAATGAAATTCACTTCTCAGGTGAACACGTGCTTCTGGAGAACAGCAATCAGGCACCAGCCTTCAGACCACTCATGCCTGCTTCTCCCTGCCTGCCCCCTGGCTGACCGAGC
The DNA here is from genome assembly GCA_035590275.1 of Ibycter americanus. Classification (NCBI taxonomy): domain Eukaryota; kingdom Metazoa; phylum Chordata; class Aves; order Falconiformes; family Falconidae; genus Ibycter; species Ibycter americanus. The sequence goes on from JAVJGI010000040.1 coordinate 118,165,564, forward strand.
CCCCTGCCCGCTGTGCTGGTCTGGCGGTGGGACCAGGGGCCTGGCAGCACGGGCTGAAACTCAGCAGCAGAGAGAGGTGACGCTGCTGCTGGCTCTTCACTGGTCTCAGTCTCTCCGGAGAGAGGGGAGCGGTGAGCCACTGGAGTAGAGGGTCGCGCCTGGGACATCGTGTCACTAAGCGTGGGCTGTTCCGTAAGGATGATGCTACTGACACATTTCATTTCTCCACTCCTCTTTTTGAGCCAAGCACAATGATGAGAATATCAAATTCGGTCAGTTCCAAGACTCCTTTTTGACCAACTCATCCAGTAACTTCTTGGGTGTTTCTTCCCATCAGTCTCTCTCTTTCTGTCCTCCCTTTGGCTTTTTCCTTACTCATTTAAATTATTCTATTAACCTCTACTTCCTTCAGCCCTGTGGAGAGCCCTTATGAGATTACCGGGGCATCCACACCATAGAAACAACATAATACAGCTTGATGTGTAAGGTCTTATCTGGCAGGCAACAGTTTCTTGTGCAAACAAATAGCATTGAACTGAGTGGGAAGAGCAGGTGCTGTAAGGGACAAAAGCCCTGATGCTGGACCAGTTCACACTATTCTGTTGGGATAGGAGGAGCCGAGGATGAGGAGCCTGCTCCGTGCTTTGGCAGGATGTTCAATCTGTGAGTCATAGCTCTGCTGGAGCCGTACCAGCCCCTTGGCCAGACAAGCTTTGCCTTCATTAACTCTTTCCTGCAGGAGAAGCAGAAGCCAATTAATTACAACTTAGACTTTATTCCATTAAAGTCCTCTAAGCTCCAGGGGAAGAGCCTTAAGACTCTACTCTGATCCTGTTGCCACTGACGCCAGTAAAAAGCTCTCCACAGACTTGGATGGGAGGAGGCATTAATTCCATGTCTGCTTTCAGCCTGGAGCATGGCCACACTCAGTGCCACTGCCAGGACGGCTGTGCCTCCGAACACAGTCCCTCTTCCCCATCAGCACCTGCTTATTGTCTGCAGAGAGTGATTCCTGCCAGTCTGGCCAGGTGGCCACCCTCCCACTGGCCATACATTGTAGTCATCATCAAAACCTTGCTCCCGTATCTTATCTTAAACATTCGTTCTGCTGCTCCCTATAAAGAAAAACCCTGAGCCTTTCACCTTCCAAGCTGAACAGACTTTAATTAATTGGATTTTCAAAGAGTGATCATCACATCTGAAATGACAGACTTCACATCATTCCCAACGCTTGCAGTTTTGCTTCTAGAAATCTTCACAAGCAGGGACTAAGTCACAGCTCCACAAGGCTGGTTTAAAGTGAGCAAATCTTAGAAAAGAACTGTTCCTCAGTCTCCTTTTCATAAACTATTTGTATTTCAGAGAAGTCAGAGGACTGAATGCAGGTTGTCTGTGTCATACTGGACTGCACAGTTGACAAGGCAGGAGTGGATCCAGCTTTGCTACAAGAACAGGTTAAATGCCATCATCTGGTGCAACACCACAAACATGTCTTTGCATGGGGTCTGATGCCATCATGCCACATAATCTTCAATGTATAGGCAGCTGTTTTTTTTATTCATGGGCAGATTGCTTAGGTATTTGGTGCGGAATAGGTACAAGGTGATAAAAAAAGTGTGTTATTTATACAGCATATGAAAATGCAACTGGTCTTCTGGATATGGGACAGCATAATTCAAAGTCAAATTTCTCTTTGTTCCTTTTGTGTTGCAAGTAGCTTATTGGCGAGGGCCCAGCACTTCTCAGACTGGTTACGGGACTGTCTCATCTGAGCTCTCATCTGTGCCACAGCTTGTATTTCTTGTATTTTGTTCAGCTGCACTGTGGGCCAATAAACTCCCACTGCAGTCAACAGGCCATCAGGATCCAGTCTTTCTCTGGAGTCACGGTGCAGCGATGCGTCACTTCTTCGCTCATACTACTGTTCTGAACAGTTTTCTTCCCAGTCCCACTTATTTTGGTCAACATTTCCTAGAACCTCATCAACAAAATTCTTAGCAGCAGCGCAGGAGACTTACTTTACTCTTTGCTGTAGTCCGCAGAGGTCGCAACGCTCCGGTGGTCTGCAGGGGTGGTCACGTCAGGGAAATGCTCGGATGCAGGTCTGTCTGCCGATGCACACATCCCTTCTTCCCGAGGAAAGGACAGTCGACTGGGGAGGGGGAGAGCCTGCGAGCCTCTGGCAGGCAGTGTTTCTGTCCTTCAAGGTGGATACAAAAATAGAGAAGAGTTCTCAGTAAGAGGTTGGTTAAAGAAGTCAGAATACCTAGCAGAAGTATGGAAGTGAAGAAAAATAGGTTCAGCAGACATCACACTTCATCTTTATTTCTTTTTCTGTCAATCTCTTTTCTATTGTGTAGTAAATTCTCTTTCGGGGCACTGTGGTTTGGCAATTCAGAATTGTTTAAATCCCCGAGATGAACACTGTGTCACAGGGGGGTTGTTTAATATCCAGGGTCCGATTTTTGATGGCTGCAGTGCCTCACCTCAGCTTCAGTTGTTTCTGCACAGCTATAAGCCCACAGAAAAAAATTTAAGATGCACTGCCCCCCGCTCCCGATCTGTGCTCAATGTGTACTTTTGCCATTTGTAGGTGCTAGCAGAACAGCAGACCATTTTTGCACAGGCATTTTTGCGTGCAGATTTCTACATGAGCAAAGAGAAATGACACTTTGCAAACGTGTCTCTGTGGAGCAGATTCTTAAAAAAATGGAACTGATACCTGCGTAAACTCAAGTGGCCTATGCACTTTACTTCCTCCCCTCTTTCATTGAGTCTCGCAGCATATCACAACCCCTTTGTCTACAACTACATGTTCAGAAATGCTGTATTTCTTCAGTTCAGTGCTTAGAAACAGATGCTCTGTGCTTCAGAATGAAGAATGTGCATGAAGATTGCCTGTTTTTTCTAGATGTGTGTGTCACTTCATATGTATACACAGCAGAGAAAACACAAATTTATTTAAACTGGACAAAATACAAGGTTGAGATTCATTGAGAGTAATCAAGAAAAATACATGTAAATTTATATAACTCAAGGAAATCTTCAGCTGAACAGCATTTTCCCTCTGTCCTCGTTTAACCAATGTGATCATAAGCTATTATTTTAAACTCTTAATGCATCAGAAGGGCAGAAGGACAACTTTTTAGGTGGCAGCATAAAAGCAACAGCAACCTGACAAGTTTACAGATGGTCAGCAAACCCAAAGTCTTTTGGATCATTCTGGGCTTTCACTTAATTGAAAGTAAAAGATGTGGCTGTGCTGCAGCTGGTTTTTTCCCTTTCTCTGTGGCAGAGGGCAACTCCTGCCGTAAGTGCCCAGCCTGGTGCTGCACAGGCTCCATGTTCTCACTCGGGAGGACTCACGCCCACCCAGCGTGTCATGGTGCAAACGTGCATAGCCATTGCTGGGCATCTGCGTCACCCTCAAAGTCCTGCAAAGGCTGAGAGTCTCTGGTTGAGCGCAGTGCCAGGGGCACCCCAGCGAGGGAGAGCAGCCGGGCTCTTGCCTGTCAGAGAGGAGCCTGCAGCTGGGATGTGGAGCAGGAGCCTCCTTGTGCCCACCTGTATGTTAGTGGGACCGAGTCTGCTGAAACTGGCGGGAAGGAATGTGGGGGAAAGAGTCCTGGAGGTAAAAAAAGGGGCAGAATCCTAATTTTGGGGTGCTGCCCACACTCCCTCAGTTACAAAGCTTCCAAGGCAGTGACTGGTTGGCCACACAGCCGTACGTTTTACCTCCTTGTCCATCAGTGATCACTCGGGAAGGCTTGGCACTATCTGCAATGCATGTGTGCACACATACAAGAAGCCAATTACAGCAGCCAGGGCCGGCATTCCCTGCCGACTCCCCCGTGGGTGCGTGTGACTCGAACAGCTTAATGAGATGGGACAGCCAGAAATGCATCACTAGGCAACGTGGCACTGCTGGCCAGTCTGGCCCCGCCACAGAGAGGGCTGGCAAGCCAGCAAGAGAAGCAGCACACCGTGGCTGGCATCAGGAGCTGGGCTGCCGTGGCGGATGAGACAGAGCTGCCGGGAAGAAACCAAGAGAGAAGAGCCTCATCTATGGAACGTACTGAACTGAGAGAGGTGGGCAGGAGCCTGGAGTGAGCACTGCCAGCATGGAGAGGGGTGATCCTGCCCAGAGCCTTGTCCCCCTCCCTGGAGGCTGCACGGCTCCTAATAGGAGCCAAGCATGCGGGAAAGGTCCTTGTTAAGGACCCTTATGGATGCTATTCTATACCCTTGATCATATAAGGATCCTGCAAGCTAAGTTACTGACCACTGTTAGGAGTACCTGGGTTTCAGTTAAAGGAATCAGCTCCTCTGTCTTCTCAGGGTTGGAGCATGTGTCCCCCCCATCCTTTGACTGTTCAGTAACCCCACGCACTGGTGACAGCAACACAGCCTGCCCAGTGGGAGTGATTCTCCACTTGCTTTTCAGACACTTGTGTATCACAAGAATCGTAGGTTCGGGGGCTCTGCCCGTCCCCGAGAACACACCGAGCACCCTTCCTGTGAGCCTGCAGCGTGTGCTTTCCAACTGCACACCCGCTGCCAGCTACACGCACACAGAACAACTGGCAGGTTTTAGGCATCTGTTACAGTTTTTACCTAGGTGAAGCAAGGCTAACGAAATGGTAACGCTTAGAGCTATCAACTGCCTCAGAAAAAACATGGCTGTTTGCTCCTATGTCAGCACTGTGGGTGGGTGAAGCACTGATGACGTTTATAGGACCAGGCAATGAAACAAACTTTTACTAGACTGTGTTCTTTTCACAAGTGATTTTTTTTTCAAATTCCTATCCTGGGACCTTACCTGAAGTCATGCACAGAAACAAGGCAGAAGAGCATTAGAAATTGCCCCAGTTTGGAAGCTTGCATCCTCCCTCTGCTTGCCCTGCTTCAGAGCTACCACCTCTCTCCGCCACATTAGGTAGTATTTTCTTTAGATACCCGACCTCTAGTTCTGATTAAATAACTTGTATAATTAGATTGAGACATCTGCTTATCCCTGGGGGAAGAAATCCTTTTCAGCACTGGACTAAGTCTGATTTGGTTAATTACCTTAGCAGTACTGTATTAATACATAGTTTCTCTATGGCAAGAAGCTGTGGTATTAGGTTTATTCCTCCTGGCTTTCATAATACTACAGTAAGACAGTTTAGGGATTAGGAATCAGGCATTGAGCCCAGTACTTCCCTCCTCTCTTCACTCATCTCAACACTCTCCCCTCATTTTGCTGATTAACATATTCCCTGTGTTGCTTGGCTGTTGTATACTGTTTCCAGGTTCTTTGTTTTACATGTAAGGATAATACGTTCCCAGTGCCTGCTACAGAACAATGCATCCTGGGATACTTTGGAGTAATTAAAGTTCTCGGGGTTCTTTGGAAATGCGAATCTGTATCAACAAACGAACGCATTACCGTTGGCACTGCTGGTTTTTCAGTTCATCCCCAGAAGTTCAGCAGTCCATCTAGAGAGCGGCGAAGTGGAACGGATGCCAAAGCAGAGCCACACAGAAGGGCGCGCGGGGCCGCACGTGCTGCCCGTTTCCTCTGGTGGCTGCAAGTCTGAACATCTGCCAACATCTGCCAGTGACCGGGCTGCAGAGCTCCCCGGCAGCGGCAATGAAGGCTGATGCTGTCCTTCGGACAAGCTTGACCAAAAATGAACAAACTTACATATGCTGAAAAGAAGCAACTGAGATTTGCATCCTTGTGGAGGAACTGTAGAGGAATTATAGAGGGTTAATTAACATTGATAATATACAGTTGTGGGCTTGCTTCTGGGGCAGTGGGTTGGCTGACATGGATAATGTACAGCTGTGGCTTGTTCCTGCTAAGTAGTTAAATAGCAGTGGGTGAAGAGAGGCAGCAGATGAAGAGGAGCCCTGGGTGTAGGAGAGATGAGGTGGGGCCCTGGGAGAAGAAGAAGGGGGCCTGGAGGAGAGGCCCTGGGAGAAACAGAGAGAAGAAGGGGGCCTGGATGAGGAGCGGCTGGCTGAAAGAGAAGCCAGGAGAAGGAAGAACCCGGCTACAGCAGAGGCAAGAAGCAGGGTGGACTGGCCTGAAGAGGAAGAAGAAGCAGCATGGACAGTAGATGAACTGTTGAAACCTTGTGTGAGACTGATGGTGGTGCCAAGGTGTGAGAGGGCTGGTATGGGGTGGTAAAAGCCTTGTTGCAGCCTGGTAGTTTTGATAGTGCTGTGACACATCCAAGCTTGGCAAGCCACGCTCTCAGCAGCGGGTGGCAGCAGGCCCAGTGGGTGCTGAGCCCTGGGGTGGGTGCTCCAGAGCTGCACCCCCGGCAGCGGGCAGAGCCGCAGGCAGCAGCGGCGCTCAGGGCGTGCGGCCGGGTGCTGCTGGCAGTGGCCCACAGGCAGGTGGCTCTGCCAAGGCCCTTGCCACTGGCCTTCCCTGCTCGCCCACCAGACTGGGCACCGCTGGCTAACCCCAACCTAACTGTTTGAACAGGCTGGTTTGGGGTCCAAAACCCGCTTCTGGTGATGGCGAGAACTGAATCAGGAGCAAAGGAAACATTATGCAATAGAGCATTTTTCTATCAACAGATGGAAATACCTAATAAGATGTAAATCATCTGTTTGATAATCAAGCTGTTACAGAACTAGAGGTTCAGGCTTCCCAGGGAAACTTCAATTCTCCCAAGCATGTATTTACTATTTATATGACTTGCCAGCCTATCTGAAGGCTTGTCCTTTTCAGAATGTGGTACAGGCAGCCAGAAGGCGCTTTCACAAAGAATTGTTTGGACGCTTCTCAAAGCAAAAATATATTCAGTGCAGAACTTCATTGTAACACTAAATCTGTGAGTTTTAGAAAAAGGTGATGGGAATGGAAATCATGGGGGAGGAGAAGCATAGGAATGTAACATCAAATGCTTATAGGAGGTCAGAGCAAAGATGCCCTGTCCAGCAACAGAGGTGTAGGGAAGACGGTCAGAACAGCACAAGGCTTGCAGCAATGCCTCTCCAGAACACTGTCCCAGAGTCTGACAGTTTGCAGAGATTTCCCATGACAGAAGTGAGGTTTGTTATTCAATAGCTGTTAGGGGTGGTTTTTTTTTTCCCCTTCCATGACTTTGTCCAGTTTATTGTTTTAAATTTATGTAAACCTTCAGCATCCACAACATTCTTCAGCAAATATTTCTGCAGATTAATGACACATTGTGCAAAGAACCACCTTCTTCTGTTTGAAGAACCAGAGCCCGTGAGCAAATCACCTCTGGGTGACTTCTTCATGCTACTCACTATTTCAGTGCCTGCTATCATTTTGTCCTGCAGTCACCTCTTTCCATGCTGAGGAATCAGTCTATGGAGCTGTGCCTCCTATGGATGCTAGTCTATACCCTTGATCAGCCTTGTTGCATGTTTCTGAATATTTTCCAGGTATATAAATGCTTCGACAACTAGGATGGAAAGAGAATGAAATAGTTTCACCTGATTTCTATGGTCTGTGTTCCTGAGAATACTGGGTCACCCAAAGCACCTGTTAGGAGAGAAGCGCCTCCCAAGAGCTGAGACTGCTGTGAGGTGAATGCGTTCAGTTTAGAAAGATTTAAAAGCAGCACAATTTAGGAACAGTTTGGTTTTTGTTAACGTCTAAAGTAGCCCTTTGCTGGGCAAATGGTGTAAATAAGAAGCTTTCTCATGTTTCTCCTGAAAAACAAACCAGAGGGGAGGGAGGCAAGCACTGCAAAGGCAGCAGAAGCAGGGGTGCTTCTCACAGCACCCCTTAGCAGAGGTGAAGTTCGAGGGCTGGCTTCCTGGCATGCCACTCCAGAAACATTTTTCCCTCCATGCTTTTTCTAGGTTGGAACATGAGTAAAGGTTGGATTTTGTCCTGGGTACTTTTCTTTCCCTGTAACTTTCACACAGAAGCATGAAATATAACGGGACACGTTTCAAGCAAGACAATGGATTACCTTGTACCGATGTGCAGGCCCAAGGTGTCTATTATTTATAGACCTCATTTTCTTGTAGTGAATTTGCATAGATGAACTCCTGGTGGCTGACAGGCCTGAAGCTGTGAGGCTTGGGAGCCAGCGCCGATACGGGCGAGCAGCGTAATTCAGCAGCCAGGTATCGCGTTGTGTTGTGTTGCATCACGACCTCTGCACTGCTGGACCGGACCAACCCGGCCACAGACTGCGGCAGCAAGGCTGGAAAAAAAGGGGCAGAGGAGAATTTTGCCAGAAAACTGAGACCGCTCAGCTCTGGAGAGGATATGTCATTATTCCTCACATCACTTTGGCACTATGACTGCTTAGCAGGTACAGTGGGAACATCCAGATCTGTGCAGTGCAGCCACAGCACGTTTGGGGGGATTCAGGCTCCTGTCAGGGACCCAACAGAGCTCCCATGCGCATGTTGTCACTAGGTGTAACCTTCAGCCTGAGAGAAAGCAAAACAGCTTTGGCAAAGGCTGAACAAACACTCCTACACCTGGCTGGAAACAGATGCTGCCTGGTGGCAGCTGGGTGGGTTGCTCCTATTGTCATCAAATGATTGAAGTATTGATCCGCCAGGAGCCAGAGTGTGTGTTTAAGGGAGACTCGTCATGCCCTCACTGGTGCCATCTCAAAAGTGGTCTTCTAAGGATGAGGCGTAGCAGGAGAAGGGTGTATCTGCTCCTGGGCTTCAGCTCAGCCCTAAACACCCACTCCTGGGAGCCACTGCTCTTAGAGAAAAGGGAAACTGCAACATATACCTGTTCCTTGGAAGAAGGTGTCACAGAAGCCACGTGAAGCTGGCGAGACAGGGTCAGCAACTCACCTGCAGAGAGCTCCTGCAAGGAGAAACGCTGAATTAAGGCACCAGTGGGAGGGAAGCGACTGGCTTGCATGAGCAGTGCCATGCTACTGCTCGCTGGCATCCCTCCTGATGCGGGTTCCAGCTGTGGCGGTGGGACCCGTGGCTCCTCCAGGCCACCCGGGGGGTCCCCCCACTCCCCTCAGGCCCCGGGGCTGTGGGCAGCACGTGAGCAAGCCCAGGCACGAAGGAGGGCCTAAGCAAAGTTAGATCCAAGCGCGCAAAGCTGGATCATGTCTCATAAAATCAGCTTTGCATAGTTAATCCTCTGATTGATTTTAAGGCCTCGCAGAAAGACTATTAAGAGGTTTGTGTTGGCAGCGCTTCCCGGTGCCGGCACTTCTCCGCCACCGCTCACCTGACATTTGTGCAGCCACGGCCTGAGCCCCTTCCCAGGGCAGAGCAGCCCTTCAACCCTCCACTTTAATTATATCAGCTTTCTCTTTGCTGAAACTCCATCAGGAGGATTAACACTCATATACAAGCAAAGGTGTCAACCCTGCTGTCAGGTCTCCGGGCACCGGCTGCGGCTGGGGACCCCACAGGGACACCCTGTCTGGTGCAGGGTGCTCCCCTGTGTTGCCCACCCGCGCTGACTGCAGCCCCTGCTGCCTCCCCCGCTGGCACACTCCTCTGTCGCTTCGCACGTCGGTTTGGCTTTTTCTTTCCTGGGCAGGGTGGTGGGCCGGCTGCGTGGCTGGGCTGGCACCAGCCCTGGGGGTGACAGGTGGATGCGAGCCCCCTGAGGATGCCGGGGCCTGTGAGGAGCATTTTCCAGCAGGCACTGACCCGCAGGAGGAGTGGGCACCTCTCCCCGCAGCCACTGCCGGCCGTGCTAAACCGCACCGAAGGAGGGGAGCCAAGGCAGCTCTTGGTATCAGCACACCCGGCACCGTGGGCCTCCGTCTTCATGCTTTGCCCTACACGTTCCCGTAAAGCAGATGAATTAGAGCAACAACAATCACAAAAGCAACCCCGGTGAGGGACTGCCCTGAACTCCCTGCCTGCCTAACCTTCCCGGCAGTGCTGCCCGTGGACACCTGCTCCACGCACGACCATCCTCCCTCATGCCAGTCAGTTGAGACTCTTGGGTCCCCAGCAATGGTGCAAACATGTTGAGGGGCCAGAGGGTCTCTCATCACAGCCCTCAGGAACTGCAGCTCAATATGCTTTCTTTTTTCCATTAAAATTTTCCAGTCTGTCTTTGAATCTCACTGTAAGCAGTTCCCTTCCCCTGTCTCACCGAGCAGATGCTGACTTACTCCTGGTGCTCAGTCTGGCAGAAGCCCTGCACCACATCCCCGGTTGTTCCCTGTCTCACTTCTTCAACATCCCCAGCTCTGCTTGGATGGGATGCAATGTGCTGAGTGTGCAGACCTGAAACGCTTGCTCTTGCCTTTGACTGCTCATGTGCCTGCCTGTTTTCTCCAGCACCTGCCTCCTCATGTCCAGATTCAAACCCCAGATAATGTAACCCTGCTAGCCTCCTGGGCAGGGTTGTGTATGCTGGGAGAAATGCTGGCCTTGAAAATTGGGTGTGAGTCTGTGGGATTCTTCAGATACTTTCTGCTACTGGGATTGTCTGGAAGAGGCTGAAGTCTGACCCTCAGTTCCAGCTATCTCAAGTTCACGCCAGAAATTGTGCCCAGGTAGCTGCCTGGCAGGCCACTGTCCTAGACTATGGCAAACCACGACAAGAGCAATGGTGTTTTCTCCAGCTGGTTAGGCACCTTCTTTGTTGCAGTAGGTAGCAGCTTTCCAAGGAGATGTTTCTAAGCAGCAGCTCATATCTGTGCTCCACTCTTCAGACTGTCCAGGGCACAGGCACCCTGCTGAGTTGAGCCCCCCACCCCCTCCAGGCAAGAAGACCCACTCAGCAGAGACCACAGACTGGTGCAGGCCATGGATGCTACTGAGTGGGATCTGGACGTGCTCAGCTGTGGGGGACCAATCCTGAGTCACACAGAAAAAACAGATACCAGCCTCCTCCCTGGTGCTGGCAGACTGCTGCTCTGTGGCTCCGGCCCCAGGCTGGCATCTGAGACCAGGCTGTAAGTGGTGCTGTTGTTCAGGGAGATGCAGCCTCCTGGATTTCTTCCCTTGGTTACGCTACAGCTGCAGATATGGAAGTCTTGGACTGCACCCAGTCTATGTTGCGCGTGATGTAAAATGCACTCCCGAGCCTTACTGCACAGCCTGCTGTACTGGAGACAAATGCTAGGTGCTGCACAGAGCCATAATTCCAGCAGAGCAGGGCGCATGGTAGGTTGCTTATGTGATAAGAAGCTTTCAGTCATTCAGATGCTGCTGCCAGATCCACTCAGCTCCGCGGCGCACTGTGGCCCAGCAGCTTCCCTGCAGTGTGCGCGCAAGACGAGTCTGGTGATGCTCAGTCCAGGTCTCAGGGCACGCATGTGCACAAGCAAGAGACCCACCACAGACTACTGGCTGAGCCAACTGAAAAAGAGGTTTATTACAGCAGCTTGAAAGAGGATGAAAAACTCAGGGGAGGGCTCTAAATGTGCCAGAGGCCTTCAAATGGAAAGATCCCAAACCAACAAGACCTGGTTCTAAAGCACCCAACTCTTTGCCTGGCTCTGATAGTGCTGCCAGTCCCTGCTACAGGGCTGAGAAGCGTCACAGATCTGGTGCCTTTGGTCGGTGTGGCGTACAGAGCAGCCCACATACCAAACAGGAGAGCATAGGATGGCAACAAAGCTCTGGCAGGATTCCCAGCACTGGGAACAGTCCAGCATGAGTTTTGGAGGGTTTGCAGTGAGCGCATGAAGCAACTTTGCTGCTTGTCAGGATGACCAGGAAAGGGAGAAGAAACTGCAAACCATTCAACCTGGTATCAGCTCCACACAACACAGTGGAGTAAACAGTGAGAAACACCTGGGAATAAGGTCTAACAACTGCTATGTAGCAGGGGCTTATTAAAAGTAGTTTGTGCCAAGGAAGTCCAAAAGACTTCGTCACTCAAGACGCTGATTTTGCAGATGGTAGAATTCATTGCTATTCCAATAAAGCAGTTGATATAATGCTGCATAATGAACTTTTAAAGAAAACAGGTAATGCTAAGCAAAAAAGTCTCCATAGGGCAGAGCAGGGGTGGAGGCTGGCAGGCTGGCTGGCAAGCAGGCAGGGCTCTGGGCTCGCAGCAAGGATTCCCTGATGGGCATGGGCCTCAAGGGGGTGCCTGCCCCTCGGAGCTGCCTCTGCCATGCCAGTAGTGGGGTGCAGGCTGACTCCACAGAGGATCTAGTTTCCAGACCTGTTTCTTTTGGGGAACAGAGATGGACAGCAGGATTCTGTGAGCATCTAACTTCAAAAGATCAGCAGCCATGCCAGAATGAGGATCTGCTGGGACCATACAAGCTGCCTTGTTCCTGCTTTTTAAAATGGTATGAGAATTTTGAAGCTGCAAGACAGGAATGTGGGCAGAGACCTGACGGTTCCATGTTGCTCAGCTGAGCAAAGCTCTGGTAATAACTCGCAACCCCCCGAGGGAGGGAGGGGGGGCCGGTTCTGTTTTTGCTTAACCAGGGTCTCCTGCCATTACAACATTATAATATCAAAGAACTTTGTGCTCAGAACTAGATACAACAGCAAAAGCAACCCAAAAGGACCAGACCTGAGGATCTCAGTGGGGTTTGCTGCAGGAGGGTAGGATTTAAGGCATAGTCTGGAGAAACAAGGACTCAGTGGACAGGATCAGTCTCTAATTATCTTGCAGTTAATGTGAATGAGCAGCAGGACGAGGAGAGGGAGGGACAGGAGACACCAGCATGAGAAGCACTGACCTGCAGTTAGGGAAGGAAAAGTTTAGGCTAGATGCAAAAAAACCCCCAAAACCCCACCAAACCCCAAAGACTCTAAAAAACGACTGGCATAAAACAGACTTCTACAGGGAGAGGCTAAAAACTAAGTCACAGGAAACACAAGGAAATCAGATGCAGTGTTAGCAGGGAAGTTGCATCGAATGACTGTAGCAAAAGAGCCCGACTCAGACCCTTTGGCAGGACGGAGTGGTCTTTCCCAGCCTTCCCTGCTGGTCAGTCTTCTGCTAGTGGTTCCCAAATGGCCCTGAGTACCTCGTACCTCTACCTGGAAAATGAGTGGACATTGGTAATTTAACAGAGGCATCATTTTCAGCACGAATCATTTGGACATTTAACATACTAATATTTCAAAAAAAACGGAGATGTGTTATTTAGAAAACACTCTAAAGGGGTAATGAAGGCTATTTCTAACTATCTCTTTTCCAGGAAAAATGTATTTGCAGCAGGCACCAGGTGCTGTTGTATTTTAATATAAGTTAAGTGACTCCTGTTCCTACTCTGGTACTGAATATGCAATTACTCTCAATAAATCATGCTCAATCCCACATCCCCTCAATCATATTAAAGCACCTCTCCATGAACACATCCAGTTAGACTTGCACTCAATTGATCATATTCACTCAGACTTCCACTCAGCTGAGCCCAAACAGCAAGGCTTCAGCTGTGTTATTCTTCACTGTTCTCAGAATTTTCCAGTTTCTACTCCCAAACCCCTCACACTGCAAACAGGAGGTGGCTCCTGGGTAGGAAGAACTTGTCCAAAAGAGGTTTTTCAGAGGAGTGCTTCTCTGCCTCCAACATTTCCCTTTTCATCTGTTTCCTTCATGCACGAGGTGCCACATCTCCCCGGAGCGCCAGGCTCTGCTCGGGCGGGAGCCACGCGAGAGCCAGTGGTGGGACAGCGCGTGGACTTGCACACCCGTGCACGGACCAGCAGGGAGAACGGGCCCGTTTACCAGGTTTTCTCTGAAGCTCATGCCTGGCCCCTTGGCTCTACCCGAGCCTGTTCCAGAGGGATCCCCCGCTTGCTGCAGATCGCCCACCCAACCCCGATGCCTTTGGGCTGTGCATACCCCCAGCGCTGGAGCAGGGCTGCTGCATGGCTTCCAGCACCCATGCTGTGTGCAGCACTCCTGGGTGCTACCCTGAGCATCTCGGTTCTCTTCAAGTGCCACCATGGCCCACGGTCTAAGTACTGGCTGGAGCTAGCTGGGAACGCTGGAAATGGGTATTTTCAGACAGAGCCTTCTGAGGGAAAAGAAAGGTTGCAATGTTTCTTTTTCAGATTATCATTCTGAGGGCTCAGAATTTTTCCAAAAATATACCGACACGACCAAAGGAATATCAGTTCTTTGACATATGAATGGATTGTATAGTTATTTTAGTGTTTCATATTTAGACATTCTGACAACAGAAATGCAATCATGTAGAAAACCAATTCATATGACCTAAAACCCAAATAACAAGAAATGTGTTGAAATAGAAATGTTAATATAGATCCTTCCATGCAATTAGAATTAACCTCACTAATACTTTGAATATTGTCCAATGATTTGTCTGGCATATCTCTCATGAGACTGAATAACTTCAAACAGTTGAGAATTAGAGCTTGGCTGCACTTGTTAGGGATGGAGCCAGACAGCAAAAACAAGTAAACCAAATGGTAACGTAAACTTCAATGAAAACGTAATTCTACTCTGTTAGTTGACTAATGATTTTGGCTGAAAAGGTACATTTACCAAACTGCCCCTTTGTATTGTAATGAGTCAAATCCAATTTCCTATCATCAAACTTGTAGATGGCAGCCAAGAAAATTATGTTTAATTGAGTTGAACTATAACAGTGAATTCGTAAATTTGCAGAATGTGGATCGTCTCACTGTCCAGGTTTCTCACTTAGTTTGAGGTTTTACTTCCACATTTCAGGAATTAAGCAAGAGGCACATCTAGCAAACAGGTTCTTTTGAAGGAGACCAAGCAAAAATAATTAAAGGAATTTGGACCTGGCCTAAAATCTCTGTGAGGCTGAAGCCTCTTGCCCCTGACAGGATCAGGGAAGCAGTGCTTCCACATTTATTTAACAGCAAGAATATATCAGTTTGTTCAAAAATATGGAAGTCCTAATAATCCCCAGGTCACACTTACAGTTGTGGTAGAACTTAGTATTAAGCAAAGCACTGTCTCCCATGGGAGATGAACTGGTGGTTTCAGCCACAGCAGCCTAACAAAAATTCCCACTAATGATAAACACCTTATCTTTCCACGTGACCTTGTACTCGTCTATTTCCTAAGAGAACTGTCTAAGGTCAGGAGGAGAATTCCTGCTTTGGATTTGCAACTCAACCTTTGAATTTCAGGAGTGGGCCTGTCCACAGCTGAGGAGAGCTTTCTGGTTTCTTCCCACCAAGAACTTGTTTATTGTAGCCTCAGATGAATCTTTCCTGTAACTGTGGTTAACCTCTTCCTATGGTTAGGCTCCTTATGATTCACCTATGCTAAGTATTTTGCAATTAAACTCCCCCATAGAGCAAAACAAGCCTTTATTATAGCTGCAGAAGGCCTCTCTGTCTGGCTGAACCGGGTCTTCTACTTTTGTTCCCATGACTTTTTCATAACAGGTTTGTGAGTTCTCATCCTTGGGTTGCATATTGCTGTGACCATAAGCTTTCATGGGATGGTTTTAAAATACAGACAGGAAAAGTGGTGGTGCTGGTGGTGGTGGGGTCTTTCAGTCTACTTCTCGTAGACCTCTGTTCTTTGAGGCTCATCTTTTGTTCTTTGGCGGAAAATATTTTTAGGAGATAGGTGAATCATATATTCCCCTCTAGCAAAATGAGCCCCCAAAAGAGAGAAAGGTATGTCTCTTGGGACATTCCTAAAATCACAAACGTAAGCAACTGGCAAAAAAAGGGCGTTTATCACAGTGAAAGAAATCTGTGCCACGCAAACATCTCCAAAAGCAAATGCACAAAAACAGGGTCTAAAAATTTATATCACAGTAAAAGATGCTTTTGAGTGAAAAACAGTATTGGCAATATCTAATTATTGGTGAAATCTATTAGGAAAATCTTTTATGATCTGAAAGACTACTCACAGTTCAGTAACAATCCTTCAGGATTTCTCTATGAGGCTTTAAAAGCTTTTCAATAAATTCAGGGGAAGAAAAGAAAGGTTTAGTTCCAAGCCTGAGCCAAAGTTTGCTGTGTAGTTAAAAAAAGTAAATGAACTTGTGGATTTGACTCCTCTGTTTCCTTCTCACACAGTGTCTTCTACACTTGAACAACAGAGCACAGAGCCTGAACACGAAGGCTTAATGTTTTATTAATGGTGTCCAATTCATTTCCTGTTTTCATGCTGATAACCTACTGAGGGAGAGGAAGGGAATTCAGGTGGCAAGACCTCAGATCCATTTTTCTTATACCCATGAACAGTTCACAAGTGGGTATTTCACTAGGAAAATCTCCCTATTGCATGTATTACTGCATTCTTTGGGAAGCTTAACTGGGACGGCTGGCTTCACAGCTGCTGGCATACGCCTCTGAGAGCCTCAATGTTTTCAAGGCAAGTTCTCTTCAAGGTGATAGCTTTTAGTTTTTGATTCAATCAATGCTCACTAGCTATTTTCACTACTGTTCTTTCTACAGGACTAGCTTCATAATACACCAATTACCACCTTGGCAGAAATCTCCTAGTCAAACAAAATTCACATTAGCAATGCCATTCACTGTTATTAGAAATGCCAATTTACTCCCAGTTAAAGACAAACCAATGTAGTGTTCAGCCCAGTAGCAATTCCCAGAGATTTTATTTTTGACTGAAATGATGTTACCAGTCCTTCAAAATGGAGCATTTTTTTAAAGCTAATGCTTTCTGCAGATTTCCCCATAGTTTTTTTAAAAAAAGCATAATTTCCTCTGTGTCTGTAATATTTACCATGAGTGAGCACGTCCTTTAAAAAAGGCCTTCTTCAATAAAGTGTTGAGAGTGAGTTCTTAGAAAAGGCTGAATTTTAAATATCTGTATTTATGAGCTGGAGAAGAACAAGAATGTCACCTTACTACATCAGGTTGAAATCCTTTGCAGAAATTATTTCAGCAGTTGATGGAAATGTTAAAAAGTGTCCCTGTATTCAAGACCTACTTAGAATAAAGGGATCTTTCCAGGCTCTTCCTTCACCATCTGGCAGGCTGATCAGATGGGAACTTGCTGAGGAAGGATCAGTCTTGTCCCGTAAGTACTAAGTGCCCAGTTGAGAAAATCATTCCTCATTGCTACTAAGCAGAAGGAGAAAATATCCCCTTCTAGACAGTAACCACTCGCCCCATTCCAAGTGAATCTATCTATACTTACAAGACACAAGCTACAGTGGGGTGACTCTTACTGGGGGGTACTGCCCATGCGAGAAGTAAAATGTATTAGGAAATAAATGTAAACGCTAGCCTGGCACCTGGGAAGCTTTAGCTTGTTCAGTACCTGCCAAACCTTGTCCATCATATGCGTTACCGGTGTTTGAAACACAGACAGAGCTCGCTGGGCCAGTTGTTGGGAAAGTGGACTGAACCGCTGGTTTGACTCAGTAGCAGTTCTGAAGACCTTATTAGCTACTTTCTTCTAAAGACATCAAACAGAAAAGGTGAATAAGCTAAAAACTGACATCCCACTCAGAGCAGCAAGCTCTCACAGAGAGAAGGGCTACAGCACCTGGGAGGACATCTGGCTATCGGCAGATACTGCGATTTGATTGTGGTTTGTCCTGTGCTTGTTCACAGCAGTGTGTAAGAAAGAATCCCCATTTTCCTATTCCTCAAGCTCGTCATATAACAAAGGCCTGGGTCTCATAAAACACTCCTGCAAATAACATAACTTTTCAGAAAAAGACGAAAAAAATGAAATTTCCCCCATGATTCTTGTGCTGCCCAGAGATGCCCCAGTCTGTTTCAGCGCTTCACATTTCCTTAAAGCAGCAAACACTTTAACAACCATGACTTGCCTCTAGCTGCTTCTTCCTATAAAACCTGTTGGCCGCTTTCCCAACAAGAAAAAAACACTTCTTTCCACAGCCTGTGTGCAGCTCGGTGTGGCCATGCTCTGTGGCAGGGGGTGGGGTTGCACCACTGAGCTTTTGGGGTTTCTTTTAGGACATTTTTCTTTGAAAGATAACCAGAACTGCGATGAGATCGGTAACCTCCTCTGTGTTGGCAGGCAGACATGCATGCCTGGAGGTGCAAGTGCAAGTGTGTGGTCTTGGGTGTGGGGAAAAAAGGAGAAGGGTGGTGACCTGAATGTTGGAACGGAGTTCAGAGTAGACTTTTTTTTGTTTTTTTTGTTTTGCCTTTTCTTGCATTGGGAACCCCAAGCACAAAAAAGCAGGAGTTCCCTGCCTCAGCAGCGAAAAAGTGTATCAGAGACATGCCACCTTCTGCTTTCTGAGCCTCTTGGCTACAGCCACACTTCTAGGCCTTCCTCTGGCACCCTGAGGACTAGAAATACTATTATTTTTATCAATGAGAATGGGCATTATCAGGTAAGGACAGGCCTGCAGAGCTGGGACATACAAGAATACCCAAATGCTGCAATAGCAGTTATAAAATATAAAAGCTGGCAACCTTACACCCCCTAACATGTTTCACACAAACATTGAGCTTGGACCCGATATACGCAGACCCATATGTCCTGCTTGAGATTCAGTGCTCAGCGTTTTTGTGTCTCAATTATTTAGCTCTGGACTGCCAAGGCTGGAAGAGAGACAGGACTGAGGTACTCTTAAAATCATTCCTTACAGACAATATTCGCTTGACGTGTTGTTGATCTCCATTGACAGAGATTCCACAGCCCCCCCAGCAATCTGCTCTAACAGTGACCTATCTCTACCATCAGAAGCATTTCCCTTTTTCCTCCCCTCTAGAGCCCAGTTGAAGCCATTATAAGAAACATATGGGAGACAGAGTACTCCCTCCTCTTTGCTGCAACATTTTACATATATGATAGCTTCTCTGTTTCCCATTTGTCTTCTCTGGACTGAACAAAACGTACTTTTGTCAGTCACTCTTTGCACGTCATGTTTTCTATTTAGTTGTTCTTACTGTTCACTTCCAGATGCACATCAGCTGGAAAACGTCTCACAGAGTCCACTTAAAGCCTTACTGCTGCTCAATGGAGTGCAAGAATTACTGTCTTCAAATGACCCTCATGCTTATACACCTTAGTACGGTATTTGATTTTTTTTTTTTGCAAAATCCAAACAGGAGTTTAGATTGCATTTTCAAGCAATGACAGTGAAGTGTGATGCAGTGCTAGGTGTTAAGGTAGCTGCCATTACTGAAGGTCTGACAGGGGACAAAGACAAGAACTCTGTTCCCATCCCTAGCACTGAGTAAAATATGTATTCCAAATAACACTTGGGAATCATTTTATCACGTGGCCCAGGTGGCGTTTCTGACAGATCCTAGCACCTGCTTGTTTTTTTTTTCTCTTTTAAAAAGTTTTATCTAACGACCACTGCCCCATAGGGGTGTATGGCACCTTATTTAAATACACTGTGGACCCACAGCTATTGACTCTCCACGTATATTCCCAGTGTATTTTCTTATCCTTTGCTTTAACACCAGAAAACTGTGAAGTCCTGTTTGGAGGAAGCTTTTTTTTTTTCCTCCTTTTTTTTTGACTGTCATTGCAATAATCATGCAAGAAGTTTTCTGACTGTGGGAGAAAATGAATAAATTTGAAATCACAGACCTTCCTTTGTGGTCATCTGCCACTTTGAATGCTGGTTATTCTGATGTTGGGCTCTAAGAGGAGGGATATTTACCACCGAGAAGTGTATAGCTGCCAAGGCATCAAGGCACCACCAAGCTCTGCAGACAGGTATTGTCATAGGGTGGCACGTTATGTAACCACTCCTTAAATGCAAGTTACTCTACATTCTTGGCAGCAGACCACATGAAATTTCCCTTCAGATGTTGATGGGATAAAAAAAAAAAAATTATATATATGAAAATCACCTTATCATTTACAATGCAAATCTTGGAAGGAAAGTTAGTAAATTAAGTTAGAGATTCGCCTAAATTAAGCTGGCATTCTATTCTGGTGCTTCAAACTCTGAAAACATTGCTGGCTGACAAAACAAGCCCTGGAATGATTAGCAAAAACCCTCCTTCAGAGGCAGCAGATGAGCAATCCCTTTGAACCTTCACAGCACATCATAAACGCTCAGCAGACTTACAGTGTGGCAGTCCCAGTGCTATCAATTATTTACCCTTTTTCTGTTTACCTTCAGGCAGCAAGTAATTATTTTTAAATATTAATTTAGTTGTGTCATGTACAGTTTGTGGTTTAGCCCCGAGATCTGAGATATAGAAAAGCAAACTGCATCTCAAATCACATTTAGCTAGTGACGCATTGATAGTCGGATCCCCACTCCAGCTACTCAGCAGCTATACTCAACTTCTTCCATCATTATAAACAGAACTCTGTTCATTGCAGGAAAGTGAAACCAATTTTCTTAATAGGAAAAGGCACTTTTTTAGCGCCTAAAAGTCCCAGAAATTGGAAAATCTAAATAGGAGAATATTATTTTATTCTAAAAAGTTTCAGTTGTTTTCAGATGAAAATTTTTTCTTCCACCCTTTTTGTTTCCCTCAGAATTTTTCCCAGAGTGTTTCATTTTCTTCATTCTCAGCTAATTTAGGCTAAAAAAAAAGTTGGCTGTTGTTTCTGCAGCCCCGAGAGAAAGAGATCCTAGGAGACAAGAATTGCCTTCCTGCACCGAACACACCACTTCTGAGAACCTGAAAAGAGAGGATGGCTCTTGTCAGCTCACATGAACGTCTTTCCACAAGGGACTCGTTCTTTCTTTTTAAAAGTTTATGCTAGAAAAACTAATACTCATTTTGATGTATCTGCATGAAGATATAGATATGTGCCCACAGGGAGGCTGATGCAGTATCAAGTTCAGGGCAAACTGGTGGTTTCACCAATGCCAGCAAGACTGGTATCTTCCTGAGGAAAAACATTTTTGAATTTTGGAATCTTTTGGGGTTCATTTTTTTGCACTTTCAGCTTTTACTTAGCATAAGCTCTTGAAAGCAGCTTTGATTTTAGCTGTTTCTGAGACAGAATCAAGGAGAAACAGAAATCTGACAGTGAAACTTGGGTAACTTCACCGGTATTGCTGGTATTCTGGTGGTGCTTGTAGACCCCAGCCATCTGGTTCCCACCCCACTAGGTTCTGCATAGTTCTATAAACACCAGAAGCATCTCCTGACAAAGAACACACAGCCATAGTTTGAACTGAGATGCTGCACTGGAAAACAAATATGAGAAAACCCAAAGGAAGTATCATAGCTCACAGGGTTGAGCTAAGGTGCAACACCATTCCAGTGAAGGAATGTTTGTAAAATGACCTAGTGAGCATCAGTGTTTCATGAAGAGAAAAACCAAGAACTGCATTTGGTCAAGTCATATTTTCCCCCTACACGTGCCTTTGCCTCATGGCTCATGTCTACTCCCTCCCTGCCAGTCCTGTCCCATTACTGTTGCTGCTACAACCTTGATAATGTCCATTCATGTTTTCAGAGAGAGGGGGCCATGTAATGCGGTTTTTTTTCAACCTAAAGAAGAAATTGCAACCTCTGATTCATCTCCAGTCTGTGCCATCCTCCTTGCCACCCCACCCCACTGCCATTGTAAAGGCAGTAGCCTAGTTCATATGTATCGTGTGATTGGAGACCCAGTACAACACACGAATTTGACTTTTTGTAGCCCAAAAGAAATCTGCTGTCCAACAGAGCAGGTCCTTGGGAAGAGCCAGAAACTTTGCTTTAGCTCTAATCAAAGGATTTTCTTGAACCAAAGCACTCAGAAGCCTCTCTCTTGTATTTCCCATTCTGAACTCCTATTCGACTCTGGAATAGTCAGACACTGGTATGTGAATTTAACTATTACGCATTATGAAGCCATAAAGCCTCCTTGCTCTGGAATTCTCATGATACATGCTTACCTCTGAATCTAACATGGGAAGAAAAGACAAGGACATCTGAAAGGGGGTCAAGCAAAATGTCCAAAGGAAAGGCAGCATGGAACAGTAGCACAAAAGCAAAGATTTATTGCTACCTTACTGTGACAGGAATGAAAGCATCTATTCTCTTAAAAAAGAAAAGTAAGAAGTACAGAAAACTAGTTCCGTGATGAAAGACCTTCTGAGTAGCAGGTACCTGAACTGGACTTTTCCTCCACATCACTGTTATCAGGGGCCCCACTGAAACAGATGTGTCACAAAATTGATCACCAAACTTGCAGCAAAATTGGGAAAACAGAATCAGAAATTCAATGCTGGCCATTAAGGCAAATGTGTTTGAAACTGTTAGAAGATCGACAGTAGAATTCAGTTCTTCAGACACAAGTGGTATACCAGTGTGGGCTTCTTTTGACCTGTACTTTATTTTGCCTCTCTGCCTATGCCTCCTCAACAACATGACACAAACTGGAGCAACAGAGTGGGCCTCCTGCCTGTTATTGAAATGAATGAGCTTCTAAAACTTCTGATTCACAGGCGTAGTGTCGGTGTTCGCAAAAATCTCTAAGCTGAGGAAATAACCTCAGTTTTGTTGGCTTGGCCCCCTTTTACCTTGGTAGCAACACTGACCAAATGCTGCCTGGAGAGATGCCAAGTTTCTCTTAATCTTGGTGAGCAGATTAGATCATGTCATTTCGCCCAAGGTGAATGAGGATAATGGCTGAAGAACCAATTCATGTATTAAGGGTAATGATGGTGCCTTTACTTTTCTCACCAGGTGCTGGGCTGGCACACCCTGTTCCTGAAGCAAGTAGACAGAAAGCCAAGGACCCCAAAAGTGAAGCAGTTCTTTCAAAAGTGTAAGTATAATACACACTGACAGTATGTAAAGTCTACCCTAGAGGGCCAATAATTTATTTTTTCAGGTTAAGTCTGTCTCACCTTCTGATACAGATTTTTATGGCCAAGTTACTTCTGAACTGAGCTATGAGTAGGTCAATCCTATCTTTGGTCTGCTTTTGCTAGGTTGCCTTGTAGATGTTTGATGACAACAGTTTCAAACTGAACACGGGGGCAGGGGAACAGAATGAATCATAAAATGATGGGGAAGAAAGACACGTCAGCTGGGAAAATAAAGGCTTCTCTTTCTTATAAATCCACATTAATTCACTGTATTAATGCTAGTACAACATAGCCTTTTCTTCATGGCCAACTACCGGTTCCTGTGAACAAAAATAATGACAAGGGCAAGAGTAACTGGAACTAAACATTCATTTTGGGTCATTGGGAGTTAGAAACACATCTAAAGTCTAAAACATTATCTAAAATAGCACTGAATCAGACCCCTACCAGAACATAAATCAGAGGTCATTTCAAGGGTAGTAATTCCATAGCCCTCACAAATGTAAGCATCTATAACAATGTTGCTAGAACTTATTTTTCAAACACATCACACAAGTAAAGCTGATACCCGTGGTATTGTCCATGCTCCTATTTTTTGCAGGGAAAAAAAGAGAGGCAAAATGGCTGAGTTGAAAGGTTGCTTTTGAAAAAAATGAACACCCCCTCCTCCACTCAAGAAAGAAACCCACAACCAACCAGCAAAAACACAACTCCGGCCAACCCCCTCCCAAAACAGGGAAGAGTTGCATACAGATCTAGTTCTGGTAATCCAGATAGATCTCCTTTTAGAATAAACTGATGCACAGTGTGCTATGCATATCATAGAGATCCACATATCCGCAAACACCCTGTCTAACCATTACCCATGACAGAGTGCATAAATGAAAGAATAGAAGAGTTATAGCAACTAGACATGTAGGTGACTCATACAGATACAAACTGGTTTTGTCAATTACATTTTTTAATCAAGAGAACAGGCAGTCCTACTGAACATCATACTGTGAGTGTCACAACAGCAGGTTTTTTCAGACAGAATTTAAATGAGCAAAACCACAATGCAATGCTCCAGAAAGTATTCTGCCACACAGACTAAAGGCAGGAGACACAACGGTGCAGTTAGCTCCTAGTCAAATGCTATCTGTTTGTACCTCCTGGAAAACAACATCCAAAAGTGTGAGCCAAACCTTAAAATCTTCTCTGAAGACAGTGGCTCTGTCTTGTGATGGATGCTGAAGAGCAGACAACAGACATCCTCAACCCAGAGTTGCAGATTAGGTAGAATACCTTAAAAGGTAGGACTGAGGGCTTGGCTGTGGCACAACATTCCTTAATAGCATCGAAAACCAGCATAAAGGAGAGAAGACAATGATGTAGTGTTTGTAGTAGCCCAGGCTGCAATATTATTTTTTAAGGTTCCAGAAGTTTAGTTGCTTTATGCCAGATGTATAACACTGTTACTGTACAGCTGAAAGATGAAAATGGCACGGATATCTAAGCCCAAGACAATGGTTCCTTTGATGAGGTAATCTCCATATCAGTTGAAGATGAAAAACATTTTTGTGGATCTATTGTCCACACTGCTGTAAGCCAGGAAGGATGCTGAAGCACCACAGACCAGGTCTGGAACCAGTAAGTATGAAATACCATTCCTGTATCACTGCTGAGCGTGACATGCCATACTACATTGTTTGCAGTATGAGTGCAGCAGTCAGATTCTCTAATTTCAGGTAGAAAGCGCCCTGTTACAAGCTCAAGTTCTGTAACAGCTACAGAAGATGCAAGCACCGCTAGCATCTGACTTCAGGCTTCAGCCTAGCTCTTGTTTCTGATACTTTTCACAGAAATGGCTCTCACCATTAGTGATGTCACATCACTAAAAAAAAAGTGACGCGAAGCAAATGGGAACGTCTGCGATGTCTTTTTAAATTTTGTATGGTAACCTGTTACTCTTTGACACAACTTCCTGCAGGCAATGCAAGCAGACGTAGGTAGAAAAACGTTTGTGCCTGAGCGCCCCTCAACTTCTTTGTGCTTTAGGAGATCGCCAGCCTTGCAGGCAGCCCGGGGAGCGGCGGGCGGCAGGGGCAGGGCGCGGCCCGGCGCTGTCCGCGGTGCTGCAGCGCTCCCTCAGTCCGCGGTG